>SJYV01013771.1:288112-477092 GCA_006410875.1 Neotragus pygmaeus
GTGCCGGGGCATTGCCTCTGCCTGGCTCTCTCTGGAGCAGCCTCGGGGGCTCTGTGGCAAAAGCCTGCTCCACTCAGCACACGGATCTCAGCGCTGGGGCTCATCTTCAAGCCATCTCTATCTACCCTAGATCCTCCGCAGAGACCCTCCCTTCTAGGATCTCTGGATCATCCTTTCCCAGACACCAGCTGTTTGTTTGGGACCAGAATCTGATCCTACCCTGTAAGCTAATTTGTATCCATTTCCTGAAACTGCAGTAACAAAATACCACAAGCTGAGTGGTTCAAACAACAGAAGCTTTTTCTTTGATAGTTTCTGAGATGAGAAGTTTTCATCTCAGTGTGGGCAGGCCGGTCCCTCTGGAAGCTGTAGGGAAGATCTTTGCTGACTCCTCCAGGTGTTAACAGTGACGCTCAGCATCCTTTGGCTTGTGGCTGCATCACTCCTGTCACATCCGTCTTCTCTCTGTGTCTTCACATCTTCTCCCTGCTGTGCAGGTCTGTGTCCACATTTCCCCTTTTCAGAAAGACCCCATCATTTTGGATGAGGGTCCAGACTCATGCTCACGCTCAGTCGTGTCCGACTCTTTGTGACCCCATGGACTGTAGCCCACCAGGCTTCTCTGCCCATGGGAGTCTCCAGGCAAGAATACTGGAGTGGGTTGCCATTTCCTTCTCCAGGGGATCTTCCCAACCGAAGGATCAAACCCACGTCTCCTGCATCTCCTATATTGGCAGGCAGATCTTTACCACTAGCCACCTGGTCCAGACTAGTGAACCCATTTATTGTGATGACCTCTGCAAAGACTTTACCTCCAAATAGATTCACATTGTGAGGTACCTGGGACCTCCATATACCATTTGGGGGGCATGATTCAACCCATAACCCTTTTCCAGTCCCAGAAAGATGCGTTTTGCTCAGTGAATCTCAGACACCTGGTAGCCCCTCGGTTCCTATGTGGACTGATTGGCCTTTGTAACGGGAAACGTGGGGCTGACAGTCTGTCCACGTCTCTGCCACTCACAGCTGTGGCCTTCATTGGGCAGCCCAGGTTGGGAAGACTGTGACTAGCTACCTGCACAGGGCTTGTCTTTCCACCTAACCCCAACCCAGTGCTGACACCATAGGGCCAGACCACCCTCCCCTAGGGCTGCCTGATCTGAGGGCCTGGTGTGGAGAACCTCAGGAGTAACCCCAGCCAGACCACATGGGGTGTGGTAGAAAGTCAGGCTGACTGCTCAAGAAAACAACCTAGCACTTTCCATACAGCGCCTCATTTTTGTGCCCTGACTTGATTAATCCAAATTAATTTCATGTTCTTTCTTGCAATCTTTTCTTCCAAAAAGGACATATTGAAACAATTTCCCCTGTATCTTCTATGTCTGTATTTCCAGAGACTTCACTTTGTTTCAGCCCAAAGTAGGCTGTTCACATCACACGGCGATGACCCAGGAGAAGAGTTATTAATGAGCACGTAGGGTAGAGAATTCAAATAATTGGAAGCAGCCTTCCTGTCCTCCTCCCCCTTTCCCCCCACCCAGGGGCATCTCTGGTGGCTCAGACGTTAAAGACTCTGCCTGCAAGGCAGGGGACCTGACATCAATCCCTGGGTCAGGAAGATCCCCTGGAAAAGGAGATGACAACCCACTCTAATATTCTTGCCTGGAGAATCCCATGGATAGAGGAGCCAGACAGGCACCAGTCCGTGGGGTCACAGAGTCGGACCGAGCAACTAACACTCTCACTCTTTATCCTGCCCCGCCCCCTGTCCCCTCCAGAGCCTGGAGGGTAACACCACTTGCCTTATGGGATCGAAGTGCCTCAGTGGCCTTGTGCCATCCTCAGTGTGGCAGAATGGGGAGAAATGGAGCGAGACAAGTAGGTGTGTGGCAAGGCAGGTTGTGGTGAGGTGGTTAGATGGGGGGAGGATCGGCTGGGGTGAGACAGGTAGGCTTATGGAGGGGGGTTGGGTCAAGGCACGTGGACATGTGGCAGACTGGGTTAAGGATATTAGGGGCTGATCGTGCCTTTGATGCAGGATCAGAAAGCCTTTCTGGAAGACCAGCATGCAGAACAGACCCAGAGGAAATGAAGGTAAAGAGATCTACATGCAGGGAAGAGTGCAGACTGAGGTTCCCTCGGGCAGAGAATTCAGACACAAGGCCGGACAGGCAGGTGTGAGACGGGCTGGGACCTGGGGCCTCTGCCGCAGTCCTGTACCTGGACACACCTCTCCACTAGAGCAAAATACGAGGAAAGTGGGACCACACGCAACTGTACGTCTGCACGGTTGGCACAAATTTTGGACGAAAGATCCCAAAAGACCCAAAGAGCCCAACTGCCAAGTTTGAAGTGTCAAAAGCAAAACAAACCACCAAAGCCACCCTTCCAGCCTGACCTCTGGACCCACCCCTACCCTCATCCCTATAAGGGACCAGTTTGCCCCACTTCATGGGGTGAACAAGGGAAGCTGGTATTTGTTCTCATTCCCCTCTGCTGCAGCAGGGGCTCAGTAAAGCCTTGCCTGAATTTTTGTGTTTCTATAGATTGGGGAAGACCAAGAATCCTGGTCAGTATCAAGCTAGGGGCATTTCTGAAGCTCTAGGAAAGCTGCGCTGAGGAACGAAGTCAGAATTCATGGGAGAAGCTTGGGACCCCGTGGGAGGCAAGTCCAACCAGAGCCAGCAGGCAGGTACAGCCAGGGAGACCATGACCGCTGGGGTTAACACTGGCGAAATCTGTCACATTCTGCCCCCTCCTCTTCTCCTGGGTCTTCCCAGGAGGATTCTTCAAGGACTTCCTGCTCTGGGGTCAGGGTGATCCTGGTCTCAGAAACCAAGGTTGCCCAGCCTGTGAGCACCACCTGATGTGAGGAAAGACGTCAAGTGCGCTCCTCCTGCCCTGGGGATGGTTTATCCTCTGCCTGTCTCCTCAGATGTCAGGGAGCCCTTGCAAGTTGCTGTGCCCCTGGGAGGCCACCCGTGACCCGAGCGTTTGTGGAGCTGCACGGACCTGTCGGCTGTGCTGACTGTGCTGGCTGTACCCCTTCCAGCTGCCCAGCTCTGGCTGGCAGAGATGGGCCCTGGATCTCCCAGGAGACCCAGGCAGGGCAGCTGTCCCCTGTCCAGTCCTGGCTTCTGCAGACAGCTGCCATGGCAGGGTCCACGTCCAGGTTAAACTCCGCAAAGTAATGATGATTTAAGGGAATCGCAAGCAGGCAGCCGGCCCCAATTAAGGTTTCGCTTTCTGCATGCCTGATCAACCATCTCCTCCGAGTTGAGGACTTCTGTAAACATGTTGAACTGTCCACCATAGGGCTCCCTGTCGCCCACCCTTGGTAGGGGTTGGGGGTCTGATGCATTCATGCATTTTTGGCAGACATGCACTTGGCCTTGACAAAATCACTGTGTTTCTGTGGATGAATGATTAATGCCTTGTTGGATAAAGGCTTTAGAATATTTACCCTTGTCTTTCTTGATCCTCGGATTCTCTCCATCCTGTTGGACAGTCTTTATTAGCATCTGCCCTCCTTGTATGGGAGAAGGCAATGGCACCCCACTACAGTACTCTTGCCTGGAAAATCCCATGGATGGAGAAACCTGGTAGGCTGCAGTCCATGGGGTCACAAAGAGTCGGACACCACTGAGCAACTTCACTTTCACTTTTCACTTTCATGTGTTGGAGAAGGAAATGGCAACCCACTCCAGAGTTTTTGCCTGGAGAATCCCAGGGACGGGGAGCCTGACGGGCTGCTGTATATGGGGTTGCACAGAGTTGGACCTGACTGAAGTGACTTAGGAGCAGCAACTCCTTGTATATCTGGCTATTTCAAACCATCTTGCTTAGAGCAGATGAACAGCGGCCTTCGGAGCCAATCTGGAGAGGACTGCAGGTGCCTACAATGTCTCATGTTTGGCAATTTAGTTTCACTATTGTAACTGGCTTTTTGCAAATAAAAAGCCTCAGCAAATCCCTGCCTCAGATGGTCTTGTGCTTTGCTGGAGAAAGGGTGTTTCCTGAGGGCTGTTCCATGGAGCACCCTCCCTCTGATCATCAACCATTGTCCCCAGCAGCACTGCATCATCTCGTGTTCCCACGGGTACCACCATCCCTTCATCCTGCCCTCTGCCCTCCCCTGGGTCAGAGGCAGCAGAGGGCTGGCTGCCTGCCCATTTGCCCAGTGAACTATCACTCCAAATGTGCACTCTGCAGCCAGAACGTGCATGGGGCTGGCAGTGCAGGAGCCCTGGGGCATCATGATCAACCAGCCCACACTTGACTTCCAGCCATCGGACTACGTGTGGAGCCAGGGAAGGTATCCACAGCCTTGTATGGGAAAAACATTGAACATTTCAGCATAGCAAGGCTTTTGATTGTGAATGGAGATAAAAAAGCAGCTCACCAGAGGAAGCAATTAATATGCCCATTTTTCCCATCCAAAGCTCTTTCAAATTTGTCTCAAGCTGTTTCTTACTAAGTCCTTTAATGTTCTGTATTTAACGTTGAAGCGTGTGTGAACACATGTGGAGACAGGGACGCTGAGCTCAACCACTAGAAACAGCCTGGTTTTCTCAGGGGGACAGCTGGCTGTGGACACCCGGTACCTGGCACTGTGCCCAGAGAGGGGGTGACATGAGGTGTCACACCTGAGCTCTGCCCAAGGTCATAATGCCTGCTATCCCCTCCTCTATAGTCACATTCCTCTTCTGATTTCTGTAGCTTAGGGTTCTGCCAACCACAGTTCCCCCTAAGTCTAGCCCCTGACTGTGTCTGTAGAGCCTATGAGTCAAGTGGCCTTTACATTGTCAAATTCTTGGGGAAAAAATTAAAAGAAAGATACTGTCTGTGTCATGCAAAAATGACATGAAGGGCAAATTTCAGCCTCGCCTATTCATGTACTGAGAGTCTAGCCACTCCCCCTTCTCCGCCAATCAGTACTTCCTATCTGGCTGTTTACAGAAAAGGTGTGTCAACCTCTGCTTTAGGTAAATAGAGATCATGAAAGAAAGAGGAGTGGGGGGTTTAGCATACTTTAGCTGAAGTTGGCTGGATGTGGGTTTGGGGATGGTTACGGATTAGGCGTCTGTGTCCCACACCCAAGTCTATGTTCTCGTGTGCATGCTCAGTCCCTCAGTCGTGTCTGACTCTTTGTGGTCACATGGATTATAGCCTACCAGGCTCCTCTGTCCATGGGATTTCCCAGGTGAGAACACTGGAGTGGGTTGCTAGTTCCTTCTCCAGGGGATCTTCCTGACCCAGGGATCGATTGTGCATCTCCTGTGCCTCCAACAATGCAGGAGAATTCTTTACAGCTGAGCCACCCAGGGAAGCCCCTTTAAGTATATATATGGGGAAGCCTAAAGTCCAATGTGATGGTGTTAGGAGGTGGGGGCCTTTGGAGAAATTAAGTCATGAGGGTAGATCCCCCATGAATGGTCTTAGTTCCCTGTTAAAAGGAACCCCAGAGAGCTCCCTTCCTCCACATGAGGGCTCAACAAGGAGATACAGTCTGTGAACCAGGAAGCCAGGCCTCATCAGACACTAGTCTTGGCAGTGCCTTGATCTTAGACTTCCAGCCTTCAGACTGAGAAATAAATGTCTGCTGTTTATCAGCCCCTCACCTCTGGGACTTTGTTTCAACCACTACAAAGGACTGAGATGGGGACTGAGGGGGTGGAGGGAAGACATACACAGAAGACCATGGAGACAGGGTTGGGGGACTCTGGCTGGTATCCAGGAGGAAACAAGGGTTCTGAGAACAGAAGGAATAGCTCATACCTGTGAAATAGCTCTTACACCTCAGCCCAGGGCAGCGACGTCCCAGTGCTGACTGACAGCAGCCAGTGGCAGCAGCAGGTTCAGGCACCTGTCCCATGAGCTCAGGTCTGTGTCNGAAAACTGGAAGGGTTTATAGGGATTCAGTAGGATAGTAATTTAAGAGAGAATAAAGTAAACTGCCTGAAAGAAAATATGATTGCTACTCCTGGTAAGACAAATCAAAAAGTATTAGAAGACTATGCAAAACTTTCCCCAATTGTTTTAGGGTCCATTCTGTTTCAGTTACTTCCATATTTTTCATACCCAGAGCATTCAGAAGGGCGTATCGATGACTAGATTCTCAGATAACAGATTCCATAAAAGCAGAAGGATATAAAATAATCTACAAGACTCCATAAAAACTAGGCCTTTGCAAGTGGCTCATATTAACCACTTGGAGGAATGAATGACGCTTTCTGAGGGTGGATTTACACCACCATACAGGTTTGGGCTGTATATAGGGTAAGAAATCTGAGCCTGTGCAGTTTTCAGCACAGAAAGTACTGAAGCACAGGGCACACCTCATTTCTAGGCAAACTGGGGCAACAGCTCCTCAACTGTATGAAGTGCTGCTATTTCCCTAAATACCATTTATTGGGGATCCAAGTACTTGGGGGAAATAATAGGCTCATATTTTGTCATAAAATAAAAAACATGTTTGAATCTTAAATTATAGATATTTATTTCCATAACCTTTTGATGTCTAGCAGGTCATTCTGCATATGGTATGGACTTTTAAAAATGTACCATCTTGCTCTTTATTTGCAATTTAAATGTTTCACCAGAAGCCAGGTGGGGAAGAGTAATGTGCAGAATGAGTCATCTTCAAAAGAGATATGTAAAAAGAAAAACAAATCCCGAATAATGCTGCTACGCTCTGTTCTAATACAGTTTCTGTATTAGAACATGCATATTAGTCATATGCATGGCCATCCTGCATATAACTTTAAAGTCTTTTAAGTTCTACAAAAAGACTAATAAGATAACGGTAAGAAATTTGAATTTAAAATCATGAAATCTAAGATATTCTTGGTTGAACAAAAGAAATACATGTGTCCTCATTTCCCACGTCATCATTTTAAATTTTGGTGGAAGGGAGGATTTATTGACAAATAGCTTCATTATATTGTAACCCTCCTTCTTCTGTTATAATTTGTTTGAGAGTCCATTGCGGGTGGTCACCCACATATGATTCCCAAACCTTTCCTGTTGCCTCGTGTCTATATGAACCAAGCGGCACTGGAAAAGGGTCTTGTTTAGTTGCTCTCAGACTTCAGACAAAATTCTGCACACTCTTTAATGTTGGTGAGGATTTTGTGGCAAACTATTCTCTGTATAGCCTTCAAAAACTTGTTTTATTGAATAGAAAGATGACCCAACCAGACACCTACAGGCACATGTACACAAACAGATGCATCTTCACTGATCTTTGAAAAGTCCTACTTGGCAGGTATTTTTTCTTTCCCTTTTTCTAGCTATACATGGAACTGGTTTGTATAAAGCACTTGTGGAATGTTTGGAAAGTCTCAAGAGGCCTAAGAGCTTGGTTGAAGCCTGTATGAGTTAAGAATTCCACATGGTCACTTGTCCATGGGCCAATAAAACCATTTCCCATGGCTCATTTTTAATAACAGTGTCAAGGACATGATACTCCTGTGGGATGACATTTTCAGCCTTTCTCTTTGTTTTTCTTTAAACCCTT
This sequence comes from Neotragus pygmaeus, assembly GCA_006410875.1. Lineage (NCBI taxonomy): Eukaryota > Metazoa > Chordata > Mammalia > Artiodactyla > Bovidae > Neotragus > Neotragus pygmaeus. The sequence continues at coordinate 295,632 of SJYV01013771.1, forward strand.
AGACATGAGATCTAAAAATGTACAAGGTAAAAGACAATCAAAGCAAAACAAAACCAAGAAACAATTTACCCAACTAGGAAAAATAAAGAGCTTGTTTGGAACACTGTGTGGGCATGCCTGCTGGCAATTTTTAAAGTCATTCACAGTTTAAACTGTAAGCAACCACAGTGGCAAAAAGTGTTGTAATCACTCACTCTAGATTTATTTTCTTTCAAGAGGCAAACGAGGAGGTTCTCACAGGCACACGCTTAGGGAAGGTGGGAAAGCAAAGGGACTCGGGATATGGATTTTGGAGCCTAGCAAGCAGATTCACATCCCACTGGCTGGAAGGGTTTGGCAAGTTATAAGACCATCCTAACCCTTTATGTTCTCATATACAAAATCAGGATATTATTTACATAATGGTTGCAATAAAGATTAACAGCCTAATATAGGAAAACTCCTGGCATGACACCTTGTATCAAGTGTTGGGCATACAAAAGCTTTCGAACTGTGGTGCTGGAGAAGAGAGTCCCCTGGATGGCAGAGATCAAACCAGTCATTCTGAAAGGAAATCAACACCGAAGATTCATTGGAAGGACTGATGCTGAAACTGAAGCTCCAACACTTTGGCCACCTGATGTGAGGAGCTGATGACTCATTGGAAAAGACACTGATGCTTTGAAAGATTGAGGGTAAGAAGAGAAGTGGGTGGCAGAGGATGAAATCATTAGATGGCATCACTGACTCAGTGGACATGAGTTGCAGCAAACTCAGGGAGATAGTGAAGGACAGGGAAGCCTGGCATGCTGGAGTCCATGGGGTTGCAAAGAGTCGGACATAACTTAGTGACTAAACAACAAATGTGAGGAAAATTTGTAAACATAAAGTCTTTCATGTTCATTTGCTGCCAGAGCCAAAGAATACCACTTTTGTTTGTTCTTTTGCTTTTGTCTTTTATGAGTTGAACAAGAAAAGTAATTGAATTTCTCCTGTAAATCACAGCAGTTCCTAGGCCACTCTCTGATTATATGCTGATATTCTCTAAAGCCATACTCAAATATTTGGTTTTTCACAAATGCAGTTATTAATTATTATAGTCTGGGGATGAAGAGTGTATGGATCTGATTCTGGAAGCTTTCCCAAGGATATGTAATCAGAAAATCATACAGTGAGAACTGATGTAAAGTGAGACGTAGAGGTTCCATGCTTTTGGATGCTCTGCTGCGTTTGCCTTTCAAAGCAATCACTCTGTGCACTGGAAAAGGTTAGAAGTGGCAGGATGGGGGTGGGCTATTCAATCCATCACCACATTATAGCAAAATTATGGTAATTTGGTTAACCACATCTCCTCTGGCCATCTCTGCCTATCTTCTTCATCCTTATCCTTCATCTCAAACTCTGAAATCCCATGTTCAAGCCATGTTCTCTTATTGTCTTTTAACTCTCTATCTCTCTTTTTTAAAATAAACTTCATATTTTAGGGCAGTTTTAGGTTCCCAGAAATATTGAGCAAAAGGCACAAGACTGCCCATATATCCCCTCCTCTCACATCCACATATCTTGCCCCATTATCAACACCCTTCACCAGAGTGGCACATTCATTACAGCTGATGAACCTATATTGACACATCATTATCAATGCAAGTCTGTAGTTTACATTAAGGCTCACTCTTACATTGTACCTTCTACAGATCTGAACAAATGTGTGATGACATGTATCCATCAGAGTAATTTTGCCACCCTAAAAATCCATCTATTCCTCCCTCCCTCCTTCCTAACTCCTGGCATCCTGATTCCTTTACTGTCTCCATAATTTTGAACACTTTGTTTCTGTCTTGCCTGTACTTTGAATTCTTCAATTTCTCTTTTTTCTCCATTTTGTTGGTCTTGCATCTGTGCTAACTCATGTCTGACTCTTTGCAACCCCATGAACTATATAGCCCGCCACTCTCTGCTGTCCATGGGATTTCCCAGGCAAGAAGACTGGAGTGGATTGACATTTCCTCTTCCAGGGACGCTTCCTGATCCAGGGACTGAACCCACATCTCCTGCATTGACAAGCAGATTCCTGACCACTGAGCCACCAGGGAAGCCCTTTACTGGTCCTATGACGACTTCAATTGCAATCGTCAAACAATCCAGACCCCATGGTGAATCACTTTTATTTATTTGCCTTTCTCAGCACCCTCAAATCCAGATACCCTTGTCTTTCTCCATTCCTAAAATCACTGCAGATGGTGATTGGAGCCATGAAATTAAAAGACACTTACTCCTTGGAAGAAAAGTTATGACCAACCTAGATAGTATATTCAAAAGCAGAGACATTACTTTGACGACTAAGGTCCGTCTAGTCAAGGCTATGGTTTTTCCTGTGGTCATGTATGGATATGAGAGTTGGACTGTGAAGAAGGCAGAGCGCTGAAGAATTGATGCTTTTGAACTGTGGTATTGGAGAAGACTCTTGAGAGTCCCTTGGACTGCGAGGAGATCCAACCAGTCCATTCTGAAGGAGATCAGCCCTGGGATTTCTTTGGAAGGAATGATGCTAAAGCTGAAACTCCAATACTCTGGCCACCTCATGAGAAGAGCTGACTTATTGGAAAAGACTCTGATGCTGGGAGGGATTGGGGGCAGAAGGAGAAGGGGACGACAGAGGATGAGATGGCTGGATGGCATCACTGACTCGATGGACGTGAGTCTGAGTGAACTTCAGGAGTTGGTGATGGACAGGGAGGCCTGGCATGCTGCGATTCATGGGGTCGCAAGGAGTTGGACATGACTAAGTGACTGAACTGAACTGAACTGAACTGGGAGTTGGTGATGGACAGGGAAGCCTGGCATGCTGCAGGTGTTGGGGTCACAAAGAGTTGGACATTACTGAGTGAGTGAACTGAACATGTCTATCCACACACATCCTGTTGATTCTATTCCTCTGTAGAACCCGACTAACACAGGCAGCAACCTGGAACAGACAGGAGGGCTGCAGACTCCCTGTGGTGTGGATTGCACGTATCTGGGAGTCAAGGTCAGACGGATCTTGAGTGGTCCATCTGGCATGGTGAAGTCCACTGTAGCCTCATTTCTCATTTTTAAAGTGAAGACTGGTGTAAGTGGATGGTTATGCTCTGTCCCACCTTGAAGGCCCCGGAACCACCCCCAGCCTCTGTTGGTTCACCCATCCAGCCCTGTCTCCTGGTTATCCATCCACCTGGATGGGACTGAGGGTGAACTTGCAGACATGGATTGGGCTGCAGGTGGGCGTCACTGGGGTACTGGGGAGGTATTGTGGGGAAATGGGTCCCAGTGGGTCTGGAAATGACAGGAGGAGCCAATGTGCCCCCCAGTCTCCCACTCTCCAGACCTCAGCTTCCAGCCCTTTCTTCTTGGAGGCAGCCAGGCCCCCAGGAAGGGGCGGGATTGGGGAGATACACAGAGCAGATGGAGACTTTCACAGCAGACCTGCAACAACATCAGCCTTGACTGATCTCCTTGCCCAGGAACCTATTAGAAAAGGTGGAGGCAAAGAGAGGAATCACAGGAATGGGAATTCCACAGTGAGACACTGTCCCATGTTACAGCCCTGCCTCTCCAGCCTTGAAATCTAATTTATTTGATGTAACTAAACTAGGCCAGCTGCTGGTGGAACAGCTGGGGTCTGGGGAGAGAGGGTGAGAGCAGGAAGATATGGGCTGTGCTGGGGGGCCGGTGTCTTCCCAGGGCTGGGTTGGAGGAGACAAGTAGGAGCTTCCTTTCAACCAGGCATGCTGACCTTCACCTAAGATCACAGGACCTGCCAGGGGAGGTGACAAGGCTGTCCCTTGAGGCCGGAGTCCGTGGGGGTCTCAGGATAAATGGGCCGCGTGCTCAGCTCGCTCCTCCGCCACTTGCTCACCCATTCGTCCATCCCGGTGCGCTGCATGGGCGCCAGGTGCTGGCAGGCTGAGCTGCCCGTGTGCGGTGTGTCAGCAGCTGTCATGGGCAGTGAGCTGGGATCACAGGAGGAGAGCGGATCCTTCTACACGGGTTCCCATCACCCATCTCTCAGCTCCCATCAGACATCTGCTTACTCCAAACACCTCATTCTTCCCCAGCCCCCACCCAGAGCACAAACTGCAGGGGTGCCACTGCCGGGTGACTCCGGGACCAGCATCGAGCCATCCCCCAGGCTCCATGCATGTCCCCGGCCCGCCCCTCACCAGCCCTCCTTTCGGCCCCAGTATTTGCCTTAAATCAGAGGTGGCAACCCTGTCTGTGAAAGGCCGAGAGCAAAGGACTGTCTCTGCTGCACCACCCCCCCTAGCACGGCCGTACAGGCAAAGGCTACCCAGACCCCCGAGGGCATGGCCCTCACTCTGTTCCAGTGAAACAACATTCATGGTCTCTGAAATGAGGATTTCATGTGTTATAAAAGGGGATTTTTCTCTTGATATTTTTTCCAACGATTTGACAACATGAAAACCACTCATGGGGGCAGGCCCTACGGAAACAAATGAAGGGGACTGTGTCTGTCCTGCAGGTGACCCCACCTTAAACAGGGTCCTGCTGGTCTCACCTCCGCACCCTCAGCCCCACCAACCCCCCGTCCACTCGCCACCTGCCTGCCTTGACTTCTGATCTGGGTGAGGCTCCCTGCAGGGGCTCCCTTGGGCTTCACTCCCAAGGGTTTCTGTGGCCCAGCTGTGTCCCTGGAAGAACCAGGCTGCTCCCTGGGAACTGGGTGAGAACTCACATTCTCACTTCCTGCCTTGGGGCGGGGGTTGGGGTGTGGAGGGGAGGAGGGGCTCTGCTGAGGTGAGGCTGTAAAGCGATGTGTTTCCTATACAAAAGTGCACTCTTATCAGCATGAGTCCAGTCTCCACGTCTCCACTGATAATTCTCCTCCAATCAATTCACCCCTCCCCCCCCCTTGCTAGTTGTGTCAGCATCACCCTGAAGAGCAGGAAGCAGAAAGTTCGCTGAACAACGGTTTTCTCCCTTTTTTTTTTTCTTGATCTGGGGGAAAATGTCCTGACATCACGGTTTACGGTGACTTTCATCTCAGCTGCATCATTGGAAACAGAGCGGTGCCCTGGTGCCACCTCACAAGCTGCTGCGTCCATACTGGGATGTGAGCATCTCTGCTGCCTCCTGCCGGGACGATGCTGCCCGGAGCCCTGCGCCCTCCCCAGGAAGGCGGCATTCTCAGCCCCGAGAAGTTGAAGCAGGATTCAAAACAGCCTCTTCTGGTGCTCCAGCTCCAGAGCCCCCACAACCCACTGCCTGCAGTGAGGCTGGTGTTCCCTCGCCCGGAGCAGGGTGGCCCCGCTGACGTGGACTCGGGCTGAGCAGAGGCCGGTGGCGGAAAGACTCACAGACACCCCCAAGAACATTGCCACTGGGGCAATGGCTAAGCAGAGTTTGTGGGATGTCAGAGAGTCTCCTGGAGACTTAGCGGACGGTCCATCACTCAGTGTCTTGATAATCTGACCTCCTGAGACCCCTTCATTCTCTGTAAGGTAAAATTTCCTTCCGGCACCAATAGAGAGAGAACCAAACCAGCCTTCCATGCATCCATGCGGGGCCCACGTGGCTATGAGCAGTGTATGGGAGTTCTGAGTCTGCTCACGGTTCAAGGGGCACTCCCAACACCTGATGTACGGTTGTCCACACTGAGCAATTCTGCAACATCACCGAGGTGTGCCACACTCTGAAGCAGTTCTTTGTCTTCATCTCAACATTTATTCATCTGGCCTCACCAGGTTTTAGCTGCAGCATGTGTCTCCTAGTTCTCCAACCAGGGATTGAATCCAGGGCCCCTGCACTGGGAGCGCAGAGTCTTAGCCACTGGACCACCAGGGAAGTCCCACCAAAGTAGTTCTGACTCAACTTGGGGTCTGCCTCAGACCCCACAAGCGAAGGGCTCAGTCCCAGGAGGCTGTACCCACATCAGATGCTGGTTCCAGGCCCCAGGTCGTCACCTGTACTTCTGAGGTGAAATAATAGAAAAACTGCATGTGTGTGGGGCGGCTCCCCTTGTAGCTCAGACAGTAAAGCAACCACCTGCAATGCAGGAGACCCAGGTGTGTGTGTGTGTGTGTGTGTGTGTGTGTGTGTGTGTGTGTATTGGTCTCTGTCACCAGTTTCTGGTACATATATACGTGCTAAGTTGCTTCAGTTGTGGCCCACTCTTTGCAACCCTATGGACTATAGCCATCCAGGCTCCTATGTCCATGGGATTCTCCATGCAAGAATACTGAAGTATTCTTGCTACAAATCAGAGGTCGCCACCACCTGCTCCTCAGATTCCATAGATTTCTAGAACAGCTCAGAACTCAGGGAAACACTTAGGTTTGCCATTTACTATAAAGAATGGAGAAGGAAAGGGCAACCCACTTCACTATTCTTGCCTGGGAAGTCCCATGGACAGAGGAGCCTGGCGGGATACAGTCGATGGGGTTGCGAAGAGTCAGACATAACTGAGCAGCCAAGCACTTGGAGGATGTGATAAAAGACACAGATGAAGAGCTACAGAGGGCAAGGTCTGGGAGGGTCCTGAGCACAGGAGCTGCTGTCCTCCTGGAGTGGGGGAGAGGGCACTCTCTAGGGTGAATGCATTCAGCAGCCCAGAATCTCCCCAAACCTCACACTTCAGGGTTTTTTATGGAGACTTCATCACACATGCATGATTTATCAGTAACTTGCTCTGTAATTCCCTCCCCTCTCTCTGGAGGATGGGAGGCAGGGCTGAAAGTTTCAAGTCTCTAATTACGGCTTGGTGCTTCTCCTGATCAGCCCCTTGGCAGGAGCGGTGAAGAACCTGCTTGCCAATCCAGGAGATATTAGAGATGTATGTTCGATCCCTGGGTTGGGAAGATCCCCTGGAGGAGGGCATGGCAACCCACTCCAGCATTCTTGCCTAGAGAATCCCACGAACATAGGAGCCTGGGAGACTATGGTTCCCAGGGTGGAAAAGAGTGGGCCACGACTGAAGCAGCTTAGCATGTATGCATGTTCCAGAAACTGGTAGCAGAGACCAATACACACATACATACATACACAAACGCAATGTTTCTATTATTTCACAATCAGAGATGACAGGCTGCAAATTCCTCCAGAGGCATGGAATCGCGCAACATTTGTCCTTCTGCGATAGATGCATTTCACAGCATGATGCCCTCAAGGCTCATCTATGCTGTGCATATATCAAGATTGCCTTCTTTTTTTCAGGTTCGATGATATTCCATTATATAGATATAGCACTTTTTAAATCCATGCGTCTGAGGGTAGACATTTAGGCTGTTTTCCATGTCTTGGCTATTGTGATTGGAGATATCTAAAATAGTCAAATTCACGATTTCCCTGCTGGTCCACTGGTTAAGACTTCACCTTCCAGTGCAGGGGGTGCAGGTTCTATCTCTTGTTGGGGAGCTAAGAACCCACATGCTTTGTAGCAAAAAAAAAAAAAAAAAAACCTTATAAAAAACATAAACAATATTGTAATAAATTCAATAAAGGCTTAAAAAAGGAAACAAATTCATTGAAGTAAGAATGGAAAGGTGAGCTTTTAGGGGCTGGGGAGAGGGGAACGGGACACCTCAGTTCAGGGATATAAAGCTTCACTTCTGTTTCGTTGCTCAGTTGTATCCAACTCATTTGTGACCCTGTGGACAGTAGCCCACCAGACTCCTCTGTCCATGGGATTTCTCAGGCAAGAATACTGGAGTGGGTTGCCATTTCCTTCTCCAGCGGCTCTTCCCAGCGCAGGGATTGAACCTCCATCGCCTGCATTGGCTGGCAGGTTCTTCACCACCGAGCCACCAAGGAAGACCAGAGCTTCAGTCATTGCTGTTGGCAGTCGCCCAGTCACCCTGCTCTTTGCAACCCTGTGGACTGCAGCATGCCAGGCCTCTCTGACCCTCACCATCTCCCAAGGCTTGCCCACATTTTTGCCTATTGCATCAGTGATGCCATCCAACCATCTCATCCTCTGATGCCCTCTTCTCCTTTTGCTTCAGCATCAGTCCTTCCAAGGAGTATTCAGGGTTGATTTCCTTTAAGATTGACTGTTNGACCGGTGAAACTGATGTGTGTGCATGGGTATGGGGGTGCCCAGTGCTGAGAGTGCTTTTCTCAGCCTTCAGCTCCTTCCATTTGGGGCCAAGAGCCTCCTTAAGTGTGTAGGTGTCAAAGGCAAGGAAACCCTAGTTAAGGAGCTACTGCGTTTTTCAAGTGGAGGCCCACAGGCTCAGCCTGCTGCCATATCACACCTAATTCAGACCATCCATCTGGAGGAGAACAAGTCGCAAATGTTTCATTCCCAGCCCCAATATGCCCTGACGGGACCCTCTCTTCCTCTCTCACTTAAGCTTATTGAGACGAGCCTTCCAACTATTTGGGAAAGTACCAGAGGCCTATGGAGGCATGTCAGGGCAGTTGGGCTCAGCATCCAGGGCCTCTTTATTGAGGAGCCTGCGTATATGTTCCTCAAGGAACAAGTCTGAGGAAAAACGAACAGAAGGAAAACTTTCCATTTCAAACCGATTGATTCTTCAGCAGCAACAGGAAAATTGAAGCTGAAATGTCGACAGAACTCCAGTTCATAAAAAGCTCCAGTGAGGGCTCTGGGGAAGATAGGAGACACCTGCTAATGAGAAGAAGGTTTGGAGTTTTTTTTTTAAACCATTGCAAGCCTGAGGTTTTTTGTTTGTTTGTTTGTTTGTTTTTAAAAAGAAAAAACACCCCTAGAATGACAATTTCCAAAACTGGAGGGGAAGTTAGAAATGATGGAGGTTTTGTAAAGACGGAATCTCTTGCTGAGACAAACTGTCAAGTTTTTCATTATATCCATTTCAAGGCAGGCATTTATTACCTTTCCAGTGACTATATATCTCCTGTAATGTTCTTACTGTGGTTTGCCTCTTAATTACCCGTAGAATTTGCATTTAAACCGAGTTAAAGTGTGCTATCTACNGCTGAGACAAACTGTCAAGTTTTTCATTATATCCATTTCAAGGCAGGCATTTATTACCTTTCCAGTGACTATATATCTCCTGTAATGTTCTTACTGTGGTTTGCCTCTTAATTACCCGTAGAATTTGCATTTAAACCGAGTTAAAGTGTGCTATCTACTCTTCAGCTTCATGCAGTTGTTTCCATGGTAATCGAAGGGGTCTCACGGTGGCTGGCTGGCCTGGAATATCTGCTTCAGCTGGCCGGCAAGCATCTCCCCCTCATGGTTGATCCATCTCCTTCACTTCACAGATGAGAGTGAATGAAGGCATCAAAGGATTCACTGACCCCTGTCGGATTTTTTTAGAAACTACTGTCAACAGCAAGATTTCCCCTGTCGGATTTCTTTAGAAACTACTGTCAACAGCAAGATTGGTGAGCCCTTCATGATCTGTGGCTCAGATGGTNCTCCAGTGTTCTTGCCTGGAGAATCCCAGGGACAGGGGAGCCTGGCGGGCTGCCGTCTATGGGGTCACATAGAGTCAGACATGACTGAAGCAACTTAGCAGCAGCAGCAGCAGCAATGGGGCCAGATGCCATGATCTTAGGTTTTTTTAGTATTTAGTTGTAAGTCGGCTCTTTCACTCTCCTCCTTTACCCTCATCAAGAGACTCTTTAGTTCCTCTTCACTTTCTGCCATTAAAGTTGCATCATCCACATATCTGAGGTTGTTGATGTTTCTCCCCATTATCTTGATTCCAGCGTGTAACTCATTCAGCCCGCCATCTCACATGATATGCTCAGCATATAGATTAAACAAACAGTGTAACAGCAGACAGCTCTGTCACACTCATTTCTCTATCTTGAACCAATCATTTGTTCCAAACAGGGTTCTAATTTTTGCTTCCTGACCCACATACAGGTTTCTCAGAAGACAAGTAAGATGGTCTGGTATTCCCATCTCCTTAAGAGCTTTCCACAGTTTATTATGATACACACAGTCAAAGGCTTTGCCATAGTTGATGAAACAGGGATATATATTTTTTGGAATTCCCTAGCTTTCTGTATTATCCAACAAATGTTGGCAATTTCATCACTGGTTCCTCTTCCTTTTCTAAATCCAGCTTGGATATCCGGAAGCTCTTGGCTCACATAACGCTGAAGCCTAGCATGCAAGATTTTAAGCATGACATTTAAGCTTAAGATTTTAAGCTTCAGTTATACAAGACAAATAAGTTCTTGAGATCTCTGTGTGGCCTGGTGCCTGCAGGTAATATTGTATTGTGCACTTTATCTGTTAGAGGGCAGGTATCAGGTTAGATGTTCTTGCACAATAAAAATATAGAAATGAAAAGATCCGCAGACCCCTCTGGCATCAAGCAGGAAAGCACTGGGGACCTCCCTCCATCCTATGTGGGGACACACTGCCTTGAGCCTCAAGCCTGTGTGTTAACGTCTATACTTAGTCGCTCAGCCGTGTCCTACTCTTTGTGATCCCATGGACTGCAGCCTGCCAGGCTCCTCTGTCCGTAGGATTCTCCAGGCAAGATAATGGGGTGGGTTGCCAAGCCCCCCTCCTGGGGATCTTCCCAACCGAGGGAAGATCAGGTCTCCTGCATTTCAGACTGATTCTTTACTGTCTGAGCCACCAGAGAATCCCTGTTTTAACTTGTAGTTGGTACCAAAAGCTCAGATTTTCACAAGCAGCCCACCTTTACTTGCAGATCTGGATCATTTTGTCCTGTCTCATCTGCTTGACTTAGGACACTCAGAAGATCTGCTAAGAAAGAAACATCTCACCCTGTGTGTATGTGGGAGGGGGGAGTCCATGTTTACTTAGTCCCTACCTGAGCCCCTGGACTTCCCAGGGGGCACTAGTGGTAAAGAACCTGCCTGTCAATGCAGGAGATGAGACGGAAGAGACAGGGCTTCAGTCCCTAAGTTGGGAAGATCCCCTGGAGGAGGGCATGATAACCCTCTACAGAATTCTTGCCTGGAGAATCCCATGGACAGAGGAGCCTGGTGGCTTACAGTCCATGGGGGTCGCAAAGAGTTGGACACGACTGAAGTGAGTTATCATGCATGAGCCCCTGATGTGCAGACTTTTCTGAGTCACTTAAGAAAAAGTCCCTTTACTGAAACATGTCCTCGCCTGTCTGGGAGAGTGATGTCTCTGTAGTCAGGTAGCACGTATCTCGCCTGGGGAGTTCAGCACATCCGTCACCCATGGGAGCCCTGAGTGCCTGCTAGCAGGCCCAGTGCTTCCTCTGCTGGGGCGCAGGGAGAGGGATCTGAATATTCATGATATGCAAAAGGTAAGAGCCAGGGAATTTTCAGCAATTCACCTGTGCTCCCACTCCTTGGCTCCACCCCTCCTACCAGGCATTCTCTCTCCTTGTGGACTTGTCTTCCCCATGGTTGAAGCTGTTACAGGACAAGACACTCAGGCAGAGTGGCCCTCAAGGTGCCCCGTATTCCCCTGGGGGAGGGACCATGGCTAATACCTCATTTGGGGGAAGAGGTTAACTGGTACTTCCTTCCTGAGAGTCCCTCTGCCTCTGGCAGATGAGTGGCTAGGGAATGAGTGGCTTTCATCTCTTACCACTTAGTGTCTTTATCTCAGTTCAAATCCTGAAAGTCAGGAGGGTGGAGGGACCCTGGAGGTGGTCCCCCTCCTTGTCCATCTATTCGTCAGGCATCTCTTGGAGAAGCGGGACAATGACAAGGGCCCCAGTTAGGGATCGGGGTGGAGGAATTCCTCAGCAGCCTGGCCAGTGGTGTGAATGTGGAGCCCGGCTGGTCAGTGGGGCCATGTGCTTGGAAGGGCTGGACCCAAGCTTGTTTTCATGCTCCACTGTCACCATCTTGTCAGTCTTCATGATTATTGCACAAAGAGCCTGCCTTTTGGCAATAGACCCTGCAAATGAGAGCACCAGTCCTGGTTAGAGGCACTGGGNAGTGAAACAATCCTGATACTTCTAATTTTTCATTTGAAAATTTTAAGCATCTCATCCATGTTTCAACCTTGGACTGTCTTTGGGCAACAGGAATAAACAGTCCTGTATTGTTTTCACAGGACATCCAGCATTTACTTTGGGTTACTTCCAGAAAATGGACATATATTTTGGTAGTCGTGAGAGAAAATCATTTTAATAACTTCAGTCATCTTTCACATGATAACTCCTTTTTCTGAAATGAATGACGACTTTCTACTGACTGGCTAAATAATTCATTGAAACAGCCTCCAAATCTATTCCTGAATTGAAGAAATAAGTATTCCACGGGCTATTTTTAGGAAAGGATGTCAAATCTTCAGATTTAGAACAGTCGTGTAAAGCAAGCCTCACCGTCTGGGGAGCCTGGAGGGTTCCTTGGGCAAAGGACCAGCCCTGCTCACGGGATGGGGTACCAGAGGTGCAATCAGAGCCCGGGTGAGGGGCACCGGCCTTCACTCCTAACAGCCAGGGAAACACTGCAAGAAGAGCCAGATCAGAGGTGAGGATGGAGGATGGACAGCCTGGGGACTGAGGCCGAGAGATGAGGAGACGCCACAGCAAGTCATAAGGCAGCAGGAGGTCTGGACGTGACCAAGGGATGGGAGCTATCGATGGCTCTCAGCAGGAGGGCCTGACAGCATGTTGACTTTAGGAAAGTCAGCCTGCCTCGGAGAGACTGGGCGGCAGGGGCCTGGAGGGAAGGCAACTGGAGGCCGAGGAACACAGTAAGTCCCCTACATACGAACCTTCAAGTTGCAAACTTTCAAGATGGGAACGTGTCCTTGTATGCCACATATGATCTGCAATCTTGATTTCAGCTTGTGCTTCATCAGTCTGGCATTTCACATGATGTACTCTGCATATAAGTTAAATAAGTAGGATGACAATATACAGCCTTGACATACTCCTTTCCCGATTTGGAACCATTTTTTCCATGTCCAGGTCTAACTGTTGCATCTTGACCTGCATACAGGTTTCTCAGGAGGCAGGTCAGGTGGTCTGGTATTCCCATCTCTTNGGACACAGAAGGCCCACTGCAGGCTGGGATTGGATGGTTGGTCACAACAGCATCACCTTTAGCTCTGCGAGACCCAGAGGGAGAAACAGAGAGACCCCCAAGGCAGAGGAGACCATCACACCCCTGTAAGTCTGCTCCTGGCTTCCATTCCCAAGGAGACAGAGGAAGACACAGAGGCAGTTCTCACCTCTGTAACCACAGGCTGACAGAACCTAAAATAAACGATCAAGTTATTAACACATATGCAAATATCACCTGCTCAGAAGGCAGTGGATCTGTTTCTGCCCAGAAAAGCCGGGTCCACTTGAGAACTGTACTGTTTTAATTTGTTATTTTCATTTCTGGCTTGAGTATAAAAATATGCATGTGTGCTCAGTTACTTCAGTCATGTCCAACTCTTTGCAACCCTGTGGACAGTGGCCCACCAGGCTCCTCTGTCCTTGGGATTCTCTAGGCAAGAGTGTTGGAGTGGGTTATGTGCCCTTCTCTGGGGGATCTTTCTGACCCAGGGATCAAACCCATGTGTTCGTGTCTCCTGCAAGCAGGTGGGTTCTTTACCACTAACACCACCCAGGAAGCCCCAAAATATTATACATCGGTCTAATTTAATTTTTTATTGGTGGTTCCCTAATATCCTTTATAGCTTATGTTTTAAATCTAGAATTTAATCAAATATCACTCATTGCCTTTAGTTCTGATTTATTCTGGAGCAGTTCCCTTGCTTTATTATCTATTTATTTTATTACAGTAGCATATACATAATATAAAATTTAACATTGACATTAAATACAATCACACCATTATGCAACCACCATTACCTCCCATCTAAAGAACTCTTTTAATTTTCCCAAACTGAAAGTCTTTGCCCATTAAAGACTAACTCCCCATCCACCTCTCCCAGCCCCTGGCACCTTCTACTTTCTGTCTCGATGAATCTGACACCTGTAGGTACTTCATATAAGAGGGATGAGACAATGTTTATCTTTTTCTTCCCACTTACTATAATCAAGCTTCACCAATGTTGTAGCTTATGTTAGAATTTCCTTCCTTTTTAAGGTTGAATAATATTCCATTGCATGTACATACCATGTTTGTTTATCTATCCATCTGTCAAGAGACAAAGGTTGGTAGGAAAAGAAAGGTGGCTTTATTTTGGATACAGGCAACCAGAGGTGAATTTCAATTTCAATTTCTTCCACATTTTGGCAACTGTGAATAATACTATGAACATGGATGTACAAATGGCTATTCAAGTCCTTGCATATTATTCTTTTGGGTCTATGCTCAGGAGTGGAGTTGCTGGGTCCTGTGATAATTCCACATTTAATTTTTTGAGGAACTACCATATTGTCTTCCACAGCAGCTGCCTCATTTTGCACACCCATCAGCTGTGTACAAGATTCCCATTTCTCTATATATTACTTGCCAACACTTGTTATTTTCTGTTTATTTTTTTTAAATAGCTATCCTAAGGCGTGTGAGGTCATATCTCATCATGATATATATTTTTTTGTGATTGACTTTTTTGCAGCATTCAGGGCATCTGGTTTTTAGAATGTCTCACAACTAGGATTTTCCTGGCTGCTTCCCCCCCGCCCCCACCGTTTAACTCAGGTTAAGCACTTTGAGTCCAGACACAGTGTACATCTCAGTGATAGAAGATTGGTTTGTCTCATTAGTGGTTATTAATAAAATGGTGCCTCCAAATCTCTCCATCATAAAGGAAGTTATAGTCAACCTGTGAGGATGCTTTGTGAGAGCACAAATATCCTGTTCACCAGCAGCAGCTACTCAAGGCTTTAGCATCAGCAGTTGGTCCTTGCTGTCATCAGTGATAGCAATAGCGACTGGAAAGCAGCAGTGCTCTAATCCAGCGCTGCCCTGCTGTGCTCAGTCATGTCTGACTCTTTGCAGCGCCGTGGTGGTGCAGTGATAAAGAATCTGCTTGCCAGTGCAAGAGACACCAGAGTTGGAGGTTCGATCTCTGGGTCAGGAAGATCCCCAAGAGCAGGAAATGGCAACCCACTCCAGTATTCTTGTCTGGAAAATTACATGGACAGGGTGTTACCAAAAGCAGGTCCTACAGCTCGCTGCTGGATAACCAGTTCTCAAGAGACACGGGTTGGTAGGAAAGGAAAGGAAATGTGCCTTTATTTTGGATACAGGCAACCAGAAGAGAAGGTGGACTTGTGTCCAAGAACCAACTCCCAATTGCTGCTCAAGAAGAAGAAGTTTTTAAAGGGGAGCTTCAGGGTTGCATGGATGGAGGGAGGGGGCAGGATGGCACAGTCAGCTCTGACAGTCATCTCGACATCACCGACAATGGTCATTGCCGTCTCCAACAGTCCTCTCGATATCAGTGACGTGGAGTCCATTCAGCATCATCTTGGCTGTCTTGAATGCAGTTAATCTCCAGTCTCAGCATTTGTTCCCGCATCCTGGGGACAGTTCTTAGAAGTGGAGCGGCTATGTCACAGTTTTGTCTGGTCATCATGTAATTATCATCTCATCACGTAGTCAGCTTCTTCCACTGGGTGAGCGGGCTCCCGTATTTGAAAAACAGCTCACAGGATATGGCTCAGAATATTATCTATGACTCTTGAGGGGTAACTTAAAATCCTTGGCTCTGTTTAGTGACTAAACTAGTGTGTTTTGTCTTGTGTAAAGGCTTAGAGTGGGAGGCATAACCGGGTTTTAGGGCGAAGGTTGTGCTTACAAGAGGAGCCTGGTGAGCTATAGTCCACAGGGTCGGATGTGACTGAGCACATTCTAATCCTAGCACTCCTCCCACACCAAGCATCTCTCTTTTTCTGTTAAAAAAATGTTTTTCCCATCACCTTTTTTCCAAACCATTTTTGAGGATCACCACGGACTCATAGATTTTTTTTTAATCTCAATGTCTTATAATCTATCACCATCGTTACTCTTTTTGTTGCTCAAACTGCCCTACATTCAGCCAGAAGGAACCCCTGTGAGCTGACTCCCATGTCATTTCAACAAACCCTCACTTGCTCTCTGGCACAGCAAGGTCATGGGGACCACTGTTCTCTCTCTGTCCCAGACTTGGAATCGGCCTTGTCCCCACAGACCCCCGGCTCCTTTCAGTGGGGAACAGGGCAAGAAACCCAGATTTTGGCATTTGGCTGTCCTTTGCTTCTTAGACCTTTCAAGACCACATGTTTTTGAGGAAGTCAGTGAAGCACCTTCAGATGTTTCAGTTTTATAACAAGACCATTGTAAAAGAATTAGAATGTCCTTGAGGCGACATTTCATCACACATGTAGAGCTGTATATAATGCAAAAGAAAAATGACAAGGAGCAGGCTCTTCCAGGAATGAGTGCTGAGATGAAACCTATTTGAAATGGTCACAAATTTTCCAAAAGAGTGACTGCATAGTTATTTCTTCATATTTGAATCTGACACGGAACTTTGTCGCGGGTGGAAAACGCAAGTCCGCGGGATGGAGCAGATTCACAAGGTGATACTATGGGGCAGGAAGGAGGTGTGGGACTTTAGCACAAAGCAACACTTTTGAGGAAAATAAACCAAGTACCTTTTTAAAATGACAGGTTCTGAGCCATTAGTTACAGCCCCAGAAGGAGGTGTCACTGTCACCTCCCTGGGGAGTCACCCTGGGGTGATCTTTCCAGCAGTCCCCAGGCAGGGTGACTCCCCCGCCTCTGGATGCCCCTTGCTCTGACTGACAGCCCACAGTCAGGCTGTGCATGTTGGTTTTTCTCCTTGAACTACGTGTCCAGTGCCTGTGCGAAGCTGATCAGGTATGTATATTGAATGAAAGTGAGTTCAGGAGCAGAGAGTGTTGTTTGGGGCAGATGAAGGTTAAGAATAAAGTCTTCTTGGGAGTGACAACTGTCCCTGTGGAGATGACAGTGTGACATAACCAAGGGTCTTGGAACAACTTGGCTCAGACCCGTTAGAACAACTTTGCTTAAAGAGAACATTTTTCCTTGGGGTTCAGCCTGATCACTATAACTGGTGAGGACTTGGATCCCAAATACCATCGCAAGCATTTTGTCTTTTTTCTTTGTGTTTCTTTCCCCTGACAGATCTTTCAGATAAAGATGTAGCATTGAGGGAGCAGCTAGATCTTCCTCTGTCTCCCCAGCAAGAATTATTCCAATCCGCAACTCAACCGAGTGCTGAGTACTTTTCATGAATCAGCTTATGAAATTATAAATGCTTATGTTAGGTAGTTGGGCTTCCCTGGTGGCTCAGACAGTGAAAACTCCACTTACAATACAGGAGACCCATGTTCAACCCCTGGGTCAGGTCAGGAAGATCGCATGGAGAAGGGAACGGTTATCCACTCCAGTATTCTTTCCTGGGAAATCCCAACGACAGAGCGGCCTGATGGGCTGCAGTCCATGGGGTCACAAAGAGTCAAATACGACTGAGTGACTAACACTTTTGCTTTCGCGTGATAGGTAGATATAGCTGGATAAAGGAAGATGATAGAGAACTTTACCAGGTAAGCACAGTTCCTGTTTCCATACGGAGAATCTAAGGCACAGGTTGCTGAAGGAACTTGCCCACAACTAACTACACACCTCGTGATAATAGGGCTTGAGTGTGAACCCAGGTTCAGATGCTGGCTGTCAGGTCTAGGCTCTCCCCTTGATGCCATATCACTTCTCCAAACAGTAGATAGCTGATGGCTATGCTGGGCTTGAACACAGACACACCTGTGCAGTGGGATCTCCCCACTGCCACTTCCCCTGACTCTGCATCTCATCGCCTGGTACAGCTCAAGATCACTTATAACCTTGGAAATGTAAATGGTGACTTTCTCCTTCAGGTCATTTAAAAAGATGGAAAGTAAAACCGGTCTTAGCATCAGTATCTAGGGAATCTTAACTTGGTGAGTTTTTCCATCCCCAGATACGGAATCTTTTCTGTTTTTTTCCTTGAAAATCAGATTGATTTTTCCCTCATCTGGGTATGCCTTTCAAAGAGTCTCATAAAGTAATCAGACTTGTGTTTTAGGATCCTAGCTCACATCATCTGGACTTCAGTAGTGTTAAAATTAAGGTCAAGGCTCTTAGCATGGAGTCTCAGCACCTTAAGAGTGGAAGGGAGCTCACACACCAAGTTTCTTAAGCCAAATCTGATTTGTAAACTTCCTCCAAGACATCACAGAAAGTCATCTTCCCACCACTGTGCGTGGCCTGACCTGAAGAAACACTCAGAGCATATTTGTCCAATGTCAATAGACAAATGTTCTCTGAGCAGCACTGCAATATTGTGGTTTATAAGAAATATTTGGTCTTTGTCCCTGTTTCTGCTACAAGGATCCTAAAATGCTTAGCACTGTTAGGTGATGAAAATCATAAGATGGATAAATAATATATAGACAGACAGACAGATAGATGAAAGAAGGAAAGAAAGGAGAAAGGGAGGGAAGGAGGGAGACAAGGAAGATGGATGGGTGGATGGACAGATACACAGAAAGATGTTTTTATCATATTTCTAAGGTGACTTTTGCACCCAGCCTAAAATGGAGGTTAGTTACCAGTACGGCCAACCACATGATCAGAGGATTGGAAATTTTATCCCAACCCCAACCTCCAAGGAGGGGAGAGGAGCTTGAGCTCAAATCAATCACCAATAGCCAACAAGTTAATCAATCATGCCTATGGAATGAATCCTCTGTAATAATCCCAAAAGACCAGGTTTGGAGGGGTTCCAGATGGGAAGACACATCTGGAACACATCTGCTTCAAGGGAACCCAACTCCAAGGACCCTCAGGACCCTCACAGACCTCGCCCTGTATATCTCTTTGCTGGCTCTTCATCTGTGTTCTTTACCATATCTTTGGGTTAACTGGTAGACATAAGTAAGTCTTTCTGGTTCTGAGTCACTCCCAAACCCAAGCAGGAGTCTTGGGAACTTACAATCTGTAGCTGATTGGTCAGAAGCTCAGGTGACAACCTGGGCTTGTACTCTGAAGTGCTGGGGAGAAACCTCCACATGTGGAATACCAGAAGTGTTCTACTTGAGAGTCTAGAAAGACTCAAAGGGAAGAAATCCATAACAAGGAAGAACTGGGTTTTCCCTACATGGGAAAAGGAACAATGGACTGAGTTTTCTTTTTCTTTATCTTCCTTGACAAGCAGATGTCTACACTAGCTGTGGGAGACACACATATAAATAAAATAAGCAGAGCCAAGCTCGTGTGACCTCACAACTTCAAAAGGGGCTGGGAATACATAAAAGATAGATACTGAGTGGCGATGCACACTCTGAAGCAGAACAAAGTGCAGCAAGGGTGGCAGCGGACGACACAGCTGCTGTGTATATAGGATGTTCATACAGCAGGGCGGATGAGATGGCATCTGAACAGAGAATACTCAAAC
Source organism: Neotragus pygmaeus (assembly GCA_006410875.1). Classification (NCBI taxonomy): domain Eukaryota; kingdom Metazoa; phylum Chordata; class Mammalia; order Artiodactyla; family Bovidae; genus Neotragus; species Neotragus pygmaeus. The sequence goes on from SJYV01013771.1 coordinate 314,932, forward strand.
TCACATACTTAAGGGTGAACACATTCAGCTCTCCAGGAACAGAAGGGCTGTTCTGAGGAGCAGAGAGGCTTCACTTTAAATTAATTCTGACTGTTGAATATGCTCATTGGGTTCATCTGTACTTTGTGGGTGATTTTCGCCTGCTCCTAAATTCCCTGGAAGGTTGTTGCTTTTTATGAGGTCTGATTTTTGTAGCAGTTGTGGTTAACTCTTTGAGAAAAACATCAAAGATCTGGGAAAAGGTCAAAGAGCATGAACAACAAATAGCAAAGGAGATGGTGGCAGCTTTCAGGGGAAGATGTAGATATTTAAAGAGGAGGGAGTACAAGTGTTTCCAGCACACTATTTTCCCCCTTTTTATTGGAGCATGTTTACTGTACAATGTTGTATTAGTTTCTGTTGTATAACAACATGAATTAGCTTTGTGTGTGTATGTGTGTGTTTGCTTAGTCATGTCTGACTCTTTGTGAACCCATGGACTATAGTCTACTAGACCCCTCTGTCCATGGAATTGTCCAGGCAAGAATACTGGAGTAGTTTTCCACTTTCTACTCCAGGGGATCTCCCTGACCCAGGGATCAAACCCATGTCTTCTGGGTCTCCTGCATTGGCAGATGGATTTTTTTTTACCAATAGCACCACCTAAGAAGCCCATGAATCAGCTATACAAATACATATATCCCCCTCCCTCTTGAGTCTCCTCCCACCCTCCCCTCCCATCCCTCTAGGTCATCACAGAGCACTGAGCTGAGCTCAAAGCTCTGGCTTTTCCAGTGGTCATGTATGGATGTGAGAGTTAGACCGTGAAGAAAACTGAGCACTGAAGAACTGATGCTTTTGAACTGTGGTGTTGGAGAAGACTCTTGAGAGTCCCTTGAACTGCAAGGAGATCAAATCAGTCCATCCTAAAGGAAATCAGTCCTGAATATTCATTGGAAGGACTGATGCTGAAGCTGAAACTCCAATACTTTGGCCACCTGATGTGAAGAACTGACTCACTGGAAAAGACTCTGATGCTGGGAAAGATTGAGGACAAGAGGAGAAGGGGGTGACAGAAGATGAGATGGTTGGATGGCATCATTGACTCGATGGACATGAGTTTGAGCAAGCTCTGCGAGTTGGTGATGGACAGGGAATCCTGGCATACTGCAGTCTTAGGGTCACAGAGTCGGACATGACTGAGCGACTGAACTGAACTGAAGTTGACTTAGAGAGAGTAACTGACCATCTTGCAGAGTATGTTTAGTTCTACCATTAGAGACAGACTGTTACGCTGGATACAAAGTTGGTCTGATTCCATTTAGCCAAGATCTAAGTTCCAGTACTGGGTTTCCCTGGTGGCTCAGCAGTAAAGAATTCACCTGCCAGTGCAGGAGATGTGGATTTGACCCTTNTAGTTCTACCATTAGAGACAGACTGTTACGCTGGATACAAAGTTGGTCTGATTCCATTTAGCCAAGATCTAAGTTCCAGTACTGGGTTTCCCTGGTGGCTCAGCAGTAAAGAATTCACCTGCCAGTGCAGGAGATGTGGATTTGACCCTTGGGTCAGGAAGATCTCCTGGAGAAGGAAATGGCAACCCACTCCAGTGTTCTTGCCTGGAAAATCCCATGGACAAAGGAGCCTGGAGGGCTAGAGTCCAAGAGTCAGACACAACTTAGTGACTAAGCAGCAACAACAAAGTTCCCGTGGTGTTTCCAAAAGCTGTATCCACATCCAATAATTTTGTTCTACAGTCACATGTCTAATAAGATGTTGTGTAATAAAGGATTTGATTGGTCTTTGTCCCTGGTTCCCAAGTGGGAGATTAATCCTTGGAATTTCCCCAGTAATTGAAGTCTCCATTATTTACAACCCCCTAGGGTCACACCTGAGTTTATGCTAAGAAATGAGATGGCTCAGGGTAAGGGCTGGTCACAGAAAGGCCAACCATGAGATGAGAGGTTTGGAGCTTTGAGGGGAGTGACTCCAGAGGAAGGGAAGGAGACTAGAGACTGAGTTATATTATGTGGTCAATGAGTCAATCAACCAGCTTATGCGATGAAACCCCATTAAAAACCCTCAATATCAAAGCTTGATGGATCTTCACTGATATGACAAGAGAGTGATACCCTTTGATTCTGTGGAGGCACAGAATCAGGCACAGAATCAGGAGCTCTGTGTTTTGGATATTCTCAGACCTCACCCTCTGTGTCTCTTCATTTGGCTGTTTCTATGTGGGGATTCCCTAGTGGCTCAGATGGTAAAGTGTGTGCCTGCAATGAGGGAGACCAGGGTTTGATCCCTGGATGGGGGAAGATCCCCAGGAGAAGGAAACGGCAACCCACTCCAGTGTTCTTACCTGGGAAATCCTATGGATGGAGAAGCTTGGCAGGCTACAGTCCATGGGGGTCACAAAGAATTGGACACAACTGAGCGACTTCACCTACACTGTGGTCCTGGAGAAGACTCTTGAGAGTTCCTTGGACAGCAAGGAGATCAAACCAATCAATCTTAAAGGAAATCAACCCTGAATATTCATTGGAAGACTGATGCTAAAGCTCCAATGCTTTGGCCACCTGTGTGAAGAGCCGACTCATTGGAAAAGACTCTGATGCTGGGACAAATTAAAGGCAAATGAAGAGGATGACAGAGGATGAGATAATTAGATAATTGGTATCACTGACTCAATGGACATGAATCCAAGCAAACTCTGGGAGACAGTGGATGACAGAGGAGCCTGGCATGCTGCAGTCCATTGGATTGCAAAGAGTCAGACATGACTGAGCGACTGAGCAACAACAAGCTATGGTAAAACTATTATCATAAGTGATTCAGAGTGATGGGTGAAAACCTACAGTCTGACGATGGGAAAATTCTTCCACTTTTTGAGTTCCGTGAGTCATCGCGGTAGATTTTCCAACACGAGAGTCATTTTGCTGCTATTGTTTAGTCACTCAGTCATGTCCTACTCATTTGCAGCCCCATGGGCTGTAACCTGCCAGGCTCCTCTGTCTATGCAGTTCTCCAGGCAAGAATACTGAAGTGGGTAGCCATTTCCTTCTCCAGGGAATCTTCCTGACCCAGGGACTGAACCCATGTCCCCTACATTGGCAGGCAGATTATCACCGAGCCACCAGGGAAGCCCATGGGCATCATGGGAACCCTTAAATCTATAGCCAGTCAGACAGGAATAAGGGCAGCTTGGGAACCCCTGAAGTGCAGCTGGTCTGCAGTAGGGCTGGTCTGAAGTGGGAGCATTCTGATGGAGGCCTGAGCCCTGAACCTGTGGGGTCTGCACTAACTCTGGGTGGTTAGTGCCCAGCTAGGATGGAAACAGAATTGACATGACTTAGACATCATGAGGGTCCCCACAGGGTGCCTGTCACCACAGGGTGTAGGTTATATGACTCACTGAGCCAGATTAATCACAATGGCTGGATGGGCTCCAGAGCCTAGGATGGAGAAATGATCCGGGGGTGGGTGCACAGATTAGGACAATTACTCCCAAATCAGAAGCAATTCATCTCATAATCACAAAGACAGAGATGGAGAAGGGCACTCAGGGCCAGCTGATGACTTTCAAGGTAAAAATGGTACACATTTGTTGAGTCACGTTCACTGGCCATGGGGGAGGGGGACAGACTTAGTTGAGGGAGGGGCCCCCAAACACATGGGGTCTAGGAAGCTTCCCTGAGGATGAGCTCGCATCATTCTGGGGTCAGCGTTTCTGGCTCCTCACTCTGGATCATGGGAAGGCACAGCGTTGAGGAGGCTAGCTGATCAGCTGGTAGAGGTGTTTCTTTCCTTTTTTTTCTTGTTTATTTGTTTTTATTGAGCTTATGAGATATTCCCTAGTGGCTCAGACAGTAAAGAATCTGCGTGTAATGCAGGAGACCCAGGTTTGATCCCTGGGTTGGGAAGATCCTCTGAAGAAAGAAATGGTAACCCACTCCAGTATTTTTGCCTGGGAAATCCCATGGACAGAGGAGCCTGGCAGGCTATACAGTCCATGAGGTCACAAACAGTGTATGTGACTAAAGGACTAACACTTTTCACGGTTGATTTACAATGGTGCTAATTCTTGTTGTATGATTTGGCTACACACACACACATGCGCATATATATATATATATATGCATTCTTTTTTAAAATGAGCATTCTTTTCTGTTATGATTTATCATAGGATCTTTTATTTTAATTGGAGAATAATTACTTTACAATGGTGTTTCTTTCCTGGACCCTCTTTCTTCCTTAAGTCTTGTCTTGAATATTTCCTATGCTCTACTTGTCACCATATCTCCAGCAGGAGTGTGTGTCTTTGTGCATATGTGTGCGTGTGCATGTGTGTGCTGGCCTCACCGACACCAGGACAACCTTGCCTCCCCTCATCCCTAAGATGCCACCTGTACCATGTCCACTCAGGACACTCAAGGGATGTCTGCTCCCATGGCACTTTTTGGAACATCAATTCCATATGCCTAAGGGTGTGAAGTGGTTCTCGGTGATGAGTGAAAGCCATCCTTCTGAGATCTGGGGAGTTTCTTCCACATCTAAGAAGACTTTGTCTCATCTTTTCAATTGTGTCGGTGAAGGGGGCTGATAGCAACAACCCTATAAGAGGTGGGGGGGGGGACCTTACTCAGGTAGAGCCTTCCCGCAGTCAGGTGTGAAGATGACTCTGCAAGGTTTGACATTCTCCTGAATCTGATGAGTGACAGGTCCCAGCACTTTATCAGGAGTTCTGCAGCCTCCAGAGCCATCCATCCATGACAGAGATCAACAGAACATCGACATCTTGCTGTTTGCCCATAGCGAATGTTTTATCAACTTCCCAGCATCCAGTCCCAATGGCAATATCCACTTTTATTCACTCGTCCCAGTCAATAGGTACTTCCTGAGTCTACCACACATAAACACCATAATTTGGATGCATTTATTATGATATACAGCAATCCCTTTATTATAGTCTTTATTTAGTTCTCTGACCAGGGGTCAAACCTGTGACCTCTACAGAGGAATTGCAGAGTCTTAAAACCACTAGGCCCCCCAGGGAAGTCCTTTTATGCCCTATCTTACCAAAAAAAGACCTTCCCCTGAATCTTCAGAGCGAAGCTGGTCCTGCCCATGCTTTGATTTCAGACTTCTGACCTCCAAACTGGGAAAGAATGAACGTTAGCTGTTGAAGCGCCTGCTCCTCCCCTCAGTTTGTGGTGACTGGTTACCAAAAGCTCCCAGGGAACTGATTCAGATGGAAAGAAAGTATGTTGACTGAACCCTGCTGAGTAAGGGAAGAGTATCTCTGGGGTCGCACAGAGTCGGACATGACAAGCGACTTAGCAGCAGCAGCAGCAAGAAATAAGGCCCAGAGACTTAGATCCACGTGGGCAGGCCTTGGATTTAGTCTAGGGAGTGATGGAAGGCCATTTACGTGTGGGGGGTGGGGGGAGGTGACAAGACTGTGCTTTGCTGTGTCACAGTCTCACTCTGTGCAGAGGGGAGTGTGTAGCTGAGGGGCAGGGCCTGCATGGACATGACGAAGGGGATGGGGGATGCAGATAGACCTGAGCTCCATATTGGAGGTTGCTGTCAGGAGTCCCCAAGGCCACCCTCTGGTCCAGTGATTCACTGGAAGGACTCACAAAATTCACTAAAACCCATTATCCTCAAGGTTACAGTTCATTACAATGAAAGAACGGACACAGATTAGAACCAGCCCAGGGCAGAGGCTCAGAGGCAGATCTGGGAGGATCAGACCCACGCTCCCCATTGTCTTCTCAGTGGAGCCACTTGGACAGCCTTCCCTTCTTCCGGCAAAGATATGTGACCACACGCAGAGTCCTGCTAACCAGGGAGGCTCACCTGAGTCCAGGCGATGCAGGCATGGAGTGCCCAGGTGCATGAACCTGCTTCCCTTTCAGAGGCCAAGCTGCACTGACCTGGAAGTCATTATGCCAAGTGAGATAAGGCAGACAGAGAAAGACAAATACTGCTGGATCTCACTTATGTGTAGAATCTAAACAAGTTCAAACTCACAGAAGCAGAAAGTAGGGTGGTGGTTACTGGGGGTGGGAATGTGGAGTGTGATGGAGGGATGCTGGTCAAAGATTACAACTGAAAGTGAAAGTCACTCAGTCGTGTCTGACCCTTTGCAACCCCATGGACTATACAGTTCATGGAATTCTCCAGGCCAGAATACCAGAATGGGTAGCCTCTCCCTTCTCCAAGGGATCTTCCCAACCCAGGGATTGAACCCAGGTCTCCCACATTACAGGTGGATTCTTTACCAGCTAAGCCACAAGAGAATCCCAAGAATACTGGAGTGGGTAGCCTATTCCTTCTCCAGCAGATCTTTCACCCAGGAATCAAACCAGGGTCTCCTGCATTGCAGGTGGATGCTTTACAAGCTGTGCTACCAGGGAAGCCCAAGATTATAAGCCTTCAGTATAAAATAGACAAGTTCTGGGGACCAAATGGACACCTTGGTGACTGCAATTAATAGTACCACATTGCCTACTTGAAATTTGCTAAGAGAGCATATTTTAAGTGATGTCACCACACACACAAAAGGTCATTGTGTGAGGAGGCATATGGGTCAGTTCCCTTGACCATGGTGGTCATCTCACAATATATATATATATCATGTTGCACACCTTAAATCAACACAATTTTATTTGTCACATATATTTCAACAAAGCTGGGGGAAAAATGTCTAGTCTCTGAGTTGTGTCCAACTCTTTGTGACTCCTTGGACTGTAACCTACCAAGCTTCTCTGTCCATGGGATTTCCCAGGCATACTGGAGTTGGTTGTCATTTCCTTTTCCAGGGCATCTTCCCAACCCACCAACCCAGGGATGGAACCCATGTCTCCTGCATTGGCAGGCAGATTCTTTCCCACTGAGCCACCAGGGAAGCCTTGGGGAAAAATAGGTGAAAGTAAAAGAAGTCCAAGTCTTGGGGTGAGGGAAGAAACACGTGGATGCTAACGGATTCGCTGACAGAGAGTGAAATTTGCAGCTGCAACTTGTGCCCAGCACATCCTAAGGACCTCTCTGAGCTTCTGAACCATCTCCAGGGTCCCAGAACCCAGCTATAGCATCACAGAAGCCCTGTGGTACCCGACCGGGAGGAGGAGCGTCCACCTGCCTAACCATCTTTCATGCAACATGGATATTGTTGGCTGTAACAGATACAGAGAACTGCCCTGAGTTCTCTATGCCCCAAGAGCCAGGGGCTCAGCTCAGCTTTCCATGCCACTGTCAGTTGGTGTGACAGCCTCCTGCCACTCCCACCCCAATCCCAGACCAGCCTCTCCCTCCATCTCTCCTGCTCCATCCTGTTGCCCAACCTGGTACCCGGTTATCCCAGTCACCTGCTGGTGCTGGTAGGTGACCAGGGGTGCAATCCCAGAAGCCTCTGCAGCACCACCCAGAGGGCTGGGCTTGCGGAAGGCACAGAGGCAGCCAGGGTCCCCATACCCAAAGCAGAGGTCCAGCCCAGCCTGAGCCTTTTGGAGGACGACGAGGTAGAACTAGGGCACATCCGAGGCACACAGTGTGAGCTTCAGACCCCAGGCTCCCCCGCCCATGTGCTTGCCTCAGAAGCCCCGTCTCCCAGGAACAAACTGATTATGCCACAGCACCCGAGAAGGGAAGTGAACCAGGATTCATTTGTAGCTGCTACACCCCTGGTATTGGATTTTTCTGACTCGCTGCTGTGTTTCTTTTGATCAATGAGTGTGAATAGATCTTTGTGGGAAGATGAAGGAGAAAGGTCCTGAGGTGGCTGGGTGGCAGAGGTGGCGTTCCTGGTTTGTTGAAGGACGCAAAGTCCTTCCTTATTCAAGATAATGGTCCAGCCAATCCCAGGCCCGACCAGACCAGGTTAGGAAGCAAAATCTTTCACCAGAAGGTGCTATCTGCTCGGCCAGGAAGGATGGCGTTGGGGGCAAGGCAGCCCTTCACTCATGCCGTCATAGGGACCTGGCCTCATCGGTGTGATGTAGGGAACACTCTGGAGTCAGTCCTTCCCTGTTTGTAAGCTCTGACGTTCTTTAACCTGCCCATGCCTGAGTGATAGGAGGACCACCGAGTCTGTCCATCATGCTGAGGCGGGCGCTGAGGAGACATAGGGACGAGACTGAACCTGGGCCCAGGGGAGGGGGTAGAAAGGCCGGGTGGGGGAGGATCCGCTAACTCCACTTCCAAGCGCAGCATGGCAGCATCGCCAGGGCTTTTCATTTTCTTTCTCATATCGAGCTGCAACTCACAGAACAGAAAATGAGTCGTTTTTAAAGTGTACGAATTCAATGGTGCTTAGCACGTGCGCAATGCTGTGCAGCCACCAGTCCTGTCAAGTTCCAAAGTGTTTTCGTCACCCAGAGGCAACCCTGCACCAATAAACCTGTACAACCTCGTATTCTCCCTGTGCTCTCTCTCACACCATGGGGCCAGAGGGGTGGTCCCTCACTCTGCATTGCCTTAGGTGGCAGGCAGTTGGGAAAACACTGGGCTGAGTGGAGTCTTGGTGGAGGATGAGTCCCAGCTCTAACCACTGCCCAGCACTGCTTCCAGCATCTCAGCATCACTCATCTTGGAGAACTTGGAGGGTATGGCGTGTCCAGGAGGGCAGGATGCAGAGTATGTGAGTCTAGTGGTCCCTCCCCTCCTCCTGGACACCCTGGGAAGCAGGATGTAAATACCCTCTCTCTAGACCCATCAGACATCCCAGCCAAAATGCAAATGTGTTTGCGATTCCTGTCTGGTTAGAGCTTTTCTGAAATATTATCCTCTGCATCTCCAGCATGCCCCCCCACCCCATCTCTTGTTTTGCCAGGGCTGAGCCTCTTTAGGGACTCAGAGCAATTTGTTGCCATAACAACCCTCTCTCCCACTCCAGAACGTTTAAATACCAGCCTTCTTCAGCCTGGCTCTTCTTGGGAGCTCTGCAAAGTGGCTCCTGCAAGGGAGAAGGGGTGGCAGGCCCTTGTCCTCTTATTCTCAGGATGTCAAGGGCTTAATAATGTCCCTAGGGAAGGGCCAGCCTTGAGCTCCCAGGCCAGCATGGAGAACCACTCGGAGGAATCAATCAGCTGTTCTCCCTGCTAGAGTCTAAAGTTTCTGGGTCCTTCCATAGATTGGCATGGCTCCATCCTAAAGAAAGGACAGAAATTATGGAAGAATGGGAAAGTCACCCCACGCTGCTTTCTCTTTGGGAGAACCCAAGTCCCAAGGGAGAGTGACATTTCTAAGTGTGTTGACCCATCCAGGGCCCCCACGTTTTGCCATCTCTTCACACTTCCAGTGTAGACCCTCCAGGAACAGTCCCGGAGCTGACCCACTTCCAAGTCAGTAGGCAGGCATATCCCAAGGACCCAAAGGTTGGGCTTAATGAGGAAAAGATCTTATTTCCCCACGTTTGCAGCTTGGCCAGACTCATGGGAGAGACTTGGAAGGGAATGCCAATTGGGGTCTGAGAAAACCCACAAATGCCAACATGTAAAGCATCAGAGAGGGATTTCCCAGGTGGCTCAGTGAAAAAGAATCCACCTGCCAGTGCAAGAGACTTAGGTTCAATCCCTGGGTCGGGAAGATCCCCTGAAGGAGGCATGGCTACCTACTCCAGCTTTCTTGCCTGGGAAAGCCCATGGACAAAGAGGAGCCTGGTGGGCTACAGTCCATGGGGTCACAAAAAAAATTCAGACACAACTTAGAGACTGAAAGAACAACAACACGTCAGAGAGCCAAGCAAAGGGGATTCCCCTGGAGAATCACATGAACAAGGTGATTAAGTCCGAAAATCCACTCACGAGACCTCTCTGTGTTCTCCCAGCTTCTACTATAAACACATCTTTCCTTCCCTCCATCAATAAAGCCCAGATGATATATTGATGCCAGGAAATCCTGTCACCCAAGCCAGGGTCTTATTTATAAGTCAACCCTGACTTTTACACGGAGGTTGTTAAATGCCAACAGCTTTGATTTTATATTTAAATCAGGCTGAAAGCTTTCCAAGCTGAGAAGAGAAAATCTTTGTCTGAGGACGTGCCTTTGCAAACTGCTTCCTTCAGGAACTCGGTCTTAAATCAGAACTGCCACTTATAAATTATAAATTCTGTCTCTAGCCTCTCATGTTCAGCCGTATAACCTTGTTATGTTAACATAAAAATTAAACATGAGATGAATCAGCTAAATTGGATTCACTTATAGGGATCAAATGGTGGCAGCCCAGCTGATGGGAAATGGCCCTCCTGGAGCTACGGGGCGGCATGCAGTGTGGCTCCTTCCTCGGGTCTTGATAGGAAGACTTGAAGATGGACAGGAAAGGGGGCCTGAGAAACACAGACGCAGTGTCAAATGTCGGTGCGGTTTCCCATGGTCTTGTTACATGTTTCTGATGTTTGAGGGAGGAGCGGATAAATCAGCACACAGTGAGAAGGGGGTTGGCTTAGGGGAGGAGCAGGAGGAGGCCTGACAGCAGCCGGGGCCCTCCACCTTTGTTCTGGGCCACTTCAGAGCATCTGTTCACACTCAGTCTTGTCCAGTCCTTCCCAGAACACACAGGCAGGCGGGTGGGCCAGGCTGTGCACACCTAGCTCTGTGAACTGATGTGCAGAGGCTTCAAGGACTAACAGACCCTCCACAAACACAAACTCCATCAAACCTGAAAGAACTGCAATCACCACCAGGACATGGAAGCAATCTAAGTGTCCATCGACAGATGAATGGATAAAGAAGATATATTGATACACTGGAATACCACTCAGTCTGAAAAAAGAATGAAATAATGCCATTTGCAAGAATATGGATGGACCTAGAGATTATCATATTAAGTGAAGTAAGCCAGACAAAGAAAAATATCATATAACTTATATGTTAATCTAAACAAATACAAATAAATTTATTTACCAAACAGAAACAGACTCATAGACACAGAAAACAAACTTACAGTTACCAAAGAAGAATGAAGGAGGCGGGATAAATTATGAGTATGGGATTAACACATGTGCACTACTATATATAAAAAAGATAAGCAAGATGCTACTTGACAGATAAAATATAAAATACATAAAATATAAAAGGCAGAAGAACAAGATATCAAACTGCCAACATTCACTGGATCATGGAGAAAGCAAGAGAATTCCAGAAAAACATCTACTTCTCCTTCATTGATTATGCTAAAGCCTTTGACTGTGTGGATCACAACAAATTGTGAGAAATTCTTAAAGAGATGGGAATACTAGACCAACTCACCCACCTCCTGAGAAACCTGTAGGCAGGTCAAGAAGCAACAGTTAGAACCAGACATGGAACAATGGACAGGTTCAAAATTAGGAAAGCAGTATGAAAAGGCTGTATATTGTATATATATTCTGTTCATTTAACTTACTTGCAAGGTCAGTTCAGTCACTCAGTTGTATATGACTGTGAGACCTCATGGACTGCAGCACAGCAGACTTTCCTGTTCATCACCAACTCCCAGAGCTTGCTCAAACTCATGTCCATCAAGTCAGTGATGCTATCCAACCATCTTATCCTCTGTTTTCCCCTTCCTCTCCTGCCTTCAATATTCCCAGCATCAGGGTCTTTTCCAATGCATCAGTTCTTTGCATCAGGTGGCCAAAGTATTGGAGTTTCAGCTTCAGCATTAGTCCTTCCAATGATGTACATGCAGAGTACATCATGTGAAATGTGAGCTTGATGAATCATAAGCTGGAATCAAGATTTTCAGGAGAAATATCAATAACCTCAGATATGCAGATGACACCACCCTTATGGCAGAAAGCAAAGAACTAAAGAGCCTCTTGATGAAAGTGAAAGAGGAGAGTGAAAAAGTTGGTTTGAAACTAAACACTCAAAAAACTAAAATCATGGCATCCAGTCCCATCACTTCATGGCAAATAGAAGGGGGAAAGTGGAAACAGTAAAATATTTTATTTTCTTGAGCTCCCAAATCTCTGTGGATGGTGACTGCGGCCTTGAAATTAAAAGACAGTTGGTCCTTGGAAGGAAAACTATGACAAACTTAGTGTATTAAAAAGCAGAGGCATCACTTTGTGACAAAGGGCTGCATAGTCAAAGCTATGGCTTTTCCAGCAATCATGTGTGGGTGTGAGAGTTGGACCAATAATAAGGCTGAGCACCAAAGAATTGACTCTTTCAAATGGTGGTACTGGAGAAGACTCTCGAAATTCCCTTGGACTGCAAGGAGATCATACCAGTCAATCCTAAGGGAAATCAACCCTGAACATTCATTGGAAGGACTGAAGCTCCAATACTTTGGCCACCTGATATAAAGAGCCAACTCTTTGGAAAAGATCCTGATGCTGGGAAAGAATGAAGGCAGGAGGATAAGGGGGCAGCAGAGGATGAGATGGTTAGATATAGCACCACCAACTCAATGGACATGAATTTGAGCAAATTCTGGGAGATAGAGGAGGACAGAGGAGCCTAGCATGCTACAGTCCATGGGGCAGCAAAGAGTTGGACATGACTTAGCTACTGAAAAACAACACTGTATAACACAGGAAACTTTACTTTGTATCTTGGAATAACCTATGAAAGTGAAAAAGTGAAAGTCACTCAGTTGTGTCCGACTTTTTGTGACTCCATGGACTAGCCACTCCATGGAATTCTCCAGCCCAGAATATTGGAGTGTGTAGCCGTTTCCTTCTCCAAAGGATCTTCCCAACCCAAGGACTGAACCCTGGTCTCCACATTATAGGCAATTCTTTTCCAACTGAACCATCTGGGAAGGCCTTGATTATTATAGATAATATCCTGTAGTGGAGAAGAATATGAAAAAATATATATATGTATAACTGAATCACTTTGTTGTCTGCCTGAAACTAACACAATATTGTAAATCCACTCTACTTCAATAAAAAATAAATGAATCAATAAGAAGAATTACAATCCCCTTGTTCATTACTAGTCTAGACAAGGCATGGCACACCTCCCCAACACTGCTCCCATTCTGTGCACCGTGTGCCCTGAGCCCCCACCTACGGCTCCTTCCCTGAGCAGACGTCACCCTCGAAATGCTGTCCCGGATGCACTCCCCATCCTGAAGCCCCCTGGACTCAGCCTGGGACTCAGTGAGATGCTACCCACCACCAAGTCCTTCTGGACTAGACAAAATACCCTTTATGCTGAGAGGGGCACTGCGAGGTGGCCCCTTGCAGCATTTAGCACCATGTTTAAGTCATCTGTCTGCCTGTGTCTCCTCCACTGGATCCCAAGGTACCAAGGACCTAGGTGGCCCTGCCCTCCAGTGGGTTATTCCAAGCTGTCAGACCACAGAGACTCTATGGACAATCACTGACAAAGCCCTGAATGGATGGATCTGGGTGGCACTGGCCAGTGTGAATGTAAATGTTGGTTCACAGTGATGGACTCCCAGATCAGGCTGGGACATGGTCACAACAGCTGGATCTCAGCACCTCTCTTTCCTTCCAGGGCAGCCTTCTCCCTCAGAAAGAAGTAACAATTTCTATCCTGCAGTGCTTTGTCCTACAGTGATACAGGTGCAAACACAGGCCCTGTGGTTTTCTGGAGGAAATGGCATCTGTGCTGACTCTAGGATGGTCCAGCTGATCAGAGGTTTAGTCCACGGGGCCTCTGGAGCTGAGCCTGCTGCTGGACATCTCTGCCAGAGTCTGCAGGTCAGCTGCTGAGACCAGACTGCCATCCAGACCTGCCAGGTTCAAGGCGTGGGAGAGGCTGAGCAGAGGGAACATGGACATGAGGTGGGAGGCGTCTCCTGGGGCAGATTTGGGAGCAGAAGCCACAGACTGGCTAATCCAGGAGCTCTCAGCACATCCTGGGTGGCAGAACGGAGTTGCGTCTCAGGCATGTGCGGGCCACAGAGACCTCCAGAGGTGCCATTGGCTCTCCACACCCACGGCCAGAGAACATCTCCTGAGGGTGGGAGGGGCACATGACCCAGAGGTGGTGGGTGAAGGGCAGCAGCACCTCTGCCATCAGCAAGTGTGGGTGCTCCCCACGCTCTCTGGGGAGCTGCCTTCCTGGGACACGGTCCCTTCTGGTAGAAAGGGACTTTCCTGTTTGGCTGATTAAGGATGGCCACCATGCCTGACTACACATCTTGAGGATAACTGACTCTAGTTCCTGCTCCTGGGTGTGGGCTAGCCATCGTGTTCCCTTCACCAGTCAGACGCAGCACAAGGGATGTTCTTCCTTCCAAGGCAGGGCTGTAAAGCAGCTGCCTGGGCCATGTGGAGATTCACTCTGGGATTCTGATTTGGAGGAAAGTTAGCCACCCTAAAATCAAACCACCTGTCCTGACCTGCCATGCAGTGAGGAGCACCAGCTACGTGGAGAGAACAGTGGCCTTAGAGAGGGAACATGGGACAGACTCCTGAGGCCCTGGGCATGGACTCACGCACTCCAGTGACTTCCCAGTGACCAGAAAAAACCCCCAGTGGAGCCTTTCCCAAATGTCTGACCAACAAAATTATGAGCAAACTAGCCTGGTTGTTTAGAGCTTCTAACTTCAACTGGTTTGTTAACTAGAGAATGACAATCACAAGGGAGCCTGGACTTCAAGTGCCTAGGGAGCTCAAGAGAATTAAACTGAAAACCCCAGATACCAAAGATGAACAACACAGTCTGGGGCACCTCCTCCTTCTATTCTTTTTTCTCATAAGTGTTACGCTTCCAGAGAGTATCACAAGAAAGTTCAGAGTAATAATATCAGGAACCAACTTTTCTTCCTTTGACATTTTATTGTGATATGAAATTGCAGCAAAGCTTTAATGAGGGTACTTGGTTCCTGGTAGTGATGTGCCTTGTGGCTTTCCTTTTGGTGTGCCAATGATTAAACTGCTTCTTTGCTAAACTGAGTCATGCTATAGATCTGAGACATGTCCATATCCTGGGCCAAGGATCTCATTAATGGGTCTCATGCCGTGAATCCCAGAACTTTCCCAAATCAGACTTATTTGGTGCTTGTCCAGGGAGATTTCTTTCTGCCCCTTGGCAAATATGGGCCTTCTTTTGTCATAGTCTCTAGAACTCAAAGGATGCATTATCTACTCAGTCACATACCACTTGTGAGAACCAATGGGAGCTGTCTACTCAGTCACATGCTCTCCCTAGGAACCAATGGGAGCTGTCTACTCAATCACATGCCACCTCCAGGAATTAATAGGCACTGATTTCTCAGTCCACCTCTGGTAACCAGTAGGAGCTATCTACTCTGTCACATGTCACCTCCAAGAACCAACAGGCAATGATTTCTCAGTCACATGCCACCTCTTGGGAAACACTGGCAGGCTTTATTCTAGAGCAGGCTTGCCCAAGAGAAGGGAAGTTTTGACTGTCATTTTTGGTCCAAGTAAAGATAATCTCACGTCATCATACACTCCGGCAGTTCCTCATCTCACAGTGGAATGGGGGCACGTTTGGTCTTGCCTGGATGGTGAGTTGGGCAGCATGCCCTCTGAGGTTTGGCTCTCTGCTCATCCTTGTGATTTTGGCTCTGTCATCAATTTTAATGGCATCTTCTCATAGCATTGTCTTTCCCAGCTCACACTGAGCTCAGAGTTGCCCCTGAGAGAAGAAAAACATGATGCTCCTTGGTCTGATGTTCCCATTTGTCTGATTGCTGCCCCCACCTCAAGACTGAGAAAGAAATTCTCTTGGGTTCAGTCTCTGGGACCAATACCCACCTGCAATGTCCTGAATATAGAGTGTTAGAGTGTTTGTCTAGCCAGGATCTATAGAGCATAGGACCCACTGAGCTTAGCTCTGGGTTCAATGGTAAAACAAGAGACAAGATCCTTCTCTCATGTGCCAAATTCTAGGAGAACATATGGAAAACAAGTAAATCAATCCATAAGCAAGATAGATGCACATAGTGAGAAGTGCTGGAAAGGAATAAAGCAGATGTGAAGAAGGTGCCTGGAGGTGGGGAAGGTGATTGAATTGGGAGGTCAGGGAAGGTTTCTTAAGGAGACATGGGATGCCAAGCCCTGAAAGAGAAAAAGAGGCAACCATGCAGAAACCCACACAGAGGGAAGACAAGTCCAAAGTTTACGAGGCAAAAATGAACATGGGGTGTTTGAGAAACAGCAGAATTTCAGTGTAGCTGGGAGGGAGGAGGTGCCCATCCGAGGCTCAGCTCAACTGCTCAGCTCAACTGCCTTCCTCACCTCCCTATGCAAAGAGGTGACTCCTCCTTAGCCCCAACCCCAGGCCTCCTCCATCTCCTTACCCTTCGTATTGGTCCACACTGCTATAACAGATACTGGAGACTAGGTGGCTTTGGTGTAAGCAACAGACATTTATCTCTCACAGCTCTGGAGACTACAAGTCTGAGATGAAGTTACTAGTAAATCCAGTAACTGATGAGGCCCAGCTTCCCAGTTAATAGATGACTGTCTTCTCCTGTGTCCTCACATGGTGGAAAAGACAAGGGGGCATTCTGGGGTCTCTTTCATACGGGCACTAATCCCATCCATGAGGGTTCCACTCTCATGACCTAAACACCTCCAAAAGGTGTTACCTCCCAACACCATCACAACATCATGCACTGTGCTTAGTTCCTCAGTTGTGTCCAATTCTTTGCAACCCCATGGACTATAGCCCTCCAGGCCCCTCTGTCCATGGGGATTCTCCAGGCAAGAATACTGGAGTGGGTTGCCATGCCCTCCCCCAGGGGATCTTCCCAACCCATGAGAATCCTTGCCCCAGGCTCACAGTACCTGCCCAGGACTGAGCTGGAGCTGGAGAAGAAGAAACACCCCAAGCCACACCACCATCTTGCACAGGTAACAAGCAAGAGCAGTACATCATGGGGGAGGATCCAGAGCAGAAGAAGGGACACGCCCTCTGTAATACAGACAGGCAGGAACTGCTGGAGACTGGGAAGGAGCACAAGCTAGGAGTAGCCTGTGACAGAGGAGTTTGGAGTCTCTGTCACTGAAAGAAACCCTAAGAACAACCCAGCTCACCTCCTGACAAGGCTGCCTCAATCCCTCATGCTAATGACCTGACAGAAAAAATCCTACTTCTAAAAATAAAATAATATTTACTTCAGTGTCCATTGTTCCTCTACACAGTGTGTCTGGCATTGAACTTAAAAATTATAAGACACAAAAACCAAAAAAGAGAACACTCCATTTTCAAGAGATGAAGGAGTCAACAGAACCAGACTCACAGATGACCTGTATTTTGGGGATGGTCAGACAGGGCCTTAAAAAAAACTTTAGTTGATATATTAAAAGATTATTATCTCATTCTAATGGAAAGACTCATTGGAAAGGACTCTGATGCTGGGTAAGATTGAGGGCAGGAGGAGAAGTGGGGAGACAGAGAATGAGATGTTTGGATGGCATCACTGACTCAACGGACATGAATTTGACAAAACTCTGGGAGATGGTGAAGGACAGGGAAGCCTGGCGTGCTGCAATCCATGGGGTTGCAAAGAGTCAGACACATCTTAGTGAATGAACAGCAAGAACAATGGAGAGACAGACAACATGCATAAACATATGAGGAATTTCAGCAGAGACATGGAGACTATGAGATGCAAATGGAAATGCTGGAAATAAAAACTACGATCTGAGAAATGAAAAGTCTTTGACATAAAGAACTTAGGAGGGTGCCTGGCTTGTGGTAAGTGCTCAGCCTTTGTAACTGGTTATTCTGGAGAGTGCAGAGAGCATCTTTTACCTCCTCCCTTGTGGGCTCAGCATTCAGCACTGGGCTGGGCTCCCAGGAAGTCCACAGCCAGGAATGTGAAGATGAATCTAACAAGAGCAGAATTCCCAGTTTCTTCCAGTCACACACAAATTGCATACATAAAAATCTTGTTAATTGCTATTAATAATACTGTTAGATTTTTATCATAGATGAAGTGTTGTTCCTAACTTTTCACAAGGGGTAACTTGCTAAATCTTCACAGTCTCCTAACAAAGTACAGGTGATTGCCTTGACTTTGCAGGTGGACACACAGAGGCAATGGCAGATGTGCAACACTGATGGCAGGCAGCCTGCCTTGGGACCCACTTCCTCAGCCCTTTCAAGCTGACAATGCTTGTTTCCTGCCAGAACAATGCTTGAATTTCACCACTGATCCTATCATCTTTTATTGGCCGGTGGACTTGTAGTTCTGATGAATCACGCAATGGCATCAATAGTGACAATAGCTTCTGAGTACTTTCTAAGATAGAGCTACCTACACACTCAGTATTTTATGCACAGGAACTCATTTAATCCTCCCAACCATGCTACAAGGGAGGGTCTCTCACCATCCCCTCATCGTGATGAGGATGCTGAGGCACAGAGAGGTCAAATGACTTGCCCACAGTCACACGGTTTCCAGTTCGGGGCCAGTACCTCGGCTCTTCACCCTTGTACTAAAATGCCTTTGCAGAAGGCTAAGAAGTTCTGGAGAGCCAGCAAACACTGCACCTCTACAAGGAAAAAAATGTTGTCTGAGAGCAGAGCCAGGACAGAGAGAAGCCCATCTGAGCAGGGCCAGTGTTGTGATGCCACCACCATGCTTTGAAGCCAGCACGCCAGGTCTTATAAGTCCTGTGACTCAATGCACTGACTTGATATTCCTCCTTAAGACACTCTGAGTTAGGCTTTTGCCCCTGTGTGAGAACCCAGGTCCCTTTCAGAGGGGCTGTGGTCTGGAGGGGATGTGACAGTGGCTGGTCCTCAGAGGCCAGTCTGTCTGGAGGCAGAGTCTGTCCGGACAGCCAGCAGGGGCTTTACAGTTGACCCATGACACATAGTCCCACGAGGGAAGCGTCTGTGCTTCTTCTAAATCCCCCTTTCACCCCGCAGAGGACCTGCACCAACCCTACAAAGAACCCTCAGAAACTGCCTGCCCCTCTTTCCATTTCAGCATCACCAACAGCATCATCACCTTGAACTGAATTTCTGAAGGAGGAGTGGAATGCATTTCTGTCTTTTCCAGCCAGATGGCCCTTGGAGGTGGCGTGGTCGGGGGTGGTAGTGGTTGTAGACTAGACTGTCTTTTTGATTCCCTCTGATAATTCTGACCCTAAATCCCTTTTATCCCCAAATCTCATAAGCTCTGTTTGTTCCACCTGACTGCTTCAGTGAACAGTTCACTTTGGACTAGGACTTGTGCTTCTTAGAACATGTAATGAATTTTCCCAACCCAATTTCAAACCCAACTCAATTTCCTAACTCTCTCCTGTGACATCCATCTGGGTGAGTCATTTAGCCTCTTGGTTTTGGGTCTCCTCTTTAAAAGAGAGAAGTGAATGATCCCCCAATCTTCACAGGAGGATTGAGAGAATTAATTAATGTTTGTAAAGGATTCTGTCATCCTGGGGTGTCTTTGATATGGAGGATGAAAGTGTGTGAGTGATGGAGCTGAACACTAGATTCAAGAGGGGAAAAGAGGAAACAATTCTGTTTGTTAGCTTTAGCGCTCATCCACATGGTTCTGACATTTAACAAAGTTCTTTTAAGTTTTTCCAAGTTAAACACTTGCATGTCAATGTCGTTCCTTTGATGAATTCATCCAAAATTAAAAATTTTTTAAAGAAACAACTTTTGTACAAACCCCAAATTTCAGGTAGGAGTCTGTTGCTTGTCAACTAGAGACCTAACTCATCGCCCGATGCAGGCATGGCTAGGTGTGGTAGGAACCCACCTGCCTCCTGTCTGCAGGCCCACCCCCAGCTTAGGAGTACACTTTCTATTCTAAGGAAAAAAGAATGCCACATTTACTAATTTTTTCTAGCAGAAGAGGTTATGTTTGTTATGAGTTAAATGGGGTCCTGCCCTTCCCATCCATTAATGTGGTAAAGCTCCAGGATCTCACAGTGTGACCGAATTTGGAGATAGAATCCTTAGAGAGATGATCAAGTTCAAGTTAGGTCATGTAGTTGAGCTGTGATCCAATTGGACTGGTGTCCCTGTAGAAAGAGGAGGTTAGGACACAGACACACACCAGGGAAGGCCATGCGAGGAGACAGGGAGGAGGACGGTGTCTACACACCAGGGAAAAAGAGGCCGCAGGAGGAACCAGGCCTGCCCACCTTTGTCTAGGACCTCCAGCCTCTGGGATTGTGAAAAAATAAAATTCTGCTGTTTAAGCCACCCATCTGTTATAGCAAACTAATACAAAGTCCTAGCCCACTCATGGGCTTGGCTAATTCCTCTGTGATCAGTGACTCAGAAAAGAATGTCAGGGGAGTAGTTCCAAGCGTGAGGCTGAGAATAATGTCACAGAGTGCTCAGGGTATCCACCTTCTGTGCCCTTTAGACACTTTAGGGTGGGAATTTGGGGTAAGAACTGACATGCAGAAAGGCCTAATGTTTTCCTTTCAATAATTTAATTTGATTTTTTTGTTTCATATCTCTACATTCTGGCTTATTAAGGGAACTTATCCAAACTCTCTTCTCTGTGTTTCTCTTGATGAGGTACCTGAGAAAGCTTCTCTCATATCTCTTCTACCTTCCAGAGAAGGCAAATGGACACATGATTCTCCTACACCCCCACCCTCATCAAAAATCAACGATCTTTAGTAATATTTTGTAGCATATGAAATAAGCCCACAAATTCTTTGTCACACCTTTGAACAAGAGTTGGAATCAATTTCATAGAGAATAGACTTATTGCCCAGGGACAGGGGTTTGGGGAGGAATAGGATGGGAGTTTGGGGTTAGCAGGTTAAGCTTTCATATACAAAATAGATAAACAATTAAGGTCCTACTGTATTGCACAGGGAACTACATGTAATATCCTGTGATTAAGCATAATGGAAAAGAATATGAATATATATATGTATATAGCTGAATCATTTTGCTTAATAGCAGAAATTAAGAAAACACTGTAAATCAACTATAATTCATTAAAATAAAAGTTTTTTAAAAGTTGATAAATATCCAAAAAATAAAATAAACTTCTAATTTTAAAATACAAAAAGGAGTTGGAGTCTCTTTCTTCCTCCTTGCATCTGAATTGGGGGGTCTATGCCTGGGGTGGGGTGCTTATGCTTTGCTTTATCCAGTGAAGCATGGTGGAAATAATAAGTGTGCATTTAGGAACTATATTAGCCAGAGTTCTAGAAAGAAACAGAACCAAATGGAAACAGGTAGGTAGGTAAACGGACACAAAGAGATGTATGATGAGGAATCGGCTTACATGATTATAGAGGCTGAGACGTCCCCTGCTCTGTTGTCCAAAAGCTGGAGACCCAAGAAAGCCGAGGTGTATTTCCAGTCCATAGTCCAAGCCTGAGAACCAGAGAGCTGACAGTTAAGTCCAGTCCATGGTGTCTGAAGACCAGAGGGTCAGGAGAACCAGCAGGGCAAGTTGTGGTCTGAGCCCGAAGACCTGGGAATCAGAAGCCTGGAACTGGAGATGTCCCAGTTCAAGGGCCAGAGACCACGGCCCAGCTCGGCAGTCAGGCAGAGAGACAGAATCAAACTGCCTCCACTTCCATTCTACTCAAGTCCTTCATGGATCCAATGAGGCGTCTCACATTGGGGACAATTGTCTGCTTTATCCAATCCACTAAGTCAAATGCTGATCTCTCCCAGAAACACCTCTGACCTCGACACACCCAGAAAGTGTTGTACCAGTGATCTGGACACTCCATGACCCAGGACTGGTCACCGGAGCCTTGACCTTCGATGCTTTGCAGCTTCCTCCTTCACCCTCTTGAAATGCTCCCCAAGATCAACAGGCCAAGAGGAAGCCTGGGACGAAAGGCCAAATGGAATCATGTCCCAGTTGAGCCTGGTCCCGGGTGATGCAGGAGGGAGCCACCTTCACGAGGAGCCCAGCAAACCAGCCACCACACTGCTGAGGCTGCCTGGAGAAGCAGGAGGAGGGTTGTATCTGTGATGCTGAAGCCACGGACTCCAGGTTGGCTTGGTACACGGACGGAAGGCTAGATTGCCTCTCTTCCCTTGAGTCCATGAAGCAAGAAGGCCAATCAAGAGTAGATAAAAAGTAGACTTCCAAGAGTCAAAAAAAAAAAAAAATCTAGTTACACAGTTTTTTATAAACCAATGTAACAAAGATGTTGTCCAATAAAATTGTTAGGGGACTCAGGGCCTTAAAGCAATCCTTGAAAATAACTTGCAATATTATATTAATTGTATGCAAATGATGCTGCTGAAATGCTGGAAAACAATTGATTTTTTAAATAATTTAAATGATGCCCCTGAAATCCTGTGCAACATAATTTGCTTAGCAAAACACTTCCTCCTAAATCGTTCCCAGGAAGGCTTTGATCACCCCATAAATTGTATCATC
This sequence comes from Neotragus pygmaeus, assembly GCA_006410875.1. Taxonomy (NCBI): domain Eukaryota; kingdom Metazoa; phylum Chordata; class Mammalia; order Artiodactyla; family Bovidae; genus Neotragus; species Neotragus pygmaeus. The sequence goes on from SJYV01013771.1 coordinate 337,187, forward strand.
ACCAACTCTGCACCACTGCAGCCACGCTACAGGAGTCAGGGATGTTCTCCCGTACCTGAATCTGAACTTAGCTTTCTTGCTCTCCTATGTCTCCCCCTTGGGGGCCTTTTTGCTCCTAAGCAAAGTTTGTTAAGTTAGCAAAACATAGGGCTCACTTCAGACTTCTAAATTCATCATAGTGCACAAACCAGAAAGATGTGTAGCACTTTCCTAAAGGTGCCCTGTGGACACTGAATTCTACTGTGTATGTGTCTTTATGTGCATGTATGTGAACATATGTGTGTGCATGTGTATGTGCATCCACATATGTCCCTGTTTGAAGTACACATGTACACATGTATTTAAGTGTGCTTGTGTTTCTGGATATATATGTGCATCTGTGTACCTATGGGTATATGTATGTGTATCTGTATGGCTCTGTGTTCATATATGTCTGTATTTGTGTGCATACATGAACATGTGTGTTCATGCATGTGTTTCTGTATACACTTGTCTCTCTGTGTGTACGTGTGTTTGTGTGCAAATATGTGTGTGTGTGATGGTGTGTTTGTGTGTCTGTATATGTCTCTGTTTGTGAACATGTATGTGCATACATGTTTTTATATACATGTGTGTATCTCTGCACACATGTGTGTACATGTGAATTCACCCTCTAAACTGGACTGAGCTCCATCTTACTGAGAAGATGCCTACATCCTGGGACAGGGGCCATGTTCATGACCCTAACCAGACAATGAGGCTTCTGGGTCCCATACAACTTGTTCTTTTTTCACTTTTTGTCACACTTCAGGAATGCAGGGGCCTGGAGTTGAACAGATGGAGTTGGTTGATAAGGTAATACTTTCCCCATAGGCCTGGAAAACAAGGACCCAAAGTTTCAGGGTAGCTCTGGGCCTCTCACACCATTTTTCAGCCCACGGCCCACTCTGGGGAGTTGCCCATGAAATGAGAGGCCTTCCAGGAAGCAGGAAGAACCCTTTATAGATGGAGAGGCTGAACAAAAGAGAAACAAAATAGCAAACACCTGAAGTCTGCAGTATCTCTCTCATCACTGCAGTCCACATGAGTGAGTCTGGGGTCAGGGGTTTCATATCTCCTCTGCTTCAGGCCCATCCCTTACCCTAATGAGCCTATGCAGTTATCTTATTTGTGTCTGAATGAAAACAGCCCCTGCGCTGGTTCTAGGGAGAATGATCAAAGAGGGATTTAATTAAATTTTCATATTTAATTTTCTTCTTTCATTTTACTGTCTTTTTTGCCCAAAACCTGGTATTCTCAGGGAGCTGGAAAGTTGCTCAAGAGAGCAGAACTCCCTTGGATGGGAGAGAAATGGGGGCTTTATGGGTTTTCTTGAAAGGACCCAAATCTCTCCATCTCCACTCAGTTTGAAGCTTGCACAGTGTAATTTAGGGCAACACCATTTGAATTATGAATTGGCCGCTCCAGTGGTAAATTAAACACGCCGCAAATAGCTTCAATCTCCAGCATCCCCAGGAACTTGCATCCAAACTGGAACAGGGGTGTTCAGGAGAAGAAAAGGCGGGCCTGGAGCTGTCTATTGCCACCCTCACACCCACCTGCCACCAGCCCGAGCACCCTTGGTTTCAGAAAAGGCTGGGCCCATGCAGGTGGCGCCTTTGATTCCCCAAGTTCTCAGTCAGTGCAAGTGATGCAGCAGATGATAAACGTCCACACTGAAGTCTGAGGAAGAAGGGGACCCTCTGTGAGGTTTATTCTCATTTAGGGGTAGGTGAGGGTTGGGCTCGGGGCTTCTTTCTCTCTGCAAAGCTGGTGACTGGCAACTGTCCTTACCACCAAAGAATGCTGCCTCGTTAGCTCTGGGGGTGGATTCAGTGGGAGGGAGGATGTACAGAGCAAAACTTTTAGGCCAAAATTATTGCGATGCAGGCATACAGACCTCCCTGACTGATGTCTGCTCATATGCACAGGACCAAGGATGAGAGCTCCCCTGCATAGCCTGTGACGAACTCCCCCCATACCGGTGAATATGGTGAACAAGATTTATGCAGCTTCACGTCAAGGGGAAGAAATCCCTCTCCTTCCAGAGCATCAATTACACACTCATAATTCATGTGTTTATTACACATCATTCTTATCTACTCATTAGAGCAGACCCTCCCCAAGGAGATCTTCCCGAAGATCTAATTGGAATTGTATTCAAATACAGGCAGAGCCTCATGCCTGACTGGCGAGGCAATAAGATGGATTTCCCCAATTCCTGCCCACCCGCTGAGCTCCAGACACCCGTGTTGTGATTTTCTGGCTGGTGCATACGAGCTGAGTGGAAATCCAGGTTGTGGAGCCTGGTGAGTTCTTACTCCACAGTGCTGCTGAGGTCACCAGGCAGGTTTTTTGGGTTGATTTGTGTCCTCTAAAAGTAAAATGGTTGTCTGAGGAGGCCTTACAAATAGCTGAGAAAAGAAGAGAAGCTAAAGGCAAAGAGAAAAGGAAATATATCTGATTGCAGAGTTTCAAAGAATAGCAAGAAGAAAAAAGAAAAGCCTTTCTAAATGATCAATGCAAAGAAATAGAGGGAAAAAATAGTGGGAAAGCCTAGAGATCTCTTCAAGAAAATTAGAGATACAAAGGGAGCATTTCTTGCAAAGATAGGCACAATAAAGGACAGAAACGGTATGGATCTAACTGAAGCAGAAGATATTAAGAAGAGGAGGCAAGAATACACAGAAGTATACAGAAGAGATCTTAATGACCCAGATAATCACTATGGTATAGTCACTCACCTAGAGCCAGACATCCTGGAATGAGAAGTCAAGAGGGCCTCAGGAAGCATCACTATAAACAAAGCTAGTGGAGGTGATGGAATTCCAGTTGAGCTATTTCAAATCTTAAAAGATGATGCTGTGAAAGTGCTGCACTCAATATGCCAGCAGATTTGGAAAACTTAGCAGTGGTCACAGGAAAAGGTCAGTTTCCATTCCAATCCCAAAGAAAGGCAATGCCAAAGAATGCTCAGACTACTGCACAATTGCACCCATCTCACATGCTAGCTAGCAAAGTAATGCTCAAAATTCTCCAAGCTAGGCTTCACCAGTAGGTGAACCAAGAGCCTTCCATATATTCAAGCTGGATTTAGAACAGGTACAGAAGCCAGAGATCAAATTACCAACATCCGTTGGATCATCAGAAAAGCAAAAGAATTCCAGAAAAGCATCTACTTCTGCTTCATAGACTACACTGAAGTCTTTGACTGTGTGGATCACAACAAACTGGGAAAATCTTCAAGAGATGGGAATACAAGACCATCTTACCTGCCTCCTGAGAAATCTGTATGCAGGTCAAAAAGCAATAGTTAGAAACTATTGATTCTAATGGAACAACTGACTGGTTCAAAATTGGGAAAGGACTACACCGAGGCTGTATATTGTCACCCTGCTTATTTAACTTATATGCAGAGTACACCATGACAAATGCCGGGCTGAATGAAGCACAAGCTGGAATCAAGACTGATGAGAGAATATCAATAACTCAGAAATGTAGATGATACCACCCTTATGGCAAAAAGCAAAGAGAAACTAAGGAGCCTCTTGATGAAGGTGAAAGAGAGGAGACTGAAAGATTCGGCTGAAAACTCAGCATTCAAAAAACTAAGATCGTGGCATCTGGTCCCACCACTCCATGGAAAATAGATGAGGAAACAAGGGAAACAGTGGCAGATTTTACTTTGGGGGGGCTCCAAAATCACTGCAGATAGTGATTGCAGTCATAAAATTAAAAGATGCTTGCTCCTTGGAAGAAAGCTATGACAAAACTAGACAGCATATTAAAAAGAAGAGACATTATTTTGCCAACAAAGGTCCATATAGTCAAAGCTATGGCTTTTTCAATAGTCATTTATTGATGTGAGAATTGGACCACAAAGAAGGCTGAGCACCGAAGAATTGACGCTTTCAAATTGTGATGTTAGAGAAGACTCTTCAGAGTCCCTTGGACTGTGAAGAGATCAAACCAGTCAATTCTAAAGGAAATCAACCCTGAATATTCATTGGAAGGACTGATGCTGAAGCAGAAGCTCCAGTACTTTGGCTCCCTGACGTGAAGAGCCAACTCTTTAAAATAATACCCTAATGCTGGGAAAGATTGAGGGCAGGAAGAGAAGGGAATGACAGGGGACAAGATAGTTGGATGGCGTCACCAACTCAATGGACATGAATATGAGCAAGCTCCGGGAGATGGTGAAGGACAGGGAAGCCTGGCGTGCTGCAGTCCAGGGGGTTGCAAAGAGTCGGACACAATTGAGCAGCTGAACAACTACAAAACCTATGCTGAAGTCCTGTTACTGCAGTCAGGTTTGGCTGCGCACCCCTTGAAAGCCAATATTTGGGAGATAAGGAAATATTTGGTTGGAAAAGGAAAGATTGCTTTATTCAGGAGGCCAGTGATGTGGGGAGACGGTGGATTCATGTCCAAGAACCAACTCCAAAGATTCTGCCTGACAGTGAGAGTTTTTAAAAGAAGAAAAGGGAGGCTTGTTTCCCTTAATCATTTGAGGAGGGGGTCAGAATCTCCATCATCTATCCCCACAGGCAGTCTGGTTGTCTCCTTGGGATCTTGTTTTCAATGCTTTCTTATTTGTGGGTTTGCTCAAAGGATCACCAAAAGGGAGGCAGGAGGAAAAGGTCAAGTCATCCATTAATTACTTATTCTTCATCTCTACTTCTTTCATCTCAGAAAAGAATCAACAGGTTAGGCAAAACACTGTGTGATCAAATGACTTGAAATGTAAGCGAGGGCCACAGGTTAGTGAAGCATGGGGCACCTGGTGTAAAGGCAAAATTAAAATATACCTGTGAGGTTTCAGGGGCTGCTTACAGTCCTGACTCCCAGTCCCTGTGAATGAACCTGGCATGGATACAGCGATCTTCGCAGATGCCATCAAGTTAAGATGAGGTCTTACGGGATTAGTGGGTGACTGCTCAGTCACTCAGTCATGTCCAACTCTCTGTGACCCCAAGAAATGTAGCCTGCCAGGCTCCTCTGCCGTGGGATGTCCCAGGCAAGAGCACTGGGGTAGGGTTGTCATTTCTTTCTCTCCAGGGGGATCTTCCTGACCCAGAGATCGAACTCGCGCTTCCTGCATCTCCTGCATTGGCAGGCAGATTCTTTACTACTGAGCTACCTGGGAAGCCCACAAGAATTAGGGTGAGCCCTAATTTTACCTCTGACTCTTTTAGAAGAGAAAAGATGCACACACAGGGAAGATGCTCGTGTGATGACAGAGGCAGAAATTGGAATCATACGTCTACAGACCATGAAGCAGCGAGGGGCTGACATTTATAATCAGAGACACAGTGTTGTGAAAACAGATTGGATCTGTGTCTCACAATTTCTTTATTCCCCCCTCCTCCCCTCCACCTCTTTGATGGAGTTGAAAACCACATCACATATTAAAGTGACAGTCGGAGTCGACATTGTAACCCTGCCATCCCTGTTCTCCAAACAACTGAGGGTCCCTCTCTCGTCTCCCTCCCCCGCCCCCCCAGATAATCAGTAGATTCAGAACCGGCCTCCGGGAGCAGGACGCCTGTGTGCAGTCACATTCACCTCCAGTGTCAGGTGTTAGTCAAAATGCAAACACCAGGGCTGGTTTGTGCCACTCTGATGAATGACTTCAGATTTCCTAGACCCATAGGAAGCGAAGCTGACCACGCTAGACAGCACTGTGGCCTCCCAGATGGAGGTGGTGAATGGGTCCTATTTCTGCACACCCCCCTCCCCTCTGTGCTCCCTGTCAGAGCCTCAAGCTCACGGGTGACGCCGCTTCAGTGGGGTGTATTCACTTTTCCAGTGGTTTTCCCTTCAGAGCCTTAGGGCCTCTGTCCACATCCTGCACTAGTCAGCTCAGTCTGGGTTAGCAAAGCATCAGAGAGAAGACAGCTTCAACAACGGGATTTGTCCTCTCCCCATCCCAGAAGCTTGGCTCTGAGATCCAGGTGAGAGCAGGGCTGGTTTCCCCTAAGGCCTCTCTCCTGGGCTAGGGGACAGCTGTCTTCTCCCTGTGTACTCACATCATAATCCCTACGTGTGTGTCTGTGTCCTGATCTCATTTTATAAGGACACGTAATCTGGTTCCATCACTTCATGGCAAATAGATGGGGTAACAATGGAAACAGTGACAGACTTTATTTTCTTGGGCTCCAAAATCACTGTGGTTGGTGACTGCAGCCAGGAAATTAAAATACGCTTGCTCCTTGGAAGAAAGGCTACGACAAACGTAGACAGAATATTAAATATCAGAGACATAATTTTTCTGACAAAGGTCCATATAGTCAAATCTATGGTTTTTCCAGTAGTCGTGTACAGATATGAGAGTTGGACCATAAAGAAGGCTGAGTGCCAAAGAATTGATGCTTTCAAATTATGGTGTTGGAAAAGACTCTTGATAGTTCCTTGGACAACAAGGAGATCAAACCAGTCAATCCTAAAGGAAACCAAACCTGAATATTCATTGGAAAGACTGATGCTGAAGCTGAAGTTCCAATACTTTGACTACCTGATGCAAAGAGCCATCTCATTGGAAAGGACCCTGATGCTGGGAAAGATTGAAGGCAGGAGGAGAAGGGGACAACAAAGGATGAGACAGTTGGATGGCATCACTGACTCAATGGACATGAGTTTGAGCAAACCCCAGGAGATGGTGAAGGACAGGGAAGCCTGCTGTGCTGCTGTGATTCATGGAGTCAAAAGAGTTGGCCATGACTTAGGGACTAAACAACAAAACAGCAATCCTATTGCATTAGGAACCACCCACTTAACTTCTTAGCTTAATTCCATCTCTAAAAGCTCTGCCTCCAAGGTTCTGGGGGTTAGAACATCAATGTAGGGGGAAGGGACTCTTTCTCCTGACAAGGTCAAAATGTCACTGTAAATCCCAACAAAGCATGACCTCCCAAAGACACATATCTCTCCTTTGACCATGTCCTGGACATCACCTGGGACCACCAGGTGGATGGAGAGCTGCAGAAATCAACACAGAGGACAGGACAGGCCATGAGTTGCAAGGTTAGTTCTCTGCCCCAGGGAGAGCACCTGGCACTTTGGTTTGAGTCACTCACTCTTGGACCTGGTGCTGTCTAAGATCCCAGCTCGGGGATGCAGCCCGGAAGGGGCTGAGACCTAAGACTTCCTGCTCTTGGATCTCCTTTCACCACGATGAGGCAGGTTTGGAGTGATGTCAGCACTGACAGCCTGCTGAGGTCTCTGCAGCATTGCCTCCAGGAAGGGAGCTGGGAAGGAAGCTGAAGTGTCCCCTAAACCCTCCTGGATGGGGATCTCTGGCCAGGACAGGGAGGCTCAAGCAAGGATGCTTCCTGGAGGTAGAGTCAGTGTGCACTGAAAGGCAGCCCTCTGGTGGGATTCTCTGAGCCACCCCCACCCTTACCCTGGGAGTCAAGAGATGGGTCTATCTGTCCTTCTCTGTTTACTGGTCCTGGGCAGCCAGGACCCTGACCACATGCCTAGTGCTCTTCCTTAAGCAAATCTGTGGTCAGCTAACCGGCACCCCTTCCGCTGCTTCCTTCTATTTAACACAAGCAGCACAGGTTAGGGTGTGTGGGAAGGATGAGAAGGGGAGGGGACTCTGCAAGTCCAGGTCTGAGGGTACAGAGTGGCAGACAGGACCAGATAACATGCCGCTCTGCTGTCCTTGGTCATTGTCCTCACAAATGCTCATCTCCTCAACAAGTCCCCTGTATGGAGCAGCAGGGTCTGAGCAGAGAAGCAGTGTTCCTGGTTTCCAGAACCTTCCCCTCAAATCACCATGAAGAACCCAACTCTACAGACAGAGTGTGTGGGTTAGCATTTGAATTATTTCATTCATGGGCAGTGTGAAGAAAGTCAGCACTGGGTCTGCATTTTGTGCAGAAAAAAGAACAGAAGAGCACATTAAAACGTTCAAGAGGCACCTGACAAGATGCTCAGTATCATCAGCCTCACACATGTCAGGATGGCCATTGTCAAGAAGACAAGAGACAACAGGTGGCTGGCAAGAATGCGGAGGAAAGAGAATACATATGCACCACTGGTGGGAATGTAAATTAGTCCAGCCACTGTGGCAGACAGTATGAAACGTCCTCAAAAACACTGAAAGATATCTGCTAAACAATCCAGCAATCCCATTTCCCACTGAACTCAAAGGGAATGAAAACAGGATTTCCATCATCTATTGGCATCCCGTGTTTATTGCAACACTATTCACAATAGCCAAGATATGGAAATAGCCCAAATGCCCATCCATGGATGAACAGATAAAATGATGTGGTATGTTATTCGGCCATGAGAAAAGGAGGGCATCTTCCCACGACTGGGATGGACTTGGATACTTTACCCTGAGTGAGATAAGTAAGACAAAGATGAGCATTGTATGATATTACTTATATGTGGAATCTAAAAAAGGTATACCTGGGGCTTCTCCGGTGGTCCAGTGATTAAGACTCTGAGTTTTCAATGTAGGAGGAGTGGGTTTGATCCTCGGTTGGGGACCTAAGGTCCTGTATGCTACATGGCAAAAAATAAAAATTGAAAAATTAGACAAAAAGGCAAACCTGTTAAAAAAACAGAGAGGGCAACAGTGGTCCCCAGGGTATGGGGGAGGGTATGAATAAGACTGACGGTGCTTAAGGGCACAAACTTGTAATGTATAGTAAATAAGCCATAGGGATCAAGCACACAGTATAATGGTTTCAGACAATAACATTGTGCTGTAATCATGTAGCATGATACATCCTGCTACACTGGCAATCATATTACCGTATATAAATATATCGAAGTAACATGTTGTACACTTTACATAATATTAATGTCAAATTTAGTCAATTAAAAAATAATTTTAAGACTATTTTCCAAAGAAGAAATACAGATGGACAACAAGCACATGAAAAGATCCTCAACAGGGCTAATTATTAGAGAAATACAAATCAAAACCACGATGAAGTAGCACCTCACACTGGTCAGAAGGGCCGTCATCAAAAAGTCTGCAAATAATACATGCTGGAGAGAGTGTAGAAAAAAGGGAACCCTCCTACACCATTGATAAGAATGCAAGTTGGTGCACCCGCTATGGCAAACAGTACAGAGGTTCCTCAAAAAGCTAAAAATAGAACTGCCGTATGATCCACCAATCCCACTCCTGGGCATATATCCAGACAAAAGTCTAATTCAGAAAGGACATGTGCGCCCCTGTGTTCACTGCAGCACTGTTCACAATAACAGGCATGGAGACAACCTGTTGAGTGGATAAAGAGGTAGGATACATAGGCTACATCTCTAGCCACCGTTTTGAGTGTAGTATGTAGTATTTCAGTTCAGTTCAGTTCAGTTCAGTCACTCAGTCATGTCCGACTCTGCGACCACATGAATTGCAGCACGCCAGGCCTCCCTGTCCATCACCAACTCCCGGAGTTCACTCAGACTCACATCCATCCAGTCAGTGATGTCATCCAGCCATCTCATCCTCGATCGTCGTCCCGTTCTCCTCCTGCCCCCAATCCCTCCAGCATGAGAGTCTTTTCCAACGAGTCAGCTCTTTGCATGAGGTGGCCAAAGCACTGGAGTTTCAGCTTTAGCATCGTTCTTTCCATTTACACACACATATATAAGCATTTGTGAGGACAATGGCCTATATATATATATATATATATATATACACATGTACTATAAGCTTCCCAGGTGGTGCTAGTGGTAAAGAACCTGTCTGTCAATGCAAGAGATGTAAATCCCTGGGTCAGGAAGATCCCTTGGAGGAGGGCATGGCAACCCACTCCAGTATTCTTGCCTGGAGAATCCTGTGGACAGGGAAGCCTGGTGGGCTACAGTCCAAAGGGTTGCACACAGTCAGACACAACTGAAGCAACTTAGCAAGAGCGCACGTGCATGCACGCGCACGTGTGCACACACACACACACATACACACACACACCAGAATACTACTCAGCAATGACAAAGAATGAAATAATGCCATTTATAAAAACACAGAGGATGAGATGGTTGAATAGCATCAAAGACTCAAGGGACATGAGTTTGAGCAAGCTCCGGGAGATGGTGAAGGACAGGGAAACCTGGCCTGCTGCAATCCATGGGTTTGCAAAGAGTCGAACGTGACTGAGAGACTGAACTGAATTGAATTAAACTGACAAAAACACGGATGGACCTAGAGATGATCATCCTGAGTGAAGTAACTCAGAGAAAGACAAATACCATATGCTATCACTTATATGTGGAATCTAAAATATGGCATAAATAAACTTATCTACAAAACAGAAAGAGACTCACAGACATCGAGAACAGATTGGTGGTTGCCGAGCGGTGGAGGATGGCCTGGGAGTTTATGGTTAGTAGGTGCAAACTATTATATATAGAAGAAAACACAAGGCCCTACTACAGAGCACAGGGAACTACTATATTCAGCATCCTGTGATAAACCATAATGGAAAAGAATATGAAAAAGAATGTATATATGTGTATAACTCAATTTGCTGTACAGCAGAAATTATACAACACTGTCAATCAACTATCCTTCAATAAAATATTAATAAATAATGATAATATTTTTAAAAAAGCAGAAAGTTCACATCCTGCTCCACACTGGGGTCTTCTCACTTGGAAAGGGACCCACCTGCACACCACCAGCATCTTTCTGCAACTCATTGGCCAGAACGCATCACCTGGACCAAGATCTTCCAGAGGGTCTGTGACACAGGAGTGCATGTGCCTAGGTCCGTGAGCATCCTCGGACAGGGGCTGTTGGTCAGCCGGAAAGGGGTGGTGGACATTGAGCTGGCAGTGGGTTGGGGGAGGCAGCCACATGTGGGGCGCCATTGGAGAAGGGGGAAGCCTCCCCTTTCCAGCAGGTAACTGGGAATGTGGAGCCACGATAGGGACTATGGGAGGCATTTAGTCCTCTTCTTTTTTAAAATTTTAAGCATGTTTATTGAACTAATACTCCCGTACCATCCAACTGACCATTTAAAGCACAAAATCAACAGTTTTTAGTACACTCACAGAACTGGGCAGCCATCATCACCATCAGTTTTAGAACACTTTCATCACACCAGAAGGAAACCCTGCATCCCTTAACTCTCACTCCCCAATCCTCCATACCCTTTCTAGTCACAGGCAACCACTCATCTCTGTTCTATTAATATCTGCATGTGTGTTAGTCACTCAGTCGTGTCTGACTCTTTGCAGCCCAAGGACTGTAGCCCACCAAGCTCCTCTGTCCATGGAATTCTCCAGACAAGAATACTGGAGTGGGTTGCCAATCCTTTCTCTAAGGGCCTTTCTAACCCTTGGGTCTCTTGCATTGCAGGCAGATTCTTTACCATCTGAACCACCAGGGAAACCCCAACATCTGTGTAGGTCTGCCTGTTCTTAACATTTTGTATAAATGAAATCCTATACCTGTTCTAAAACTGATGGTCTTTATGTATGCTTTCTCAAGCTCAGACTAATGTTTTCAAGGTTCGCCCCTGTTTCAGTGTGTATCAAAAGTCCTTTCTTCATCTGAATATCATTCCACGATATGTATACATCACACTCTGTTTAACCATTTATGTGCTGATGGGCATTTGGGCTGTTCCCTCCTTTGGACGGTTGTGAATAGCACTGTCATGAAGATGCACACATATTTCTGTGTGGCTATACATCTTCATTTCTCATGGGCAGATTCATAGGAGTGGAATTGCTGGCTGATTTTCTTTTGAATGTGCTCAAGAACATACACTGTTTAGATTCTATCATCAAAATATTCATGTTGGTAACAGTGCCTTAACAACCATGCATGAGATTCGACTGAAATTCCCAAGTTGAATCTGTCTTGAACCACCCTGTAACTTCTCTTTGCCCCAAAGATGAGAACAGTGAATGCTCAGGTATTTTCCCCATTTCCTCCCCTATGTTCGTACAAGACATCAGTCTGCTGATGAGCAGGGAACCTAAGCTTACTCTCCTGAAAGATGTCTCCTAGTCCCACCTCACTTGAGACTCTCTTCCTTGCCCATCGGATCAACACAGCTTCTCATCCTGGAGCCTACAGCACTTAAGGTAAGGGTCCCCAACCTCTGGAATCTCATGCCAGATGATTTGAGGTGGAACTGATGTAATAATAATAGAAATAAAATGCATAGTAAATGCAATAGGCTTGAATAATCCCCAAAGCATCCTCCCAATCTCCCCACCACCTCTCCTGCCCTTGGAAACATACTTTTCCACAAAATCAGTCCCGAGTGCCAGAAAAGGCAGCACTGGTTTAGGAGATTAAACCTCCCATCTCCCCTTCTTCTGCCCAGGCTGTGCTCCCAGGGGGCAAAGAGTGTGTTTGCTTATTTTTACTCTGTGTGTGTGTTTGCAAAACACAATGATGAGCTGAGGGAAAACAACCCTTCCGGTCTTTTCTATTGTTGCTGTTGATTTTTTCTATTACTTTTCTTTTCAGTGATGTAAACCTTCTCTGGGTACTTGGACTGGGGTCACGGAGCTCCTCCCCAGTCATGTGCTTTGGCTAATTCCATCAGCAAAGAGTCCTGTTCAGACCCCTATGCTTGGAGTGAGGATGCGGAACCCAGTCACTGCCCTCAGAACCTCAGTTGAGTTCAGTCACTCAGTCGTGTCCAACTCTTTGCAACCCCACGGACTGCACCACACCAGGCTTCCCTGTCCATCACCAACTCCTGAAGTTTGCTCAAATTCATGTCCATCAAGTCGGTGATGCCATCCAACCATATCATCTTCTGTCGTCCCTTTGTTCTCCTGCCCTCAATCTTTAACAGCATCAGGGTCTTTTCAAATGAGTCATTTCTTAACATTAGGTGGCCAAAGTATTGGAGTTTTAGCTCAGCAACAGTTCTTCAGCATCAGTGAATATTCAAGACTGATTTCCTTTAGGATTGATTGGCTTGATTTCCTTGCATTCCAAGGGACTCTCAAGAGTCTTCTCCAACACTACAGTTCAAAAGCATTGATTCTTCGGTGCTCAGCTTTCTTTATATTCCAACTCTCACATCTGTACATGACTACTAGCAAAACCATAGCTTTGACTAGATGGGCCTTTGTCGGCAAAGTAATGTCTCTGCTTTTTAATATGCTGTCTAGGTTGGTCATAGCTTTTCTTCCAAGGAGCAAGCATCTTTTAATTTCATGGCTGCAGTCACCATCTGCTGTGATTTTGAGCCCAAGAAAATAAATTCTGTCATTGGTTCCCTATCTATTTGCCATGAAGTGATGGGACCAGATGCCGTGATCTTAGTTTTTTGAATGTTGAGCTTTAAGCTAGCTTTTTCACTCTCCTTTTTCACTTTCATCAAGAGGTTCTTCTTCACTTTCTGCCATAAGGGTGGTGTCATCTGCATATCTGAGGTTATTGATATTTCTCCCAGCAATCTTGATTCCAGCTTGTGTTTCTTCCAGCCCAGCGTTTCTCATGATGTACTCTGCATANCATTGGTTCCCTATCTATTTGCCATGAAGTGATGGGACCAGATGCCGTGATCTTAGTTTTTTGAATGTTGAGCTTTAAGCTAGCTTTTTCACTCTCCTTTTTCACTTTCATCAAGAGGTTCTTCTTCACTTTCTGCCATAAGGGTGGTGTCATCTGCATATCTGAGGTTATTGATATTTCTCCCAGCAATCCTGATTCCTGAGGCAATCTTAGAACCTCAGGGCAACAGAAGCTGGGCCAGACCTTGGTGATGCAGGCGGTACAGGGTCCTGGACTCAATGGAGGAGCCCACGTTTCCCCTGCCCTTCTTGTTCCCCTTCCCTGGAGGAAGCAGGGGAGGAGGGTGCTGCTGTTTCCCTCTGCAGACTGTCCTCCCCAACACTTGCTCTGATTGCCTCCTGTTCACTCCATTGTAAAGGAGGTATTTCCCCGGAAATAGTAGGAGATGCTGGAGACTGTATTGATGAGATGATCAGCAGCTATTAGTCACAGGTACTCACGGTCTTGGAGAGGGGACTCTGTCCCACTTTCGGGGCCCCCAGGGTTGCACTCTGGAGTAGAGGGAACCAGCAGGGGCTGTGGGAGCAGACTTCATAGTGGCCAGAGGGCAGGGGTCACTTGTACCTTCAGGGGGATGCTAGCGGCTTGCTGGAATAATTTTGCGAGCTGATAGGAGGGGAGTTGGGTGGGATGAAACCTTCTAGGTTGAGGACTGGGTGGGGTGAGGCTGGTCTAGCTGAGAGGAGACTAGCTGGGTGGGGAGAGGGCACAAGTGATGAGAGCGGGGAGACATATGGTCAGGTCCCTGGGGGCTGGACGCTAATCCCTGAACTGTGGGCTGTCCTTGGAGTGGGCACAAAACTTTGCCATCAGCCCTCATCAGAAAGGGGTCAACAGATGATAACACGAGAAGGATGAAGCCAACACAAGCGGCCTGGGGGAGTTTTTCCTCCCGAATATATGCACGGCATCCTGGGCTGACCCGGCACTGTTTGTTTGTTTGGGAGCCGCCCCAGGGTCCAGGTGCTGTACTGCCCTTGCCTGCAGCCTGATCAGTGAACACCACAGCCTCCCCTTGAGTTGCCACCTCTGCTTTCCTTCTGTGGCCCTCCTGGAGCAGTTTCTTGGGTCAGCTTCTTAATGGAATAAGATAACACATGGACCAGACTTTTCTCCAGCTGATGGTTTATTTTCACATCATGACCATTGAAGGTACTTACTTAAGCCCCCAGGCTGGTGGGACCATCTGTTCTTTGGCATCTGGGTTTGGGGGATGCCCCAATATCAGAGGACATTGTTTCCAGAAGGCATCCTGGAGGAGATGGAAGGGAAACTGGAAGGTCCCTGAGGCACAGATGCCTGGGGGCAGTCCTGTGGGCTCTGGACTCCCTAGGGCCAAAACCAGCCATGGACCTTATGAGGAACTTACCAGTTCAGTTTGTAAATATCCTCACCATCTTCATCATCCCCATTCTGCAGATGAGAATACTGTGAGTCTGAAAGGTTAAAATATGTCACTCTATCTCTTAACAAAAATCAAGAGCCAAAGTTCTTGCTGTTCAGTCACTAAGTCGTGTGCAACTCTTTGTGACCCCATGGACTACAGCACGCCAGGCTCCCTTGTCCTTCGCTATCTCCCAGAGTTTGTTCAAATTCATGTCCATTAAGTTGGTGATGCTATCTCACCATCTCATCCTCTTTTGTCCCCTTATCCTCCTGCTTTCAATCTTTTCCAATATGAGGATCTTTCCCAATGAGTCAGCTCTTTGCATCATGTGGCCAAAGTAGTGGAAATCTCTTGACTGGAGCCCAAAGCTGCTTCCAGCCTGAACCCCTCCCGCTGCCCCAGCTCTAATGCACAGCATCAAAAGTGTGATCTCCAGTCAGCTCTCATTCACTCCTGCTGCATTTTGCTTTGTACATTTTCTGGGGGGCAAAGTTCAAATTTGGCTTTTAAAGTATCATTCATATGGATTGTGGAGCTTTCCAGGTGGCGCTAGTGGTAAAGAACTCTCCTGCCAATGCAGGAGACATCAGAGACACAGGTTTGATCCCTGGGTCAGGGAGATCCCCTGGAGGAAGGCACAGTGACCCACTCCAGTACTCTTGCCTGGAGAATCCCATGGACATAGGAGCCTGGTGGGCTGCAGTCTGTAGGGTTGCACAGTCAGACATGACTGAAGCTACTGAGCATGCACGCATATGGACTGAACACTTTTCTTTGCGTATTTTGGAGCCATTCACCTCTTCGCAGGTCTCAAGCGACTTTGCAAATGCTCTTGCGTTAGCTGGCCTGACTTCACCTGCTGCCCTGGGCCCCATGCTTACAGCCCCCACCTCCTGCCTGGCCCTTCCTCCCTCAGGACAGGCTGACTTGGGGCTAGATCTAAGCAAAGAACTTCCTAGCATCTGTCTTGCCCTCCAGAACATTCTGCCCTTCCTGGATACATGCCTTCAAGCTTGATGAAGTCTGGTTCCCCTCCTACACATCCTGAGAGCCACCTGGCTTGACTGGGCCAGATTCACCGCCCCCCTTACTTCCTGGGCCATGAAGCCCCTGCCCCTGCATCCGGGTTGTTTGGTGAACAGCTAAAAGTAGCACCTGCCACTCAGCCATCTCCAAAATTGTTCTTTAATTGTCCTGTCTCCAGTTTTATTTTTCTAGCATTTAATTAAATTGGGCTGCTAGCAGAGGGCACATTTCCTGTTTTACACTGGATAGGGAATAGTAACAATGTAACCGGATGGTCTCCTCCCCGGCCTTTCCTCCCCACCACCCTTCATTGATGTGCATCTTCTTTCTGAGTGGGTCTATGAGTCCTGAGGGCCTGGGACCCGAGGATGAGGCTGGTCCAGGCTAGTAGGGACTCGACGGTTCACCTTCTGTCTTCCCTGCTCGGTTTGAGAGCTGGTGGGACGTGGAGGAAGTTCAAGGGCAGCCAAACCTCTCAGGGGATGAAAGCTGCAGGTGGCTGTCCGTAGCTCGGTTCCTGAGCTCTGCCCATCTCTAGCTGGCCACGGCCAGGGCTTGGAGAAGCAGCCTCAGCTGGAGTGCCGTGATTCTGGCCCTGGGAATCACGTCTCTGCTTGGCCAGTTTGGACCTCACCCTTCTCAAGTGCAAGGCAGCCGGGACCTAGGGCACCAGTCTCCAAGACCTGCCTTTGGCAAGCGCAGAGGGTGGTCTTGTTACACGTAAAACACTCACGGGCAGGCAGCTGGTTTGACAGAAAAGTCGTACTTGTCAGAAGAAACACACTATTGAATTATTTCTCTATGTCAGGTTTTGTTTTAAACCCTTTAGCCACTTTATTTTATTTAATCTTCGGAGTTCTAAAACAGTGTCGCTGTAGCCTTTTTAAAGAAGGGAAAACTCAGAATCCTCTGAGGAACCCAATAATGTCCCCAAGTTGGTGTTGCTGTAAGAACTCACACAGACTTCAAGTCTTGTCCTTTTATTTCTGTCAAACCATCTGGCCCTGCTTCTCTCCCGTGAGGAGGCCTCACTGATATTTCCAGAATAACTGTTCTAAAATGGTTAGAATCTGGCCCACTCTTTCATCAATTTCTTAGGGAGGCGTGACTCATTTACCCGAGAGGGTTTAGGGCATTTGTTGGAGGAAACCTCAAAAGAATGGATTCTGGAGTCTGGCTGTTTCAGTTTAATCCTTCTCCCAGATCTTGTTAGCCATGGGTTCTTGGCCAAACCTCGGTTATTTCATCTTTAAAATGGGCTCAACTATCCAACAAGCAGACCCCAAACTGAAATGACATCAACAAGATAAATGCTTTTTTTTTTTTTTCCTCACATAACCATTGCACATAGATGGTCTTATTCAGGGACTGGGGTCTCTTCATCCTAGTTCTCAACAATCCACATGAGAATTGTCACCAGCATGGTTGAAGCACACCCACCATCTGCTCATCATCATTTAGTAGGTGGGAAGGGGAAAGAAAACAAGGGGAGGGCAAGCAGCTTCCTTTAGAGGAAACAACACAGATGCACCTTCCTAATTTATGGTCACTTTTCCATGGTGATGATTTAGTCCAACAGCCAAATTTAGCTGCAAGGGAGGCTGGGCCTACAGTACCTTGCCAGACAGAAGAGTGTCCTGTTAAAACTCAGGGCTTGCTGCTCCAGCGTGTCACCAAACAATTCTCCAATTCTCAGTGGACGCCGACTGGGTGTCCTACACATTTAATTCCCTTCTGACATGATCTACCTGGAGAAGCATCGGATCCCACAGATGAAGGGAACAGTCCCTCAAGACACCCCCTGTGCAGATGTCAATCATTCATCCAGGTTGTCAGCAGTGCTTCCGACCAACTGGCTATAAATCCAAGTCCCCATGACCCCCTCTTCACTGTCGGACACTCAGTCATGTCCGCCTCTTTGCAACTCCATGGACTATAGCCCCCCAGTCTCCTCTGTTCATGGGATTATCCCTGCAAGAATAACAGAGTGGGTTGCTATTTCCTTCTTCAGGGGATCTTCTCAATCCAGCAGTCAAACCCATGTCTCCTGCATTGACAGTTGGGATCTTTACCACTGAGCCACCAGGGAAGCCCATGACTCCCTCTTGGGGTTCAATTAATATGTTAAGGCAGATCAGAGAGCTCAAAGAAATATTTGCATATGTTTAGCAGTTTATTATAAAGACAGATGAACAGCCAGATAGAGAAGTACCTAGGGCAGGTGTCTAAAAGAGTCTCTGAAGTGGGAGCTTGTTTCCATGGAACTGGGAGGCACCACCCTTCTGCATGGGAGGTGCTCACCAACCCAGAAGCTCTAAGCCCAGTCCTTTGGGGGCTTTATGAAGGTTCCATTACTTAGGCATGATTGATTGATTACATTACTGGCTATTGGCAATCAATTCAACCTCCAGTCCTTCTCCTCTCCTGAGAGGTCAAGGGTGGGACTGAAAGTTCCAGCTCTCCACTTAAGGTTGCTTCCCTTGGCAACCGACCCCCTTCTTTAGGTGCTTTTCCACAAGTCACCTCATTAACATAATTAAAGACACCTTTATTGTGATCATCACTCAGGAAATTCCCAGGATTTTAAGAGCTTTGTGCCAGCATCTGGGATGAAGACCAAGTACATATTTCTAACTGTAAATCACACTATCACAGCAGAGTTCTATGGCTGAAAGGAAAAGGGGGAAATGGATGCTGAGGCAATATTCTTGGATCCCAGAGGTTTTCTGGGAGAATTAAATGAGACATGGACATGAAGCTTTGAGTATTAAAGTTTGGTATTTGCTAAAACCTCTTGAAGTGGTTTTATTATTGTTGTCATTATCACCATCAGCAGCAGCAGCAGCACCACCACCATCATCGCCATCATCATTATCCTCATTTTCACCATAACCATCATCACCATCATTATCATCATTCCCATTATCACCATTACATCATCGACATCACCATAACCATCATCACCACCATAATCTTATTCACCCTCTCAGATAAGGCACATCAACCATCAGCAATGACAATAATTGGACTTGTATTAGCATTCTTGTCCCTTAGCCAATGGTATATTTTCCTAATCTCTGCTGCCTCCATTTGCTCTTAGAATTCAAGTGCAAACAGAAGTCTAATTTATCATTGTATCAGGTTTAATAAATACTAATTCAATATATTATTTATTGCAGGTTTTGAGAACAGTCATAATCATAAGAAATTAAAAGTAAGCCTTTTAAATATGTGTACAGTTTTAAATGGTATACTCTTTGACCCAGCATCTTTGCTTTCAAGATATTATGTGAAGGAAATAACCACATAGAAGCAAAGAGATTTATTTCCTGGGATGTTCCTTGGAGGAATATTTACAACCACTGAAAAATTGGAAACAACATAAAGGTTGAAGAATAGGGGCTGGGTAAAATGAATTATACTACATCCATGTAGTGAAATACTATGTAACTTTTAAAAATCGCGTTTTTGAATAATATTCAAATATATGGCAAAATATTCATGATATATTTGTTCATTGCAAAAGCAGATTTCAAAACAGTATGCGAAATTATAATCTTGATCTTTTGGAGAATTACAATGACTAATGAATGACTAGGATTTTGGAAACCAAAAGATCTGAATCCCTGTTCCACCTTGTACAGAATATGAGAACCTGGGTAAGTCCCTGAACCTTCGCGCTTAGTTCCTTCATGTGCAAAACATGGGCTATAATAACTTTCTCCTCCAAGGGCGTCCAGGGGGTGAAACCCGTTTTCTCCCTCCAGTGCAGCACACCTGGCAGGTGGTCCTCCAGTGAGCGGGTCTCTTACCCCTTTGCAACGCTGTCCACACACAGCAACTCTAATAGCAAGCTACATATTAAATGAGTGGAACCTGTGTTATGTTCTCACAGTCAAGACTTGTGTTCCCACAGTCATCACCAATTAAAGGGTGCTGGACATTTGAGAGATGACTGCAGTTGTTACAGGAGCTCAATTTCTTTCCTGGGACCTCAGAAAATTTGTCCTTATCTCTGGGAGCTGTCTGTAGACTAGCCCAGGACCTATTCACAGGCAAGAAATTACTCTTGGTTCCATTGTCTGGGATTAGACAGTCTGTGGAGCAGCCTAGTTATGGAAAGGAACCTGAAAAGGAGCCCTCAAAGCAGGTTCCAAATGAGACAATTTGCAAAAACACCCAGTGCAGTGTCAGACCTCAGGTTGGAGACCAAGACACCCTCATGAAATCATTCCCAGCTCTGCTGCTAGGAAATCAGGTGACCTTAGGCGTGTCACTGCACTCAAATTTCAGCTTCCTTGGCTGAGAAAGGAAAGATGGGAGAAGGAGGAATCTGGGGCACCCTTTTAAGGCAGGGTGGCCTTTTATTTAATGCCGTGTGATGCACAAGGTGCCAAAGGAACAGGAAAGACACTGTAGCTGAGGGAAGGAAGGAGGGGACACAGATCACCCTGCTGTGCCTTCTGACCCCAGGGACACTGGGGCCTTGGCAGGGATGGAGACCTGTCCAAAAAGGCCTGCATTAAACGACTCCATTTCCATGAAGCCTCCAGAACAGGTAAATACTTAGAAAGAGAAACAAGATTAGTGGTTGCCAGAGTCTTCGGGAGAGGGGAATGGGGAGTGATCACAGATGGAAACAGGCTTCCTTTGGAGGATGAAAAGCTTTGGAGATAGGATAGAGGTGGTGGTTGCCAACCTCGTGAAAGTACTAAATGAAACTGTTCCCTTGAAACCAAGACTTGTGCACTCAGAAATGGTTAATTCTACTTTATGTAAATTTCAGGGCAGTAAACAAACCAAAACAAAACAATGGTAATGTCTATACCCAGAAGGGGGCTGGTGCACCTAACCCATGCACAGCAGAACGTCAGACACTCAGCAACACTTGTTTCAGCCTCCCCTCCCTTCTGTAGGGCCAGCACCGCCCTCTCTTTGGAGTTGATCTGCCAGGGCCAGACAAGACCACGCGCATCACCAGCTTGTGGCAGAGCAAAGGTTGATCCTAGTCTGGGGCTCCGCCCTCCACTAGACTGCTACCCTTCCTTTCTTCTCTGGAACATGTGCCTCGACGTCTCACCAGTGGCTGCTCCTGGCTCTGTTGGTGGACAGTGAGAGTGTGGCCACAGCTGGGTGGGCTGCTCACAGCGTAGGGAATTGTGTTCTCAGCACCAGGCCTGCCCAAGCCGATGGCTACCTGCCCAGGGCACTATATGCACCTCACCCAGTGCTGGATGTACTCCTGGCAGGTGTGTCAGGGTGGAAGCTGGCTTCGTTCCTTCAACCAGTGACTATCAAGCCCCACTGCGGACACCTGTGCAGACTCCATACTGACTGCCAAGGCTTCCGTGGTAAGCAGGGCTTCCCTGGGGTCCCGAAGCAGGGAGCTCACAGCCTAACTTGGGAGACAGGCTTCCAATGAGGCCCTCGCACTGCAGCCTCCTGAGTATCTGAGAGCAGAGCAGGGGTGGGGCCCACGTGATGGAGGGATGGGGTCCCAGAGGGTCACTTTCATGCTGCTGCTTAGAACAGCAGGAGTCTTCATCCATATCACCCACATCTAGACAGGCAGCAAGCAGAATGTCAGGGAAGCCCTGCTCCCCATCCCCCACCCCGCACCTACTTCAGTGAAGTTTCTGGTTTCTGATCCTAGATCCTGGGGCTACAGGAAGTGCTGATATACCAAGTGTGTGTATGTGTGTGTGTGTGTGTGTGTGTGTGTGTGTGTGGGAGGGGGGTGGGCAGTAGCATGATCAATTTGTACTTTGGAAGGTGCCTGCATCCGGAGACCAGGCTCAGGGAGCAGACTGGGGCAGGGAGACTAGGAGGACCAGGTAAGAGGGGAGATGAGGTTCCTGGATGATGGTNGTGTGTGTGTGTGTGTGTGGGGGAGGGGGGTGGGCAGTAGCATGATCAATTTGTACTTTGGAAGGTGCCTGCATCCGGAGACCAGGCTCAGGGAGCAGACTGGGGCAGGGAGACTAGGAGGACCAGGTAAGAGGGGAGATGAGGTTCCTGGATGATGGTGAAGGTAGTAAGCCAGGAAAGGAGGGGGGAGCTGGACAATGTGGGAGGGAGTCAGCAGGGCCTGGTGTTACAGGGCTTGGTTGGGGAGGAGGTCGGTGGGGGCAGCAGGATGTCTGTCCTGGGCAATGAAGGACACAGGACTTTTTGCTGAGATTGGGACAAGCGTAGGGGGTGGTTAAGATGGGAAGCTGGTGGAGGAGGCTGACTGAAGATGCTGAGTGCATTCTCCAGGTGCATCCAGGTAGAGGTGTCTGGGGGACAGCAGAAGCTCAGGCAGGGCTGACATTCAAATCTGCGGGCAGTGAGACTGAACATCGTACAGACAATGGCCAGACTGTGGATACAACAGAACTCTGACCTCTGACCCACAACATGCAGTCCAGGAAGCCCACCACGACCTCCATGGCAATAAGGCCCAAACAGCCAGGACTTGATCAGTAGTTGTGCGTTTCCCTAACCTTGCTCCCTCTTCCAGCTCAGGACCAGCCAGAGAAAGTTGTGTTCCCCTCCTCCATCATGAGAAATGTGCTTATTCCCTTGGCCGCCTCCAGCTTCCCCCGCTGACAGCCCCCACCAGGACATACCCCAACCTTTACTTTATCCTCTCCGAAGCTCCCCAACTCCCCTGCCTGCCTCTGAGCCTCTGCCAGACACAAGGAGTGCTGGCCAGCCCCTTGCTGTAGCAGGCCCTGAGTAAACAGCCTTGGCTCCTGGCTATTTCGGGGCCTGGTGGTCAGTGTTTGTTGTATAACTGAAACCTGGGGACAGGTGGGTGACTGGGGAAGAGCAGAGCCTGAACCCTGACTCCCGGGGAACCTGAGCATTCACCAGGCAGTTAAGGATGAACAGGAGGACTGGTCAGAGGGAGGCCATGAGTGCCACTTGCTTGAGGGCAGAGCAGAGTAGGCAGGCAGAGCCCGGCCCACCATCCCACGTCCCTCACCGGTCTCACGGCATCACGTCAGGTGGAAGAGGTTAGTGGGGGCTCTGTGGTCAGCCTGCAGCTCTGACGTGACCCCAGGGTGGCCCCCACCCTTCTTACTGTCCCTAAGCCCTCACACTCTCTCCTCCCACCCGTTGATGGAACTCAGCCTAATTAATAATGATGCTGCCTGTGTGTGCTGTGTGTCCAGCCTCCTGCTGGAAGGTTCTAGGGGCTGCAAACCCACAAACAGAAGACAAGAAGGACAAGTCCTTCCTTCAGGGTGCTCACAGTCCCACTATCTGCAAAGGCTCTTAGTTTCTACCATGGACAGCACTAATCAGACCAGCTCCAGACTGGAGGAAGCAGCCTGCAGAACCCTAATTTATGATTTCTTTTATTTTTATGTTTTCTCCTCACCACATGGCACATGGGACCTTAGTTTCCTGGCCAGGGATGGAAACCATGCCCCTGCATTGGAAGGGTAAATTCTTAACCACTGCACCACCAGGGAAGTCCCCCGGCTTATGGTTTCTAAGCCTTTTCTAAGAAGCAACCCATGCCTCCCTACATGAGCTTTGATTCCTGATGAGACAAGTGAGCTGGACTCAAAGCTCCTGAGTGAGTCCTGAGTGAGTTTGAAGTGGGACAACCTGCCCAGCGCACTCACATGGCACCAAAGTTACTGAAGACCTACTGTGTGCCAGGCTGGGGGGGAGGGGACAAGGATCAACCTAGCACTGCTTGTCCTGAAGCTTTGTCATGGGCGGGGAGTTCAGTGGAATCCAGAGGAATAGTAAGGTCGTGTTCAGCACAGTGTCTGCTGAGCAGTTGGGCTCTTGCTTAGCACTTACACAGGTGGATCTCCCCACTGAATCCTCATGAGGCAAGTGAGTCTCAGCTGAGGCACAGAGGAGTTGGTAATTTGCAGAGGTCAGTGTCTCAGTCTGTTCAGGCGGCTGAAACAGTATCATTGACTGTGTGTATATACGTGTGTGCTCAGTGCGTCTGACTCTTTGCCACCCCATGGACTGTAGTCCCCACCAGGCTCCTCTGTCTATGGGATTTCCCAGTCAAGAATACTGGAGTTGGTTGTTATTTCCTCCTCCAGGGGAATCTTCCAGATTCAGGGATCGAAGCTGGGTCTCCTACATTGCAGGCGGATTCTCTACCACTGAGCCAACTGTGAAGCCCACAGTCTGGGCGGCTTGTGGTGAAACGTTTACTGCTCACAGTCTGGGCGGCTTGTGGTGAAACGTTTACTGCTCACAGTCTGGGGGCTGCAAGTCCAAGGTCAAGGTACCAGCAGAGTCAGTGATTGGCGTGAACCTGCTAGTCTAGTCACGTGTCCTCAGAAGGAAGGGCTGAAGTTCTCCCTGGGTCTGTTTTCTTAGGACACTAATCCCATGATGAAGGACCCACCATCATGACTTAATCATCTCCCAGAAAACCCACCTCCTAACACCATCACACTGGGGCTTGGGTTTGCGATATCTGGGTTTTGGGTTTTGGGGGGACATAAGCATTGAGTCTATAGCAGGCCCCACTTCAAGATATGGATTCAAATCCATGCATTGTACCCTTACTTGATACATAACCTGTTGACTCTGCTGTGCTCAGGAACTAGCCAGCAGCCCAGTGGGCCAGCCTTCAAGAGATGGTGTAATGTTGTGCATTTTGAAGGGGTGGGAGGTTCCTAGCTATAAAATACAGTTGACATATAACATTGTGTAAGTTTAAGGATACAATCTATTGATTTGATGCACTTATATCTCACAAGATGGCAACCATCAGAGCATCAGCTAAAACTGCCATCACATCACATAATTGCAATTTCTCTTCTGTGAGACCACTGAAAATTTTCTTTCTAACAACATTCAGATGTGTAATACAGTATTATTCACTAATATTATTTGCTGTTTAGCTGCATGAGTTCTTTGCAAATTTTGGAAATTAACCCCTTCTCAGATATATGATTTGCAAAAGTTTTCTCCTGCATAGCTTCAAAACATCTATAAATACCATTTAAAATTTCCTTCTGCAAGGGAAATTGGCATTCATTGTAATAGGCAATAGATAAAATGCCAATATCAGATACTATTGTATTTCCAGGTTTAGCTGTTTGCCCCCTTATAAAGAATGAGTGGCTTAAAACATTTAAAGAAATTTTTTTAAAAAATTGATGAAGGCTTAATCAAGCAATTTATGCTGTGAAATGGAAGACATGAAAAGTAAGCAAATCCATCAGTAATCTGCACACTTTATGAAGAACTATTGGGCTGCTTGCTTTCCATGCAAATACAATCCCAGAGCGAACAGAGCATGCCACTTGATTGTGGGTGGACTTCATTTTTCTCCATAAATTGATTTCTACCTGCAAAGATGCAGAATTCTTCACAGTTCGTGTGCATGTAATGAAGCAGCTTTATTTCTTGTCTGGATTTCTTCCTCCCATTTCTGAATCCAGAATTCTCTTTAGACCCACAGGTATATCCAGCCGGCTGGAGACAGCTTCTCCCAGCCTGAGCGGGTGAGGAGCATAGCGGGATGGAAGTTTACTGGAGGCAGCCATGAGGACCCAGAAGGCTTCGACCAGCCCTTCCAAGCTTTCACAGTCGCGGGCAGGGTGATGCATCTCAAGTGCAAATCCGGCCTCATTCTTTGAGGATAACGGAACAGTTAACTCCAAAGCCATTTCACAATTAGCCCCGTTTCCCGCAGGGAGATTCAGCCTTTGGTAAATTCAAACCTGCTGCTTGAACAAAGGATCCCTAAAAACTTTCCTTTTAGCAGCAGTTGGAATGGAGGGGCGCTTAAGCACAGCGAGCGATTCCCATTTGGACTGAACTCTCAGAGGCCCGTCAGCATCCGCTCCCAGGGGCCCCCTCGGAGTCAGCAGCCGACTGAATTTATGCAGAGTGGCGTAGTTTTAAACCACAAAGTGCTTTCCTGGTGTCATCTCGTCTCATGACAGGCACAACAGCTTCCTGGTAGACTCGGGGATGGGGGTGGGGTGTTAACTATCTGAATTTGAAGGTGAGGAAACTGAGGCAAGAATGCACAGGTAGTTTGCTTAGATCATAAATGGCCATTAGCATTTAGTGTAGCTTAAGCTGTAGGTTGAAGGGTGATGCCTGCCAGATCCAGCCACTGTACCCCAACATTTAATTAAATCTTGGAGACAGACTTTGGGTGAAGTTGAGAAGAATAGCTTTATTGCTTTGCCAGGCAAAGGGAGCTACAGTGCTAACGCCCTCAAATTTGTTGCAGAAAGGGGGACCCCTTCCAGGGCCCGAAACTGGGCTCTTCTCTAACACTTGGAAATGCATTGTCCCAGGAGACACATGTGCTGACAAAGCAAGAGATTTTATTGGGAAAGGGCACTCGGGTGGAGAGCAGTTTGGGGTTTTATGGTGATGAGATTAGTTTCCAGATGGTCTTTGGCCAATCATTCTAATTCAGAGTCTTTCCTTGTGGTGCACGCATCGCTCAGCCACGATGGATGCTAGCGAGAGGGATTCTGGGAAGTGGACGGACATGCGGTGTCTCCTTTAGACCTTTCCCGAACTCTTCCAGTTGGTGGTGGCTTATTAGTTCTGTATTCCTTATCAGGATCTCCTATCATAAAACAACTCATGCAAATGGTTACTATGGTGCCTGGCCAGGGTGGGTGGTTTCAATCAGTGCGCTTCCCCTAACAAATTCATGTGTCCTAACCAGGAGGGGGCTGTCAACTTAAAAATTAGTCGCAGCCTGAAAGTAGAAAGTGTTTTATTCAGTGGGAATATTTTAGGACTTCAAGCCCAGGAGACAGCAACTCAGGTAGATCTAGAGACTGCTCCGAAGAGATGGGGAAGGAAGTCAGGATTATATACAGTCTTGCCACAAAGAGGGCAGGCAGTCTGAACGTCAAAGACTACTATTAAGTAAGGAAAAGCAGATATCACACTAAGGAATTTAGCATTCTTCTACGTATGGGAACATGCAAGAACCTGTTGGGACTGTTGAAGCCATTCCTTTCATACACATCTCAGCTATCTGGGGCCCGCATCCTGTTTTTGTTTTGTTTTGTTTTTATTTCTCAGATCCCTCCAAGCTCTTCAGCAATAACCATGGGGGGTGGGGGTGGCATCTGCTGGATCGAAGGTATTGCTTTCCCTTTTAGGAGTCTTCGTTCACATTTGGAGGCGCAATCACTGGTGGCTGTTACATCCTTGTTTACTGACGTGACAGGAGATAATCCACTTCACAGGGTAGTGAGTTTTGTAGAAATGGTTCAAAGAGGGCATGATCAGCTCCTGGACAGTCTTCTGATTGGTTGGTGGTGAGGTAATCCGAAGTCAGCATCATCAACCGTCTGGTTCCTACAGGTCTGGGGTCTACATGCTTGTGGGCAACAAACAGTTAACTTCTCCCAGCTGGTGGGGGTTTCAGCATCTGCAGAACTTCTCAAAACTACTGCTGTGTGCACCCCTTGAGGGGGAGCCAGGACCTGCCCCAAGGCTGCAGTGTTGCTTCGAGAATGCTCCTCCCTTGCCTCTACATGTCCTCATTTCCAACTCTTTGAATCTAACTTTGGGAACTCAGGGAAAGTCAAAAAGGCCAAATGAAGCCTATTCCCCATCAAGAAGTGGGGGAGGGACTTCCCTGGTGGTCCAGTGGTTAAGACTCAGCATTCCCAATGTAGAGAGTGTGGGTTCAATCCCTGGTCAGGGAACTAAGACTCCATGTGGCAAAGAAAAACAAAGTTGGGGACACAGAAAGACTTTGTGCCAGGAGCCTCACAGGATCCTGCTAGGTTTCAATAGGATCAGATATGCCAACACTCAAATATGCCATTTTGGCAAAAAAAAAAAAAAAAAACTGTTTTGAGCCAAAGACAGCTGAGAAACAGCAGACTCAGGAGGAACTCTTTGCCCTCCTGATCTGCCTAAAAGCAGGATGTATTGATAAGTTTCCCTCGTTCCAGGAAGGAAGGGAAAACCTTGAAGACCAGAGAGAGGCAGGGCTGCACAAAGAAACCTCAGTGACATCAGTCTTCTCTCCACTTGGCCCCTTAACATTGACCTGACCCTGGCTCCCTGCCCCTCTGCCTTTGCTGTGTCCCTGCTCACAATTCATCCCTCATTGTTATAATGGTGTGGAGGCTCCAGGGATTAGCCACCTCCTTGGGTCCTCACTTCCTTTTCCTGGAGGCCCTTATGTGTTCATGTAATAAATTTTTCTCCTGTTCATCTGTTTTATCAGTTTAACTCATGGGCCTAAGTCACAGGAAAAGTGTTTCCTCCCCTACAAGGGCCTGATGATGGCATCATCTGCCAGTGCCCCATTGCCTTGCATCTGCCACGATGTCAGGAAGGGGGATCCCTTGCAGGGCCTGAGCGTGGTTTCTTGCCTTACACTCGAAACCAAATCGTTCAATGAGACACATGCGCTGACAAAGCAAGAGATTTTATTGGGAAGGGGCACCCAGGCAGAAAGCAGCAGGGTGAGGGGACCCAGGAGAATTGCTCTGCCACGCAGCTCACAGTCTCTGGTGTTATGGCGATGGGGTTATACCCATTGTCTGACTCAAGGTCCTTCCTGACGGCAGGTGCATCTCTCCTCCAAGATGGATTTCAGCATGAGGGCTGAAGTCTGGGAGGCTGGTCATCTCCTCCGTGTCTTGTGCTCTCCCGAATTCTCCCAGTTAGTTTTCAGTGGCAGCATCATGTTCCTTATTGGGATCTCTTGTTATGAGACAACTCAGGCAAGCAGGCCTGGCCAACATGGTGGCTTCGATCAACAGCTCCCTAGCAACTATACCTGGTATCATATGAAGAGAGTGCTTCTTGCATCTTAGAGGTTTGCACCATCAGTAACCTTTGTCCGCAAAGGGTCAGACACTACTTTCAGTTTGAGGACCATACAGGTCCCTGTCGCCACAGCTCAGCCCTGTGACTGTAACTTGACACGGCCGTAGACAGTATGTAAATGACCAATAAAGCTTTATTTTCAAAGTGGCCAGTGGGGCTGGAGATGATGGATTTGGCCCAGAGGCGTTAGATCTACAGTGTGAAGTAAGAATTCATTGGGTGACAGCAGACTGAGTAAACAAGACATTAAAACTGTGCATTTCCATTCTCATGAGCACAAACAGATCGTTTAAAAGTTTCCTTAAGGCTTGCTTTCCTCAAGATGCTACCACTTTAATTCTACACAAAGTCATGGTCATCTTCTATTTGAATGGCTGCACAGTGGCCATCCCTATCTGACTCCTGCCAGTCGGCACCACCACTGGTGGCCCCATCTTACGTTCCCCCTTGCTGGGCTTCTCATCATTACACAGTTTGACCGTAGGTCTCAGCTTGCCAGGGACGGCCTCCAGGCAGGCCCATGCTCCCAGCGGAAGTATTGACAGCCCCCTCTGTGCTCTCAGCAAGTCTGGTTGGGATGATGACTAACATATTTACCACATCAGGATGCAACTCTTAGCACATATTCTCTGATGCCTTCTGTGTGCCAGGTACGGTGCAGGCTCTAAAAGACAAAGCTCAAGAAGTGTATAAACACTATACATGTGTTTCTGTCTGCATACGATGTATACACCATATTCTCTATATATACACATGCACACAAGGTATATACAATATTATGTATATATAAATACAATGCATACACAATATTGTGCTTATATACAATGTGTGTATATACATGAGCATGTTACATATGCACACAATATTTTATAAGGTGTTTACAATACATACAATGTGTATGAAATAATATACATATATACACACATATGCAATGTATATACTATATTGTATATACACACATGCAAGATATATACATTGTATACATATACATTCAAGGTATATATACAGTCAATGTATATATACATTGTATGCATATATAAATGTGTACAAAGTATATAAAAGATTATAAATATATACACACACATAATATAATATATATAGTGTCTATACATATATTTATACAAACAATGTATATGCAATGTTTTATATATACACACAGTATATATATTTAATACAATAAATATATATATATATATACTCAATGTGTATATGATATATTTATTACAATGACCTCTTAGCATGTATATAAACCAGCATACACCTATATTGCTGTTATTGTTCAGTCACTCAGTCATGTTGCGACCCCTTGGATTGCAGCACACCAGGCCTCCCTGTCCTCCACCCTCTCCAGGACCTTGCTCAAACCCATGTGCATCACAAAAAGCTGCTTCTCACCTCTGTACCCTCAGTATGGCTATCCCCACTGCTGGCAGGGCACATTTTGAATTCTTCCTTTTCTTAACAAACTGCTCAGCAGCTTCTGAGATTCTCCAGATGCTCCTCCTCCAGGAATCCTTCTCTGCTTGCTTTAATGACACAAACTGCCTTCCATGGTGCTGGTATCCTCTTTTGCCTTCCTCACTAGGCTGGGGCTACTTGATAGAAGGGCCATGTATGCATACTCATATATACATATAAAATTTCATCCAGGGGTTGACAGAGGACGAGATGATGTACATATTTATGTATATATACAAAAATATGTATGCATGTATCTCATCACCATGGAAGACAGTCTATGTCACTAGAGCAAGCAGAGAAGGCTTCCTGGAGGAAGGAGCATCTGGACAGAATCTCAGAAGGAGATTTGTTAAGAAAAGGAAGAATTCAGAACGTGACCTGCCAGCAGTGAGGACAGCCATACTGAGGGTACGGAAGTGAGAAGCAGCTGTTTTTGTGAAAAGTACTATCATGTTCTAGTGTTGTTGGGGAACAGAGATTTTTCCATGCAATAGTAAGATATCTATCTACTTGTGCATCTACAATTCTTTCGTGCTATCCTGGATTTCTCTTTATTAATAACAGGCTCTATAATTTACATGTAATTTACTAGTGGTTTAATATCTAATTATAAAACTCTAATTAACTCTTCATCTTGCAGTGAATAAGGCTCACCCTGTAGCCTAGCAGGTGAAGACATTTAATTTATTTACAGAGTGCCTGCAGACAACCACACAAAACAAAACAGGAAGGAATCACATACTCGACATCACCCTCTCATGGTAATCTGTTTATCTGTAGTATGTGAAGACACCTTTGGTTGGACTTGTCCAGCACACTACAAACAATTCCTAATTGTACCTCCCCTGTAGCTGCACCTCCTCACTGCCCCTCCCCACTGCCCTCCAGCCAGACCCAATGATTTCAAAGAAGTGGAGAGGAGTCAGATGATTAAAATAACATTTGGCAGGACAGATGTGTGTATGTAGGTAATTCAGGAGATGGTAAATGCTATATAATATATTACATACATTTTACTGCTAATGCATGACATAAAACAGAAACTTTGCAACATCTACATGCATGTCTTAGTGGTCTGTTGCTTCTGTACACGTTACCACACACTTACAGGTTTAACTGCACCCATTCATCATCCTAGAGTCACAAGGTCAGCAGTTCATGCACCATATGTCTTAAAGCTACAAATCTTGTGGAAATCAAGGTGTCTGCGGGACTGAACTTTTCAATGGCAAACAAGAATAAGATTTTCTGGGTGATGATGAGCTTCCAAGTACATTCAGGTTGTTGATCAAATTCAGTCCTTGCAGTTGTTGGACTGAGGTCCTGTTTCCTTGCCTGCTGTTGGGTGGGGCTGGTCTTTGTTACATGTAGACCAAATTCCTCCTCTTGCTTCCCACATGGCTCCTGAAGCAATGGAAGGTTGAGTCTCTCCCAAGCTTTCAATCTTTTTGAATCTCTCTTCTACTCATATGGTTACACTGGACCCACTTTCTTAATCCAGAATAGTTCAGTTGCTCAGTCGCACCCAACTCTTTGTGTCTGCAGCATGCCAGGCTTCCTTGTCTTGCTCAAACTTCCCGGAGTTTGCTCAAACTCATGTCCATCAAATCGATGATGCCATTCAACCATCTCATCCTCTGTCATCCCCTTCTCCTCCTGCCTTCAATCTTTCCCAGAATCAGGGTCTTTTCCAATGAGTCAGGTCTTCGCATCAGGTGGCCAAGGTATGTGAGCTTCAACTTCAGCATCAGTCCTTCCAATGAATATTTAGGACTGATTTCNCAGTTGGAATGGAGGGGCGCTTAAGCACAGCGAGCGATTCCCATTTGGACTGAACTCTCAGAGGCCCGTCAGCATCCGCTCCCAGGGGCCCCCTCGGAGTCAGCAGCCGACTGAATTTATGCAGAGTGGCGTAGTTTTAAACCACAAAGTGCTTTCCTGGTGTCATCTCGTCTCATGACAGGCACAACAGCTTCCTGGTAGACTCGGGGATGGGGGTGGGGTGTTAACTATCTGAATTTGAAGGTGAGGAAACTGAGGCAAGAATGCACAGGTAGTTTGCTTAGATCATAAATGGCCATTAGCATTTAGTGTAGCTTAAGCTGTAGGTTGAAGGGTGATGCCTGCCAGATCCAGCCACTGTACCCCAACATTTAATTAAATCTTGGAGACAGACTTTGGGTGAAGTTGAGAAGAATAGCTTTATTGCTTTGCCAGGCAAAGGGAGCTACAGTGCTAACGCCCTCAAATTTGTTGCAGAAAGGGGGACCCCTTCCAGGGCCCGAAACTGGGCTCTTCTCTAACACTTGGAAATGCATTGTCCCAGGAGACACATGTGCTGACAAAGCAAGAGATTTTATTGGGAAAGGGCACTCGGGTGGAGAGCAGTTTGGGGTTTTATGGTGATGAGATTAGTTTCCAGATGGTCTTTGGCCAATCATTCTAATTCAGAGTCTTTCCTTGTGGTGCACGCATCGCTCAGCCACGATGGATGCTAGCGAGAGGGATTCTGGGAAGTGGACGGACATGCGGTGTCTCCTTTAGACCTTTCCCGAACTCTTCCAGTTGGTGGTGGCTTATTAGTTCTGTATTCCTTATCAGGATCTCCTATCATAAAACAACTCATGCAAATGGTTACTATGGTGCCTGGCCAGGGTGGGTGGTTTCAATCAGTGCGCTTCCCCTAACAAATTCATGTGTCCTAACCAGGAGGGGGCTGTCAACTTAAAAATTAGTCGCAGCCTGAAAGTAGAAAGTGTTTTATTCAGTGGGAATATTTTAGGACTTCAAGCCCAGGAGACAGCAACTCAGGTAGATCTAGAGACTGCTCCGAAGAGATGGGGAAGGAAGTCAGGATTATATACAGTCTTGCCACAAAGAGGGCAGGCAGTCTGAACGTCAAAGACTACTATTAAGTAAGGAAAAGCAGATATCACACTAAGGAATTTAGCATTCTTCTACGTATGGGAACATGCAAGAACCTGTTGGGACTGTTGAAGCCATTCCTTTCATACACATCTCAGCTATCTGGGGCCCGCATCCTGTTTTTGTTTTGTTTTGTTTTTATTTCTCAGATCCCTCCAAGCTCTTCAGCAATAACCATGGGGGGTGGGGGTGGCATCTGCTGGATCGAAGGTATTGCTTTCCCTTTTAGGAGTCTTCGTTCACATTTGGAGGCGCAATCACTGGTGGCTGTTACATCCTTGTTTACTGACGTGACAGGAGATAATCCACTTCACAGGGTAGTGAGTTTTGTAGAAATGGTTCAAAGAGGGCATGATCAGCTCCTGGACAGTCTTCTGATTGGTTGGTGGTGAGGTAATCCGAAGTCAGCATCATCAACCGTCTGGTTCCTACAGGTCTGGGGTCTACATGCTTGTGGGCAACAAACAGTTAACTTCTCCCAGCTGGTGGGGGTTTCAGCATCTGCAGAACTTCTCAAAACTACTGCTGTGTGCACCCCTTGAGGGGGAGCCAGGACCTGCCCCAAGGCTGCAGTGTTGCTTCGAGAATGCTCCTCCCTTGCCTCTACATGTCCTCATTTCCAACTCTTTGAATCTAACTTTGGGAACTCAGGGAAAGTCAAAAAGGCCAAATGAAGCCTATTCCCCATCAAGAAGTGGGGGAGGGACTTCCCTGGT
The DNA here is from genome assembly GCA_006410875.1 of Neotragus pygmaeus. Lineage (NCBI taxonomy): Eukaryota > Metazoa > Chordata > Mammalia > Artiodactyla > Bovidae > Neotragus > Neotragus pygmaeus. Next base: position 371,037 of record SJYV01013771.1, read on the forward strand.
GGTCCAGTGGTTAAGACTCAGCATTCCCAATGTAGAGAGTGTGGGTTCAATCCCTGGTCAGGGAACTAAGACTCCATGTGGCAAAGAAAAACAAAGTTGGGGACACAGAAAGACTTTGTGCCAGGAGCCTCACAGGATCCTGCTAGGTTTCAATAGGATCAGATATGCCAACACTCAAATATGCCATTTTGGCAAAAAAAAAAAAAAAAAACTGTTTTGAGCCAAAGACAGCTGAGAAACAGCAGACTCAGGAGGAACTCTTTGCCCTCCTGATCTGCCTAAAAGCAGGATGTATTGATAAGTTTCCCTCGTTCCAGGAAGGAAGGGAAAACCTTGAAGACCAGAGAGAGGCAGGGCTGCACAAAGAAACCTCAGTGACATCAGTCTTCTCTCCACTTGGCCCCTTAACATTGACCTGACCCTGGCTCCCTGCCCCTCTGCCTTTGCTGTGTCCCTGCTCACAATTCATCCCTCATTGTTATAATGGTGTGGAGGCTCCAGGGATTAGCCACCTCCTTGGGTCCTCACTTCCTTTTCCTGGAGGCCCTTATGTGTTCATGTAATAAATTTTTCTCCTGTTCATCTGTTTTATCAGTTTAACTCATGGGCCTAAGTCACAGGAAAAGTGTTTCCTCCCCTACAAGGGCCTGATGATGGCATCATCTGCCAGTGCCCCATTGCCTTGCATCTGCCACGATGTCAGGAAGGGGGATCCCTTGCAGGGCCTGAGCGTGGTTTCTTGCCTTACACTCGAAACCAAATCGTTCAATGAGACACATGCGCTGACAAAGCAAGAGATTTTATTGGGAAGGGGCACCCAGGCAGAAAGCAGCAGGGTGAGGGGACCCAGGAGAATTGCTCTGCCACGCAGCTCACAGTCTCTGGTGTTATGGCGATGGGGTTATACCCATTGTCTGACTCAAGGTCCTTCCTGACGGCAGGTGCATCTCTCCTCCAAGATGGATTTCAGCATGAGGGCTGAAGTCTGGGAGGCTGGTCATCTCCTCCGTGTCTTGTGCTCTCCCGAATTCTCCCAGTTAGTTTTCAGTGGCAGCATCATGTTCCTTATTGGGATCTCTTGTTATGAGACAACTCAGGCAAGCAGGCCTGGCCAACATGGTGGCTTCGATCAACAGCTCCCTAGCAACTATACCTGGTATCATATGAAGAGAGTGCTTCTTGCATCTTAGAGGTTTGCACCATCAGTAACCTTTGTCCGCAAAGGGTCAGACACTACTTTCAGTTTGAGGACCATACAGGTCCCTGTCGCCACAGCTCAGCCCTGTGACTGTAACTTGACACGGCCGTAGACAGTATGTAAATGACCAATAAAGCTTTATTTTCAAAGTGGCCAGTGGGGCTGGAGATGATGGATTTGGCCCAGAGGCGTTAGATCTACAGTGTGAAGTAAGAATTCATTGGGTGACAGCAGACTGAGTAAACAAGACATTAAAACTGTGCATTTCCATTCTCATGAGCACAAACAGATCGTTTAAAAGTTTCCTTAAGGCTTGCTTTCCTCAAGATGCTACCACTTTAATTCTACACAAAGTCATGGTCATCTTCTATTTGAATGGCTGCACAGTGGCCATCCCTATCTGACTCCTGCCAGTCGGCACCACCACTGGTGGCCCCATCTTACGTTCCCCCTTGCTGGGCTTCTCATCATTACACAGTTTGACCGTAGGTCTCAGCTTGCCAGGGACGGCCTCCAGGCAGGCCCATGCTCCCAGCGGAAGTATTGACAGCCCCCTCTGTGCTCTCAGCAAGTCTGGTTGGGATGATGACTAACATATTTACCACATCAGGATGCAACTCTTAGCACATATTCTCTGATGCCTTCTGTGTGCCAGGTACGGTGCAGGCTCTAAAAGACAAAGCTCAAGAAGTGTATAAACACTATACATGTGTTTCTGTCTGCATACGATGTATACACCATATTCTCTATATATACACATGCACACAAGGTATATACAATATTATGTATATATAAATACAATGCATACACAATATTGTGCTTATATACAATGTGTGTATATACATGAGCATGTTACATATGCACACAATATTTTATAAGGTGTTTACAATACATACAATGTGTATGAAATAATATACATATATACACACATATGCAATGTATATACTATATTGTATATACACACATGCAAGATATATACATTGTATACATATACATTCAAGGTATATATACAGTCAATGTATATATACATTGTATGCATATATAAATGTGTACAAAGTATATAAAAGATTATAAATATATACACACACATAATATAATATATATAGTGTCTATACATATATTTATACAAACAATGTATATGCAATGTTTTATATATACACACAGTATATATATTTAATACAATAAATATATATATATATATACTCAATGTGTATATGATATATTTATTACAATGACCTCTTAGCATGTATATAAACCAGCATACACCTATATTGCTGTTATTGTTCAGTCACTCAGTCATGTTGCGACCCCTTGGATTGCAGCACACCAGGCCTCCCTGTCCTCCACCCTCTCCAGGACCTTGCTCAAACCCATGTGCATCACAAAAAGCTGCTTCTCACCTCTGTACCCTCAGTATGGCTATCCCCACTGCTGGCAGGGCACATTTTGAATTCTTCCTTTTCTTAACAAACTGCTCAGCAGCTTCTGAGATTCTCCAGATGCTCCTCCTCCAGGAATCCTTCTCTGCTTGCTTTAATGACACAAACTGCCTTCCATGGTGCTGGTATCCTCTTTTGCCTTCCTCACTAGGCTGGGGCTACTTGATAGAAGGGCCATGTATGCATACTCATATATACATATAAAATTTCATCCAGGGGTTGACAGAGGACGAGATGATGTACATATTTATGTATATATACAAAAATATGTATGCATGTATCTCATCACCATGGAAGACAGTCTATGTCACTAGAGCAAGCAGAGAAGGCTTCCTGGAGGAAGGAGCATCTGGACAGAATCTCAGAAGGAGATTTGTTAAGAAAAGGAAGAATTCAGAACGTGACCTGCCAGCAGTGAGGACAGCCATACTGAGGGTACGGAAGTGAGAAGCAGCTGTTTTTGTGAAAAGTACTATCATGTTCTAGTGTTGTTGGGGAACAGAGATTTTTCCATGCAATAGTAAGATATCTATCTACTTGTGCATCTACAATTCTTTCGTGCTATCCTGGATTTCTCTTTATTAATAACAGGCTCTATAATTTACATGTAATTTACTAGTGGTTTAATATCTAATTATAAAACTCTAATTAACTCTTCATCTTGCAGTGAATAAGGCTCACCCTGTAGCCTAGCAGGTGAAGACATTTAATTTATTTACAGAGTGCCTGCAGACAACCACACAAAACAAAACAGGAAGGAATCACATACTCGACATCACCCTCTCATGGTAATCTGTTTATCTGTAGTATGTGAAGACACCTTTGGTTGGACTTGTCCAGCACACTACAAACAATTCCTAATTGTACCTCCCCTGTAGCTGCACCTCCTCACTGCCCCTCCCCACTGCCCTCCAGCCAGACCCAATGATTTCAAAGAAGTGGAGAGGAGTCAGATGATTAAAATAACATTTGGCAGGACAGATGTGTGTATGTAGGTAATTCAGGAGATGGTAAATGCTATATAATATATTACATACATTTTACTGCTAATGCATGACATAAAACAGAAACTTTGCAACATCTACATGCATGTCTTAGTGGTCTGTTGCTTCTGTACACGTTACCACACACTTACAGGTTTAACTGCACCCATTCATCATCCTAGAGTCACAAGGTCAGCAGTTCATGCACCATATGTCTTAAAGCTACAAATCTTGTGGAAATCAAGGTGTCTGCGGGACTGAACTTTTCAATGGCAAACAAGAATAAGATTTTCTGGGTGATGATGAGCTTCCAAGTACATTCAGGTTGTTGATCAAATTCAGTCCTTGCAGTTGTTGGACTGAGGTCCTGTTTCCTTGCCTGCTGTTGGGTGGGGCTGGTCTTTGTTACATGTAGACCAAATTCCTCCTCTTGCTTCCCACATGGCTCCTGAAGCAATGGAAGGTTGAGTCTCTCCCAAGCTTTCAATCTTTTTGAATCTCTCTTCTACTCATATGGTTACACTGGACCCACTTTCTTAATCCAGAATAGTTCAGTTGCTCAGTCGCACCCAACTCTTTGTGTCTGCAGCATGCCAGGCTTCCTTGTCTTGCTCAAACTTCCCGGAGTTTGCTCAAACTCATGTCCATCAAATCGATGATGCCATTCAACCATCTCATCCTCTGTCATCCCCTTCTCCTCCTGCCTTCAATCTTTCCCAGAATCAGGGTCTTTTCCAATGAGTCAGGTCTTCGCATCAGGTGGCCAAGGTATGTGAGCTTCAACTTCAGCATCAGTCCTTCCAATGAATATTTAGGACTGATTTCTTTTAGAATTGACTGGTTTGATCTCCTTGCAGTCCAAGGAACTTTCAAGAGTCTCTTCCAACACCACAGTTCAAAAGCATTGATTCTTCGGTGCTCAGCTTTCTTTATGGTACAACTCTCAGATCCATATATGACTCCTGGAAAAACCATTGCTTAGATTATAGGGACCTTTGCTGGTAAAGTAATGTCTCTGCTTTTTAATATGCTGTCTAGGTCTGTCATAGCTTTTCTTCCAAGGAGCAAGTGTCTTTTAATTTCATGGCTGAAGTCACCCTCTGCTGTGATTTTGGAGCCCAAGAAAATAAAGTCTCTCACTGCTTCCATTGTTTCCCCATCTATTTGCCATGAAGTGATGGGACAAGATGCCATAATTTTCATTTTTTGAATGTTGAGTTTTTAGCCAGCTTTTTCACTCTCCTTTATCACCTTCATCAAGAATCTCTTTAGATGATATATAGGTATATAGAGCAGATGTATAGAGATGTATAGAGCAGTCTTTTGGACTCTGTGAGAGAGGGCGAGGGTGGGATGATTTGGGAGAATGGCATTGAAACATGTATATTATCATATGTGAAATGAATCGCCAGTCCAGGTCTGATGCTTGATACAGGATGCTTGGGGCTGGTGCACTGGGATGACCCAGAGGGATGGTATGGGGAGGGAGGTGGGTTCAAGATGGGGAACACATGTACACCCGTGGCAGATTCATGTCAATGTATGGCAAAACCAATACAATATTGTAAAGTAATTAGCCTCCAATTAAAATAAATAAATTATAAAAAACCAAGTCTCTTTAGTTGCTCTTTGCTTTCTGCCATAAGGGTGGTGTCATCTGCATATCTAAGGTTATTGATATTTCTCCCCGCAATCTGGATTCCAGTTTGTGCTTCATCCAGCCCAGCATTTCACATGATGTATTCTGCATATAGCTTCCCTGATAGCTCAGTTGGTAAAGAATCCACCTGCAATGCAGGAAACCCTGGTTTGATTCCTGGGTCAGGAAGATCCACTGGAGAAGGAATAGGTACCCACTCCAGGATTCTTGGGCTTCCCTTATGGCTCCCGCCTGCAATGTGGGAGTTCTATCCCTGGGTTGGGAATATAACCCTGGAGAAAGGAAAGACTACCAATTCCAGTATTCTGGCCTGGAGAATTCCATGGCCTATACAGCCCATGGGGTTGCAAAGAGTCGGACACAACTGAGTGACTTTCACTTTCACTGTGCTTATAAGTTAAATTAGCAGTGATAATATATAGCCTTGATGTACTCCTTTCCCAATTTGGAACTAGTCTGTTATTCCATGTCTGGCTCTAACTGTTGCAGCTTGATCTGCATACAGATTTCTCAGGTGGCAGGTAAGGTGGTCTGGTATTCCCATGACTTTAGGAATTTTCCACAGTTTGTTGTGATCCACACAATCCAGGATAACCATCCTGTTTTAAACTCAACTGATGAGTAACCTTCATTCCACCTGCCAGGTTCCTTCACAGCAGTTTCTAGATCATTGTTTAAATTAGCAGGGGGTGAGGATCTTGGGGGGATGGATTTAGAATTCTGCCTACCCCTATATGTGAAGTGAAAAAGTGAAAGTGTTATTTGCTCAGTTGTGTCTGACTCTTTATGACCACATGGACTATTTTGCCCACTAGGCTCCTCTGCCCATGGAATTCTCAAGGCAAAAATACTGGAGTGGGTAGACATCTCCTACTTCAAAGGATCTTCCCAACCCAGGGATAAAACCCAGGTCTCCTGCCTTGCAAGCAGATTCTTTACTGTCTAACGGAAGCCCTTGTATGTACACACACATATACATAATTTACTGAACCTCATGCTAGTCCCATGAGAAATGGAATTAAAATTTAAGAAAAAGCACAAGACAAAATTACAATTCTCTGGATTATAAGGGGGGAGGGATAGTCACTTATCTACTTATCATTATTTAATTACTAAATTTGAACATTAATTGTATGAATGTGTGCTTTCTCATGCCCACGACTTACATCTGTTAAAAACTAGGGTCCAGAATGCCAGACATTATTCTAAAAGAGACTTACCCAAACGTTGACATTCTCTGCAAAAAAATTTCTGAAAGAAGGTAAACTGTGAGGCAAGTGACCAAGTGGCCAGGTCAGATTCAAATTCACAGCCTTCCAATTACCACAGCAGTGCTGCTCACCATGACCCCAAAATGGAAGCAACACGAAGGCCATCAGTGGAGGGATGTGGTACCGTCAGCCAATGGACTATTATTCATCTGCAAAAAGAAATGAAATTCTGATTCATGCTATACAGATCAACATTAAAACTCAACATTCAAAAAATGAAGATCATGGCATCTAGTCCCATCACGTCGTGGCAAATAGATGGGGAAACAATGGAAACAGGAACAGACTTTATTTTCTTGGGCACCAAAATCACTGCAGTTGGTGACTTCAGCCATGAAATTAAGTCACTTGTTCCTTGGAACAAAAGCTATGATAGACCAACATGTTAAAAAGCAGAGACATTACTTTACCAACAAAGGTTCCTATAGTCAAAGCTATGGCTTTTCCAGTGATCATGTATGAATGTGAGAGTTGGACCATAGAGAAGGCTGAGCACCAAAGAACTGTTGCTTTTGAACTGTGGTGTTGGAGAAGACTCTTGAGAATCATTTGGATAGCTAGGAGATCAAGCCAGTCAATACTAAAGGAAATCAAACCTGAATATTCATTGGAAGGACTGATGCTGAAGCTGAACCTCCAATACTTTTACCACCTAATGAGAAGAAATTACTCATTGGAAAAGACCTGATGCTGGGAAAGATTGAAGGCAGGAGGAGAAGGGGATGACAGAGGATGAGATGGTTGGATGGCATCACCGACTCAATGGACATGTGTTTGAGCAAACTTCATGCATTGGTGATGGACAGGGAGGCCTGGCGTGCGGCAGTTCATGGGATTGCAAAGAGCTGAACATGACTGAGCAACTGAACTGAAATGAACAGAACATGGATCAAATTTGAAAAATTATGCAAAGTGAAAAAAAAACATAAAAGTTCATACATTGTATGATTCAATTTGTCTGAAAGGTCCAGAACTGGAAAATCCACAGGAATAGAAAGTTAACTGGCATTTGCTGGGAGAATAGGGAATGATTGCTCCTGGGTCCTGGGCTTCTTCTGGGGTGACGAAAGTAGTCTAAAATTAAATAGTGGTGACAGTTACACAGTTTTGGTAATATACTTTTAAATGTTTTAAAAGGGAGTGTTTTCAACAAAGATTTACTGTATAACTCAGAGAACAATATTTAATATCTTGTAACAATCTATAATGGAAATAATCTGAAAATATATAACAATAATCTGAAAAAATATAATAATCTGAGTGTATATATATGTAATTGAATCATTTTGCTGTATACCTGAAACTAACACAATATAGTAAATCAACTATACTTCAATTTTTAAAAAAAAGAATATAAAAGGGAGTGTTTTATGATATGTGACTTCTATCTCAATAAAGCTTTGATCTGCATCCCACCTGAGTATCTTCCACTCAAACCTGTGGACAATGATACAGGGAAAGATATTATGCAAGAAAAGGACACTCTTGGCTTTGTGTTTCATTCATCTCTTTTGTCTACAAACAAAACACATCTCTTTTGTCTACGAACAAAACAAAACAGAAACACATTCAGCCCATGCGTTGCCACTCTGCGAAGCAGCAGCCCCAGCGCCAGGCATGGGATCCTGTGAAAAGTGAAACACCCCTAACCCTTCTGGAGCTTGAAGTCTGCTGGGTGAGGCAGACTTCAAACCACTATTTATCACAGGCTGTTCACAGACAGATGTTAAAGCACTAATTATTACACCTATGCATGACTATTAAATAATAATGTGTGCAAAGTGCTCTGGAAAAAATATAGGGTGTGATGTAAATACATAGCTAGGGATACAGGAAGCTTGCAGTTAGGGGAGACCGGGTGGTTTTCCTGAGAAATAGGACCTCAGATGAGATCTGAAGGAGGAACAGGCTTAGCCAGGTGAAGGCACAGGTCCAGGAGGTGAGGTAAGAGCTGGACGTGGAGGGAAGAGCAGGCGTGAGGAGCAGCAGGTAAGAAGGATCCTTAGTCGCCATGAAATGTTTGCAAATTGTTTTATATGCCCAGATATGTTCCAGTGTCTCCAGATTTATAGTCTTTGGGAACTTGAATAGAATTTGTATCCAGCTGTCATGTGAAAATTGTGTAAATCTTAATTACATTGAATTGGTTCACAGTGCTTTTCAATTCTACTATATCCTTCTACCTTTCTGTCTAATTCATTCTACTATTTTTTAAGATTCTGATGTTGAAACTCCAACTAAAAATGTTAATTTATCTACTTAAAAGAAAAATAATTGTAATATACAGTGGAGAAGGGAATGGCTGTGCACCCCAGTATTCCTGCCTGGGAAATCCCAAGGGCTGGAGAGCCTGGTGGGCTACAGTCCATGGGATCGCCAAGAGTCAGACACAACTAGCAACTAACATGGTGGAATTATATGTAACTTCGTTCTGTATCTTCCAAGTCTCCTGTAAATGTGTTATTACACTCTCATAATTTAAAAAAATGGGCCTTCAATTATTAAATAAAGAGAACAGAAGGACCCTAGATTGAATGTCTAGGGACTTGGAGGTCCTGGGAGAGAGAATCAGAGGTTGCACATGGGTGGGGGCAGTCAAGGGCTGGACCCAAGGGCTCACTGTGAGTCCTAGTGAAGAAGTGGGACTTTATCTTAAGGCAAAGGGAAAACTTAGAAAAACTGTAGACATGGGAGTAATATAGTCATGTTTGTGCCTAGGAAGATGGTGCTGAAGATTTGTGATTCTAGCAAGGTGGCAGAACAAATGTATCTTGGTCTGTTCCAGCTGCTGTAACAGCATGTCTTGGGCTGGGGGCTTCTAAAGCACAGAAATTTACTGCTCATGGTTCTGGAGGCTGGAAGTCCAAGATCACGGCACTGGTCATTTGGGTGTCTGATGAACCCTGCTTCCCAGTGCGTAAATAGCTGTCTTCTCTCCATGTCCTCATATTGTGGAAGGGGTGTGGGAGATCTCTGAGGTCCTTTTAATAGGACACAAGTCCTAGTCATGAGGCTCCACCCTCATGGCCTAAGCTCCTCCCAGAGGCCTCGCCTCCTTACATCACCACCCTTGGGGATGGGGGAGGCTACAACATGTGAATTTTAGGGGGACACAAACATTGAGAGTGTAGTAAAATAACCCAGATATGCCAGGTTAAATACAGCAAAATATATTTTAAGTGCATATGTGAGCTTCCAAGAAAGAAAGGAAACACTCCTAGTCTCCGGCATGACAAGAGAATGAAAACCCAGAGTGGTGGTGTTCCTGAATGAAGTGGGCGGGTGAGGGGACAGGTGAAAGGACAGATGAGGGGGCAAGTGAGGGGCAGGTGGGATTATAAACATGACCTTGAACTTTAACACCAGGTGTCAACAGCAGGTAAGGCTGAGAACCCAGCCTGGTTCTGACCTGGGGGTCAGAAAAAAGACCCCTGAATAAAATGGAACTCATAACTGTTACAGCTTCAGTCATGCTGTGCATCCCTAGCTGTATGAGAAGAGGTAAGGAAGTTCAAATGCTTCTGCCAGAATTCAGGATGGAAACAAAACCCCAAATCAAAATCTGTCTGAGCATCAAATAGCTTGGAACTGTGCATACCAGTGGCCATGCATTTTAGGATTGTGGAATCATTTTTTGGTGAAAGAAAACATCATAGATATTAAGTTATTAAGCTTAGCACATCAAATGAAGAGAACAGAATTGATCAGAACGGAACGAGATGGAGTAAGATAAGACAGAAGACAGCAGAACAGAAAATGTCACATGTAATCAGGACAAGTAGAATTTGGGGGTAGTATCTATTTCAGATTTATGTGTAATGGCACCCCACTCCAGTGCTCTTGCCTGGAAACTCCCATGGACGGAGGAGCCTGGTAGGCTGCAGTCCATGGGGTCGCGAAGAGTCGGACATGACTGAGTGACTTCACTTTCACTTTTCACTTTCATGCATTGGAGAAGGAAATGGCAACCCACTCCAGTGTTCTTGCCTGGAGAATCGCAGGGCCGGGGGAACCTGGTGTCTATGGGGTCGCACAGAGTCAGACACTAATGAAGGGACTTAACAACAATAGCAGCAGACAGGTATATGGGTACTGGTTACAGAATCAAGAGGGTGTGTGTGTGTGTGTGTGTGTGTGTGTGTGTGTGTGTGTTTGCTGTGGGTGATGAAGATTTGGGGATCCAGTCTATTTATTAGAACACATATGGCAAGAGTTACACTTCGTGGAGACGTGCCAGGCACAGTCACTTTACAATCTGGAGCAAGACAGGGATGTGCATTTGTATTTAACATTCTGCTGGAGGTCCTGACCAGCACAGTAAGACACGAAAAAGAAACGAACGTTGCACAGACTGAAAAGGAGAAACAAAAACCAGCATTATTCACAGCCACTGTGAGCAGCGCACAAAAAGCCCCAGAGAACAGAGATCAGCTCAGAATACAAATCAGAGAGCACTACCCAGTTTCTGGATACCTGGTTCAACCCTCAGAATTAGCAACATAATTTTAGTTCAGCAACAAACAGTTAACAGTAACAAAAAATAATACTTTTTAAAAGTATCATTTACAATAGGAAAAATGCAAGGTATTGAAAATAAATCCCACAAAAGACATGGAAGATGCTCATAAAGATAACTAAATTTTGTCATTAAAAAATTAGAAATAAGCACCTGTTTTTTGTAAAGTCACCCAAGCCTATGGGATTCTGTCAAGCCACCCATATGGACTATGATAGCTCGTAGCACATGTGACCGTCCATCAGTGAGAGTCAGCCTGTGTATTAAGTTGTTAAGTCACTAAGTCATCTTTGACTCTTTGTGACCTCATGGACTGCAGCATGCTAGTCTTCCCTCTCAGATTTTGCTCAAACTCATGTCCATTGAGCCAGTGATGCCATCAAACTAGCTCATCCTCTTGTTGTCCCTTTTTCTACCTGCCTTTGTTCTTTCCAGCATCAGGGAGCTCTCCACATCAGATCGCCAAAGTACTGGAGCTTCAGTTTCAGGATTAGTCCTTCCAATGAATATTCAGGGTTAATTTCCTTTAGGATTGACTGGCTTAATTTCCTTTCCATCTGGGGGACTCTCAAGAGTCTTCTCCAGCACCACAGTTTGAAAGCATCAGTTCTTTGGCACTCAACCTTCTTTATGGTCCAACTCTCACATCCATACATGACTACTAGAAAAGCCATAGATTTGACCATATGGATCTTTATTGGCAAAATGATGCCCCTGCTTTTTAATATGCCTATGTATAAAACTCTAGGAATCAAGAAAGAAGACAAATGAACCAATGGGAAAGGAGGTCCCTGTGACAAAACTGTTCGGCACAAGAAGTGAGATCTCAGAACCTGGCCACAGATCTAAGATCTACCCATGAGTGTGCAGAAAGTTTCTCATTCAGAACTCATCTGTGGTGGCTGTTTAACTGTTCATCCTGAAAGAGATGCATAAGCAGGGGATAGGCAACATCCTCAACTATAGGCAACAGACAAGACGTGCACATGGCAACAAGAGATCCTGAACACTGGAAATTAAAGGGAAAGGAAGCACAAAAGGAAATGTATAGCACTTGATCAATGATGTGATGCGTTTTGCAGGGATTTGTGTCTATTTAATGACAAATATCAAACTTGTTACTGTGGGTGACTCTGAAAATGAGAGAAGTTTAAATATGATAGAGACAGAATCGGAAGTAAAAGCAGCAGGGTCTGAAGATGAGTCAGGTGCTTGGGAGAAGGGAGGCAGAGGGGTCAAGGGTAGCCTCCAGGGTCTGAATGAGCCTCTTGTTGAGTAGTGATGTCATTTCCCAATGCAGAGTCCCCTGGAAAAGAAGGATATGGGCATCATGTGGGATTGGTGGGAAATGAGACACCCATTATGGACTTGGTGAGGTGTTGAGGTGTCATGGTGCCTGGGAGTCACTCACAAGGAAATTTCCAAAGAGTCACTGCTGACATTGGTGTTCTGAGATGGACAGAGTGGTCTGCAGGCTGTATTTGGGAGTAGTGGGCTTCTAGGTAGGGCTTCCAAGGTGACTCAATGGTAAAGAATCCACCCGCCAAGCAAGAGATACAGATTCACTCTCTGGGTTGGGAAGATCCCCTGGAGTAGGAAATGGCAACCCACCCCAGTATTCTGGCCTGGAGAATCCCATGGACAGAGGAGCCTGGTGGGCTACAGTCCATGGGGTTGCAAAGAGTCAGACATGACTGAGCCACTGAGCACACACACATGGACTTCTAGGTGCTGTAGATTGTCCAGGGAGGATGTGGAATAAGTCTGTCATCAGGCAGATGGCATGGAGGACCAATGAGACTAAGTTCTCTAATCCAAAGGATATTTGACAACCTGCTCAGTGAAGGATCTCTGTTTGGGTCCAATCTTGGGGCTCCTGTTCAACGTGCTGACCTAAACCTCCATGTTCCAGGAACTCTCCCAGGAGTCAGACTCACTGTGGCTGGTTTTTGGACCTCGGTCCCACCTGCCTCTTCCCTTGGCTCACTTGTCCCATGGACCTCCCACTGAGCCTGCAGTGGAAATGTCGGAAGAACATTTGGAAGAAAAACGCTCTGTCTGTGGATGAGCCCTGCCCAGCGGTGAACAGTTATCTGATGTCTCAGAGTCTGTAGAGTGGAGATTACATTATATGGTTATTATGATAGTTCCCCAAGCCTGGTGAGTGTAAGCAAAGCTGTCTGAAATCCGTGTATGCCCTTAGCCTTCGAAATGCTCTGAAGAATGCAAATATGTGAACTGTTGTTATTTTTATCCCTGTGCACCTCGATTTCTGACCTTTCTTTCACTCTCTATTTTCTAAACTTTTTTTTCTCCTTTCTTCATTTTAGAGAGACAATAGCATTCATGCTTTTATCATTCTGCCAGAGCTTTGTATCAGCCAGCATCTTTGGGGGATTTCATAAAATGTGTGAATGTCAGACAAGATTAAAGGGTTCTCCAGGGAGCCCTGAGGACCTTAGGCAAGTATGTTGTCAGAGCTGGTGGGATCTGAGATGGTGTCAGGAGAGCTGAGAAGCACAGCTTGTGTTACTCTGGCCTCTGTCTGGGTGCCTTTGAAGGAACGAAGGAATCCTATGATGATGATCTGCTTGAGACTAGCTCCCGCCAGTGACCAGGGCCTCCTGAAAGTGTGGTGGCCAATGTCACCTCTGGGCTGGGACGGCTGATGAATTTGCCTGAAAGCCAATGAACATAAAGCTTCAGGGTCTCTCAGGGCTGCTTCCTTCCACTCAAGTTCACTGACACACTCCCTTAACCCCTGGCCCAGGCACTGATGGAGTAGCCATGGCATTGGGGGTCCCACCAAGGGGAAGCCAGGTTGGGGAGACCTCTAGTTTCTTTTAGTGGAAGAGATTCCATAGTTCGTGCTGTGCTTAGTTAGTTGCTTGGTCATGTCAGACTCTCTGTGACCCCGTGGGCTGTAGCCCGCCAGGCTCCTCTGTCCATGCAGATTCTCCAGGCAAGAATACTGGAGTGGGTTGCCATGCCCTCCTCCAGTTCCATAGCTTAGTTATTGCTAATATATTAGTTTTCTAAAGTTGCCATAACAAAGTACCACAGACTGAGTGGCTTAAACAACAGTTATTTTCTCCCAGTCTTGGAGGCTGGACATCTGAGATCCGGGTGTGGGCAGGGCTGGTTCCTCCCGAGGTCTCTCCTTGGCCTCCTTCCTCTGTCCTCACCACACACAGCACCTCCTCGGTCTGTGCCCACATGGTCGTCTCTGTATGTCTGTAACCTCATCTCCCTCTTATAAAGACATCAGTCAGACTAAGCCCACTCTTGGTAAAAAAAAAAAAAAGGGCAAAAAAAAAAAAAAACCAACCTATGACAAACCTAGACAGCATAATAAAAAGCAGAGACATCGCTTTGCCAACAACAGTCTGTAGTCAAAGCTATGTTTTTTCCACTAGTCATGTATGGATGTGCAAGTTGGATCATAAAGAAGGCTGAGTGCCAAAGAATTGATGATTTCGAATTGTGGTGTTGGTCACTTGAGAATCCCTTGGGCTACAAGGAGATCAAGCTAGTCAATCTTAAAGCAAATCAACCCTGAAAGTTCATCAGAAGGACTGATGTTGAAGCTGAATCTCCAATACTTTTGCCACCTGATACGAAGAGCTGACCTATTGGAAAAGACCCTGATCCTGGGAAACATTGAGGGAAGGAGGAGAAGGGGGCGGCAGAAGATGTAATGGTTGGATGGCATCACTGACTCAATGGAAATGAGTCTGAGCAAACTCAGGGAGATGGTGAAGGACAGGGAAGCCTGGCGTGCTGCAGTTCATGGGGTTGCAAAGAGTTGGAGACAATTAAGCAGCGGAACAACAGTAATGACCCCTCGTTGTAACAACCCTTACTACCTTATTCTTTGGGCTTCCCTGGTTGCTCAGATGGTAAAGAATCTGCCTGCAATGCAGAAGACCTGCTTTTTATCCCTGTAGGAAGATCCCCTAGAAGGGAATGGCAACCCACTCTAGTGTTCTTACCTAGAGAATTCCATGGAGAGGAGTCTGGGAGGCTATAGTCCCTGGAGTAGCAGAGTCAGACAGGACTAAGTAACTGAGACTTTTCTCACTTATGAGCTTATTTTTAACTTAATCACTTCTATTTTCAAGTAATATCAGCATATGAATTTGAGATGTGGGGGCACATTATAACCCATGCACACTGGTGTCCTCATAGAGAAAAGGGTCTCAGAATTCTCTGGCTGCCCACTGAGCCAATTCACCACATGGGGAACTGTGATATTGGGGCATCAGGCCAGAGCTGTATCAGGCAGTTAAAAAAAATAACTACCCAATTGGTCTAGAGTTGTGATGTTTCTTGTATTTGTCAGTTTTTAAAAATATGTAATTGTTCATGATTTATTTTCTGTTGTAAATAAATTTGCATGTTCAAATGCACTCAACACACCCATATCTCTCCTCACCACTGCCTTTTACCCTATTTGTACCTAGCTGCCCCTGGGAGATCTTTAGAGGGTGAAAATGCTGAAGTGAAAAGATAAAATGTGTAATATTCACATGCTAGCACCCAGCCCAGGAGAGCTAATGGTGAAAATTTGGGTTAGCTTACTTTCTTGATAAGCCCTTCTGATACCTGCATTATCTTGTAAGTCCACTTCAGATCCAAGAATTCTGTTTAGGAATCTGTTTACATCAGAGATGGACAACTTTTTCTGGAAAAGACAAGATGGTAACTGTTTTAAGATTGTCAGGCCAAGTGGTCTCTGTGACAACTGCTCAACTCTGCTATTACAGTATGAAAACAGTCACAGGCAATAGAGAAGTGAGTGGGCATGGCTGTGTTTCAATAAAACTTTATTTATAAAAGTGGGGCAAGGGCCAGATTTGTCCTGTGGAGTGCCGCTGCTGGCCTCTGGTTTATGTATGAAATTTATTACACTCCCTTAAAGGCTAGTGAGGTCCTGACACCTCTCTCTCTGTACCTTTGCTTTTCCTGTTTATGTTTCTCAGTCTCCGTGCAGTGCTACCTATGTGTTGGGGGATGGGGGGTAACCCACATGTTCTTATTTACTTCAGGTCCCACCTGGGAAATATATTGAGAAAAGGTTAACTCGCCTTAGGCATATATTCTTAAGAGAGAAAGGATTCACTTTGGAGGGAAAAAAGCAAAAAAAAAACCATTTTTTAGGCTCTTAGTATACAAGCATCTTCCCTGGATTCTGTGTGAGACTGTATCTCACTGAAACTCTTTCAGGCCCTTTTCCTTACTCTCTTGGGGTCTGTCTCATCACATCTGAAAAGGGGGTGAAGATGAGGAGTGGCTGGCAGCTGTGCTCACATCCCTGGGTTGTTTTCAGGATGAGGGACCAATCTTGCAGCCATTGACTTGAGGGAAGGAATGTGTACATGCTCAGTCGCGTCTGACTCTGTGACACCATGGACTGTGGCCCGCCAGGCTCCTCTGTCCCTGGGGTTCTCCAGGCAAGAATATTGTAGTGGGTTGCCATCCCCTCTTCCAGAGGATCTTCCCAACCCAGGGATCGAACCCAAGTCTCCTGCGTCTCCTGCACTGGCAAGCAGATTTTTACCACTCCACCACCTGGGAATGCACTGAGGCAAGAAAGGTCAATGCCAAGTGCAGGGGCCCCTCCCCTGCCTCTTGATGGGTAGGGGCAGAAAGGCAGCCAGCTCCCCCCACTTCCTATTCTTTTAATCTGACCAGCTGTTCTCCAAAGCCCAGGACAAGGAAGCCTGGTGGTGAAAGAATGTGAAGGGTTGAAAAACTCCCTCCCTCTGAGTTGGAAAGGACACGGCAGAAGGAGTGGGGGTGCTGGCAGATCACAGTTTTCACAGATCACCCTTCATCTGCTCTGAGTTACTGGGGCCTCTTCCACGATTTCTTACCCTGGAGGAAGTAAGGAAATACTTGCCTTTTTCTGGATGAGGATTTGCCCATAAATTTGGTCTGATCATCCCAGGACCAGGAGGCAATGCTCTCTGCTGGACATCCTGATGTCAGGATGACCCACCCCTGGCAGGTCTGCAGTAGGAAGACATGAGGGGTGCTGGGGATGGTGGCAGGAGATGACCCAGTTCTCCCAGGCTTCTGAAAAGAGCAGCAGTGGCTGCCTCACTCCTGGTGCCAGCTCCATCAAGGTGCTGGCAGGCTGGGTGTCCTCAGAATGTCTGTGCCATGCTCAAGGGATCCCTTTTGGAACAAGTCAGTTACCTCTGCTTCATGAACTCCAGATTACATCAAGCTTGAAATGGGTCTTCTCTCTCTCACACACACTTTTTTTTTTTCCCCATCCAAACTGAGAATCTGGGCAAAAGAACCAAGGCCCTGGAGACAACTGAGATTTCTTCTCCTGCAGTACCTGTCACTTGAGAGGATCTTACACTTAATAAGAGGGACCTATAGAGGCAGATGTGAGTCATTTATATGGGGCATCTGTGTCCCAAGAACAGGCCACAAGATCACCCTAGAACTGATGGTTTCCTCTGAATCTGATGGAGAAGGAACATTGTGACCACACCGTGAAGGGAGCGGCATTCCAAGTAGACGGGGGTTTGCTAAGTGCTACCCATGCCCCATGGTGAGGGCCATTCATTGTAGCCTGGGGAGGGGGCAATGGTGACCGTGACCCTGAGGGGCTTCTCTTGGCTAGAGAACAATGCCCTCCTCTTCTCTGACAGGCTATGACCTGGAGCATGGATGTCTTGGTCAAGGATCACTCCTGCCCTCGGGCAGGGAAAGCATCCTCAGTGGCCTCCTCTAGCCTCTAGATCTCTCTCCTTTTCTGTGAAAACAACAGAGGTGGGTTTTTAAGACGTAACTGAGCAAGAGGCACACAGCAAACATCCCCCAGTCCTGCCATTGGTAACTACGCATGCCTCCAGGATGCTCTGAATGCCTTTTTCTGCAGATTCCCAGGTTGGATGGTAAGTGTCCCCCCAAGACTGTTCTACTCCTGCTCAAAAAGCAAAGGTTCCCTGATCAATAAACAGAGGGGCTCAAAGTAGTCTGTTAGCCATGAGATGCTACATGGACCACCATCCGGGACTCAGTCTCCGTGCATTCACTGGGCACAGGTGTCCACGGCAGCCAGAGTTTGGTTGGTCCAGGCGGACCTCAGCTGGGCTGGGCTCCGTGCTGGTTGGCATGAGCCACGTACCTGCCATCCTTCTGGGACTAGCAACTGCCCGAGAGGTTTTCTTGTGGAAAAGGGTGAAGCCAACCTCGCAACACATTTCATGGGCTTTCCTGGTGGCTCAGCTGGTAAAGAATAATCTGCCTACAATGTAGAAGTCCTGGGTTCGATCCCTGGATTGGGAAGATCTCCTGGAGAAGGGAACGGCTACTCATTCCAGTATTCAGACCTGGAGAATTCCTTGGATGGTAGAGTCCATGGGGTCACAAAGAGTCGAGCACAACTGAGCAACTTTCACTTAAGAGGCTTCCCTGGTAGCTCAGTTGGTAAAGAATCCACCTGCAATGCAGGAGATCCCAGTTCAATTCCTGGGTCAGGAAGATACTCTGGAAAAGGGATAGGCTACCCACTCCAGTATTCTTGGGCTTCCCTGGTGGCTCAGCTGATGAAGAATCTGCCTGCAATGCAGGAGACCTGGGTTTTATCTCTGGGTTGGGAAAATCCCTTGGAGAAGGGAAAGGCTACCCACTCCAGTATTCTGGCCTGGAGAATTCCATGGGCTGTATAGTCCATGGGGTCACAAAGAGTCGGACACAACTGAGTGACTTTCCTTTCACAACACATTTCAAGACCTCTTTGGTCATGTCCTTGAAAATCTCATCCATCAAAGCAAGTCTGCGTCCCTGGTCTTGTGAGCAGAAGGACATGCTGACAAACAGAGGACAGGATGGCAAGGGTGAATTGCTGGAACCCATAGCTGGTCACAGTATCGCAGCCCTGCCTTTGGACTCTTGAAAGCGGGTGGTGCTCTCAGACTCCCGTCGTGACAAAAGCTGTTTAATGGAGCCCAGCATTCCCCGTATTTCCAAACGTTTGTCGTACATTCAGAGGACATCTTTCTAACCTGTGTAAGCAGGTTTCTGCAGAACACACAGAGCCAAAATAAAACAGTATAATAATATAAATAGCGCATGCTTTCTAACAAGCCAGGTAAGTTCCATCAGTATCCCACTGTCTCCAGATCGGAGAAATCACTCGCCCTCCCTCATTTCCAGTCCCTCGTACCTGGAATGGGAGTTAGACTGCCCTTGACCTGTGAGGGATGTGAGGACTGAAAGAGATGCTAGGCGAGTCCTCCCTGGCAATGGGAGAGGCCCTGGGGCACATGTGTGATCGTCGTGAGAGATGAGGCACTTGTGCGTCTGAACTAGAGCTGTAGGATTGGATGGGCCCTAGGAATTTGCCAGGAAGAAAGCCTGGGGCTGGGGTTGTTTCTAAGCTTGGTTTCTGACCATTCTGTCCTACCAACATTCCAACGCATATGCCACCATTGTAGCAGGTTCTTTACAGGGTGTGTGACACTCCATAAATATTTCACACTTAGGAATGTGCATGGGGCCCCTCATTACTGAACCGGCCCCTCTAAGAAGAGGGCATGGGGATCATTGTCTTGGCATGTGGGTTTGGCCATCTCTCTATAAGAACCTCCAGAGTCCAGCTGAAGCTAACAGGTGTCTCTGTGGTGATTAGGTAGAGTGATAGCAAATCCAGGGAGGTACTGCGGGACAGGGAAGCTTGTTGTGCCGAAGTTCATGGGGTTGCAAAGAGTCGGACAAGACTTAGCAACTAAACAACAAGGACAAGAATGATAGAGCGGAGGTGGGAGAGCCAGGAGCAGCTGTGCGGACAGGGGAGGGCAGGCCTGTCCAGAGGCGACGCTTGGACACTGACCCACAAAACCAGGAAGCAGAGAGCCTTCTGAGGACAGGCCTCTGGGATGGGGAACAGAAAAGGCAGAGCTCAGAGTCTGGACGGTAGGACGGGCCACAGCACAAGAAGAAGTCAGGGGTGACACAGGCGGGTCTAGTGGGCCAGGGGCAGGACAGCAGCCTTCTGGGAGAACCTGGCAACCAGAGGAGCCAAGGACTGTTCCTAAGAGTCAGGCTCAAATCACTCTGAAGGGAAGATGTTTCCAGAGATGCACCTGCAGGTGGGGAATTACTCAGTAAGAGGTGTTTCCAGGGGCCAGGTGAGAGGGGGCCTGTTCCTGGCTGTCACACAAGCTGAGGACAACTCCAAGCAGCTGCTGAAAGCTTCTGGCTGAAGAGGAGGGAAGATGAGGCCGGTGAGGGGGGGTGCCGAGTGCCATCCACACAGGCGCTGATCTGGGTACCACTGAACCATCTTTTAGGCTCTTCTACAACTCCCCTTAGGACCATCCCACTTAGCTGCTGCCAGGCAGCCCACAGCCGCTTCACCTTCAGAAGGCACCCCAAACTGGCTTTCAGCCGAACAGCCTGCTCTGTTGGCTTTCTGTCCAATCACCAGTCAACATCATGGAAACACTTCCTTGGATGGAGATGAAGTATTTAAAAACAAGGAATGAGAAAAAAAAGCAGAGTTTATTAAAAGGGCTCTATCATTCCAAACTGACACATTCAGTAACTCCTTTGTCATTCATCCTTATAGATATAAAATTATCATCTGAAGGGAGAATGTTAATAAAACTGACATTTCACCATCAGTCAACTTAATTCACAATATAACATTTTCCAGATCCAATTATGTTTGCCTGATGACTGACACCCAATGAACATTGTTGTTCACGTGGAAAAGTGCATTAAAAAGGCCTGGAGATAATTTATCATACAGAGCACTGCCTTTTCCAATGGGAAGAATGTTAATACTGCCTTTTCCGATGGGAAGAATGTTAATGTGAAGACGAGCAGGGGATCTCCTCTCAGACAGGCTCGCTCATTCTGGGAGCTCACAAGAGCCCAGGTTGTGACAGCTCAGAGGGAAGGGCAGCGATCATGAGAACCCCACCTGAGACAGGACACCCCGGCCTTGCCCCAGATTAGAGAGCAACCTTCCTCCCCTCCCATCTGACCCCCCTTTACAGTGCACCAATGCTAACCTTCATGCCCACCTCCTACAACTCACCTTCATGGGAGCACGTTGGGTTTGCAGAAGGATGAGCAAAATGCATCAGGAGGCAGGGGATTCCAAGGATGTAAAGGAACTGTTTTCCTGGGGCAACCATAACAAAGTGCCAAGGACTGGGTGGCTTAAACAACAGGAATTTGCTGTGTCTTAGTTCTGAAAGCTAAGAGTCTGAGATGGAGATGAGACTGAGTCTGCAATGGAGATGAGACTGAGTCTGAGAAGGCAATGAGACTGAGTCTGCGATGGAGATGAGACTGAGATCCGAGATGGAGGTGAGACTGAGTCTGCGATGGAGATGAGACTGAGGCTGAGATGGAGATGAGACAGTCTGAGATGGAGATGAGACAGAGTCTCAGATGGAGATGAAACTGAGTCTCAGATGGAGATGAGACTGAGGCTGAGATGCAGATGAGACTGAGATCTGAGATGGAGGTGAGACTGAGGCTGAGATGGAGATGAGACTGAGGCTGAGATGCAGATGAGACTGAGATCCGAGATGGAGGTGAGACTGAGTCTGCGATGGAGATGAGACTGAGTCTCAGATGGAGATGAGACTGAGTCTGAGAAGGAGATCAGACTGAGTCTGCGATGGAGATGAGACTGAGATCTGAGATGGAGGTGAGACAGAGTCTGAGATGCAGATGAGACTGAGTCTGCGATGGAGATGAGACTGAGTCTGCGATGGAGATGAGACTGAGATCTGAGATGGAGATGAGACTGAGTCTGCGACGGAGATGAGACTGAGTCTGCGATGGAGATGAGACAGAGTCTGAGATGGAGATGAGACTGAGATCTGAGATGGAGGTGAGACTGAGTCTGCGATGGAGATGAGACTGAGTCTGCGATGGAGGTGAGACTGAGTCTGCGATGGAGGTGAGACTGAGTCTGCGATGGAGGTGAGACTGAGTCTGTGATGGAGGTAAGACTGAGTCTGCGATGGAGATGAGAGTGAGTCTGAGATCGAGCCGTGGGCAGGCCTGGTTCTTCGCAGTCCCGGGAGGGAGAGGGAGAAACTGGTCCATGCCTCCCTCCCCACTGCTGGTGGTTTGCTGGAATCTGTAACATTCCTCGGCTTGTGATGCATCACCCCATCCCTGAGTCCACCTTCACATGTCTGTCTCCCCGTGTGCATGTCTCTATCCAAACCACCCATTTTATAAGGTGTTAAAAAATTACTCCAATACCTGTTAAAATGCAGAGGAAGACATTATTCAAGACTATTGCAACAGGAGACAGAGATTGAGCTCAGCCCCCAATACAGCAAAAACAGCAGGGTATTTATAGCCAATGGGAAGAGCCAGGGGGTCAATGAATAGAAAATGGATAAGAGGGGACATCAAGGGTAGGGATTCTGGTGAAACTGACTCAGCAAACGCTTGTCACAGCTGAGTCAGGCTAGCCAAGGACAGGATGGGGAGCGAGGTGGAGGCCTAGTTGAAAAGGGGTCAGAGGATCCTGAGTAAGCTGTGAGGTCCGAGGACACCAGGCATATTGGACCAGGCCCCCCTCAATCACCCCATCTTAATTTGGTGAACTGCCAAGGCCCTACTCCCAAATGAGAGCATGTTCGCAGGTGCTCAGGGTTAGGGTTTCAGCATTTTCAATAGCAGAGGGGAGGAGGAAGCATCATTCTAACCCATAACAGAAAGCATTCTTCATGCCTGACCTTAAAAAATCCACTGAGGAGGGTTGTCAGAAGCCTAGTTTCTTAAGATGCAGAGCCCGAGACAAGGGTTGGTGTCGTGGAAGGATTCAGGTGGATGGGTGATGCTGTCAGGAGGAAACTGAAATGGGGAAGAAAGTGATATGGGATGGGAAGTGCTGAGCAGGAATGGAGTCTCAGGCTGAGCATGGCCTTGCCCTGAACTGGGGGTCCTTCTTGTCCCTGTATGAGTCAGTCCTGGAAAGGGTGTAACACCCTCCCCCCCATCATGAAATGATCTGTGGCTGAGGCTCATTCTCCTGCGGACGAGGTGGCTGGGAAACCCCAGGAGGCATGACACAGCTGGGGGCTGGTCCCTGTTGGCAAGAGGGACCAGGCAGGGCAGTGCCAGGGGGCCAGGCAGGGCAGTGCCAGGGGGACCAGACGTGACAGACAGGGGGACACACGGGACACACAGGGGCCCGGGAGGACAGCAGGAGGAGGTGGCCTAGAGGCTCATGTCCCCGCCAGCCGCACCACCAGCCGGGAGGTGCCAACTTCCTGCCACATCCAACCTGCCCGAGCCACTTGGTACAAATTGCCGAGAACTAATGCCCTTTAATGAAATCAAGTGACAGTGACAAAAGCCCTAATTTTGTGTCTTTTCTATTCTCCAGCTGCAGCAGCAATGCCCTGAAGAGGTTTCTGTTGACTGCATGCAATTTATCAGACCAGCCAAAGGAGCAGGAAATGGCAGCCCTAACTCAGGTTTCCGCTCCCTCAAAATATTTATCTGTTTCTGATGTTCCATTGGGATGTCATCACTGTCAGCTCAAGGGTGGTGACCAAGCTTGTTCCAAATTGTTTTAAATTGAAGGAAAAAATAACCTTTTCCTCCCTTCTGAGATTAGGGAGGAAAACTTTGTTTCAAAAGGAATTTTTTAAAAAACACTCAAAGGTTTGTATTGGAAATGGCAGGAAGAGAAACTTTTCGTTGAATACTTAAAAAAAAACATAATCTTGTAGCTTAATATGTGAGGGAGGATGGGGGACAGGTGAAAAGATAATTTCTTGAAAAATATTTTTTAAAATGTGTCCTCAGCCAATGAGGCAGAATGGCCCTAAATATTCGGAGGATGAAATTTTTGGCCAAGTTAAAAAATTCTTCACATATTTGCACTGCTTGGTTTCCATGGGAACCCAAAGAGGTACTCCATAATGCCTTGAGAACTTCTATTTTTATATTAACCCTTCATATCACAAACAAAGGAAAATTAGAGGGGAGAGTGGGGTGGAGAGGGGGTAGTTTACACATGCTTGCATCTCATTTCAAGACCAACAAAGTATGGTTTCACTGGAGAAGTACGTCAGCACTTACCTGAAAGCAGGAAGCACACTGTGTATGCCAGCCGTCTAGATTCGGGACATGGTGGGGAGAAATAATTAGCATAAATAAAACTCATTCAGCCCGCCTACATTTGTACGTGCCTGGGGACTTGGATCCACCAATATGTGTTTTCAGTCTGGAATCTACTGGCCATGGGCTGAGGGGTTTGATCCTGGAAGCAGTGAGAAGTGTGGGTAAGTTGTTATTATTCTGGGTCTATCTACCCCCTGGCTCATTACTCTGGGTCTATCTACCCCCTATCTACTACCCTGGGTCTGAGTTCACAGCAGCCCTGAATACCCTGGGAAGAGCCTCAAGGCCATCAGAACATGGAAGAGAAATTGCCTTTTAGGAGATAACGTGACCCTCGGTCTACATCGGCGCCTTAGTCTTCATTGGAGGATGAAATTTTTGGCCAATTTTTGGCCACCTATTTCACAGACTCCCAGGATATTTAAATTTAAGCTCCTTTCCTGTGCAAAAAGGAAAAGGCAGAACTCACAGAAGAAACAGAGGCCTTACCAACAACGGGAGCACGATATGGCTTCACAGACGTTTCTAAACCTTCTGAATGCTGGTGGGGAAAAAAAAAAAAAGACACAACAACAAAGACGGCAATGGGAGTGAGTAAATATGAGTGGGTTTTTTTCAGGTCACATTTCTCCTCAAAATAAACCTATTTTAAAAATAATATGTGAATCAAACAGCACAGGAAGCTGATGAAGCTAAATGTGAGCACCTGTTTTTCCTACACAAGAAACAAAAATAAACTCCCTGTAATGAAAATCAAGTGCAAAAATGATTGCCTAATTAATTGAATGCCTAACTGATGAGCTGTGCTATTCTGACAGTTCAGAGAGAGATGACAAGGCATTTTGGCCTCCAAAGATGTTGGTCCAGAGGTCCACCCTAATGGAGCAGCCGCTCAGCTCACCTGCCCAGCACCCTGCGTTTCTCTCATCCTTGGGGGAGGAAGTACAAGGGCGGGGCCAACAGGTGGTCTCAGGGTGGTTTTCTGACAATTACTAAATTGCTGGGACTACAGAAGACACGCATAATGCCCCTGTTCCATTTGGCATTCAGCACAGTTGTAATTTTACCCACATTTTATTACCATTGTCTCCCCAGCCAGACTGTAGGCTCCATGAGGGCAGGAACTGAACATGTCTGGGTTTTCTCCATCATTTTATATTTAGCACCTATTCAGAGGCTGGAGACAGTAAGAACTCAATATATACGTATGTGTTGAATACAGATAATGTTTAAGAAGAAGAGACTAAATATCTGGTTAATTTCCCACTGCTTTGCTGTTCAGTCTCTCAATCATGTCCAACTCTTTGTGACTCCATGAACTGCAGCACCCCAGGCTGCCCTGTCCTGCACCATCTCCTGGAGTTTGCTCAAATTCATGTCCATTGAGTTGGTGATGCCATCCAACCGTCTCATCCTCAGCCCCTTCTTGTGCTACCTTCAGTCTTTCCCAGCATCAGGGTCTTTTCCAATGTGAAAATTATGCAAGGTAGTGGTGTAAAATAACAGATTTATTTTCTCACTATTCTAGAAGTCAGAAATACGAAATGGATCTCAGTGGACAGAAACCAAAGTGTGGGCAGGATTACGCTCCTTTCTGGAGGCTCCAGGAAGAGTCTATTTCTTTGTCTTTTTCATCTTCTAGAAGCTTTCTTCATTCCTTGGCTGGTGGTCCCATCCTCCATCTTCAACTCCAGCAACATCAGGTCAAGCCTATCTCACACTATTCTCTCTCTGACTTTCTCTCCTACCTGGCTTGTCCACTTTTAAGGACCCTTGTGATAATGTTGGGCCAGCTAGGTCATCTAGGACATTCTCCCCACCACAGGGTCAGCTCATGAACTGGAATAGTTCCGGCGTGGTCACAGGGAACAGGAACTAGGGATGGTTGTGTTTGGTAGGGACCGTGATGCTACCTACCACAGATACCATCAGACAAAAATAGAGACTTCTGGAAGAAAGCAGGAGGAGACCACAGAAGCCCCCTACATATGAACCTTCGAGTTGTGAACTTTCAAAGATGCAACCACTCAAGGAACCAGAACCTGAGCCATCAGCGTCAGGCATGCGTGAAACTGCCGCTTGCCCTCCACTTCCTCTTGCTGACCACCCTTCAACTCCACCATCTCCCTCGTCCTCTCCTCCTCCAGTCAGCGACTCTTGCCCCTTCACTCGATGCCAGTCCCTGTATGCCAGCTGCTGTGCTATACTCCTATACTGTTCAAGGTACTGTACAATAAGATTAAAGATGTTTTCTTTCTTTTTTTTTTTTTTGCATTTGCTTGTTTTTTACATATGGTTTGTGTGAAAAGTATTATAAAACTATAACAGTACAGCACTGTATGGCTGGCTGTGTTATCTGGTTACCTAGGCTAACTTTGCAGGACTTAAGAATGCATGGGACCTACCAACACACTGGTAGAATGGAGCTTGTCTGTATGCCAGGGACTTATAGTATATCAAGGTGGTGTTTTGTTCATTTTTGTGTGTTGTCCACAGGGCCAAGCAAAGGGAATGTATTGTAGATGCTTTGTTAGGAAATGTTTGTGGAATAGATTCATATCCTACACCCTCCTGTCAGGAAATGACCACCTGTTCCATGCTCCTAATAGCACAGAGAATCGTTGGACTCACAAGAATGCACAGATCAGAACAGCACTTCTATAATTAAATCTGGGCTCCTTGGTGATAGTAACCAACACACAGCAATCATAACTAGCCAACATTCAGAGAGCACGTTTAAATCCACAAGGTCTTTCACAAACCTTATCCCACTTCATCTTTATCCACACTCTGTGGGTGTCAATGATTAGTTTCATTTTACAGAAGGGGAAAATGAGTAACTTGGTGAAGATCTTTTGAACTGTGGTGTTGGAGAAGACTCTTGAGAGTCCCTCGGACTGCAAGAAGTTCCAGCCAGTCAATCCTAAAGGAAATAACCCCCAAATATTCATTGGATGGACTGATGTTAAAGCTGAAACTCCAATACTTTGGCCACCTGATGCAAAGAACTGACTCATTGGAAAAGACCCTGATGCTGGGAAAGACTGAAGGCAGGAGGAGAAGGGGATGACAGAGGATGAGATCATTGGATGGCATCACTGACTTGATGGACGTCAGTTTGTGTAAGCTCTGGGTGTCGGTAATGGACAGGGAACNCATTGGAAAAGACCCTGATGCTGGGAAAGACTGAAGGCAGGAGGAGAAGGGGATGACAGAGGATGAGATCATTGGATGGCATCACTGACTTGATGGACGTCAGTTTGTGTAAGCTCTGGGTGTCGGTAATGGACAGGGAACCCTGGCATGCTGCAGACCATGGGGTCACAAAGAGTTGGACACGACTGAGTGACTGAACTGAACTGAGCTGATCAGGGTCACAGTGCAAGGCCATCCCATTTTATCACATTGCCTCCTGGAACAAAAAGGAGATAAAATAGCCAGTCTTTGTGGTTCAGGTAAAAAGTTCTGAAAGTAAGATTAATGATGTTCAGGCATAGAGAAAAGTCCACAGTTGGGGGCAGAAGCGTGAAGACCACGGTGGGACTGGAGCATGAACATAGTGGGATAAAAGTACAAAGACCATGGTGGGGCAGAAGCATTAGGATGGGAGCAACTTTGATTGGCTACAGACAGGGACCCCAGGTATCTTCATTCTTCGAACTTAGTGTGGTCAGCACTCTGATGCCAAACTGCCATTTCTAAAATTATTCTCCACCACTGCCTCCAGACATGACATGCTCCATCTCACTCTCCATCTACTAGTATTGTCCAACCCCTGAGACCTGACTCTTCTACT
This sequence comes from Neotragus pygmaeus, assembly GCA_006410875.1. NCBI lineage: Eukaryota > Metazoa > Chordata > Mammalia > Artiodactyla > Bovidae > Neotragus > Neotragus pygmaeus. The sequence continues at coordinate 399,031 of SJYV01013771.1, forward strand.
GTGGAAGTCCAATATGAACTGGAATTTTTTTTTTTTAATTTCCAGTACCTACATCATGATTGATATGTGGTAAAACAAAATCAGTAACTGTGGGGTGACCTAAACACCATTTCCCTGATTTATTCCTTTTGGGTCTGATCATGTCCAAGAGAAGGAGAGTAACAGGGAAGAAGGAGGAAAGAGGCAGGAGAAGAAAGGGTGAGGTTCTTCTCGAGGTCCTCGTGTTTTGCGGCCGGCTCTTCCTGTGGCCGATTAGACCACACTGTGGACTCCCAGAGGAATGCCTTTCAGAATCTTTCTTCAATTTCTTATTTTCTCTGTTCTCCAGACTTCTCCTCCTCACACTTTTCTGAAAGAATATTCATAAGGCACAGCAGGGTACAAAACCCCAAGAAATGAACTGACCTGCCCACAGTTAACTTTAGTAAAGTCCAAGATGGGGAATTTCCAATTATCCAGGCTTCCTGTCCCTTCCAGCAACAGAGCCCCACCGTCACTAACCAAGGAGGAGATAATGCAGATTCTAAGGCAAGGGTAGGTATGGATGGAGTAAAGGACTCGACCTAGGCATCAGATATTCAAATGCCTTGATTGTGGTGATCCATGAAGAAACTGGAGATGGATGCCCACCCTTGAAAAATAATTTGATTGGGAGAAAAAAATGTTCCTAGCAACCCATAGAAGGAGTAGAGACAATTAATGATTTATTCATCAATGTGTAATTGTGACCTAAATTGCATACATCAGGATGATGGTAATGGGGGGAAAGAAAGGGGTTAGCATAACTCTCAAGGTATCTCTAAACAAAGCCAATCAGCAAAGATTTCCACTGATGCATGAATTTATTCGTTCAGACATGTTAACTGGCACACCATGTCTTGATGATGGGCTCAGGGATAACCCAGGCAACAAGAAGGATAGGATTCTTGTCTGCATAGAATGCAAGGAAACAAAACCTTGTGAATAGAAAGAACAAGAGGGACCAGGAAAGAAAAGGACAGGGTGAACCTACAGTGGGGACCACCCCCTCACTCACAGTCACCTCCCTGCCCTTTTGTATTTCTTTCCTAACAATTATCACGATCTGAAACCATTTCCTCTGTTGAATTCTTTCTTATTTTTTAAGCAATGCTACATTTTTTTTTCATCTTCTCATGGAAAATTTCAAACATATACCTAAGCAGACAGAACAATCTAATGAATCCCTGTGTACCCACATCCCTGCTCCCTCCATGATCAATTCATGACTCTTATTTCATCTACACCCACTGGTCTTCCGCCTACTGCCTTGTTTGAAGCAAATCCAAGTTCTCGTCTCTGTAAATATTTCCATATGTATTTCTAAAAGCTAGAGAATTGTTTTTAAAGTGTATTTCCATAATGCTGTTATCCCAACTTTAAAAATCAACAATAACTTCTTTAAAATATCAAATATCATGTCAACATGAAATTCCCAGTTGTCTTCATACTATGGTCCACACATTGCAAGTGATTACGTCTTAAGTCTCTTAACCCACAAGATGCCCCNATTTCCATAATGCTGTTATCCCAACTTTAAAAATCAACAATAACTTCTTTAAAATATCAAATATCATGTCAACATGAAATTCCCAGTTGTCTTCATACTATGGTCCACACATTGCAAGTGATTACGTCTTAAGTCTCTTAACCCACAAGATGCCCCTCTGATATTTTCCTCTCTTTTCCTTCCTCTTAATATATTTATTGAAGAAACCAGTTCATTTGTCCCCCCAGAATTTCTCTGGTCTGGATTTTGTGGATGACAACTTCATGTGTTCCTCTGACTTCTGCATTTCCTGTACCGGATTATTTCTTGAGCATCCCCACCTTCCTCTTCAGAATGTAAATAAAATGAGGGCAGATGGTTTCCCCCTCCTTGTTCTCTACTGTATCCCTACTTCCAACGCAGTTTAAACTTTTTATCTGTGCTTAAAACGATTTGCTAAATGGGCAAAGGTGTGAATGATGAGATAGGTCTTTACACTCAAGAGAGGCCATACACACATAGGGATAAGAATCTTTAGAGACATGCAGACGGTGATGCCTGTTGGTGGCTGTGGTTGTTTGGTCAGACTCCAGCTAGTGGCAGCATCCCCTTTCTTTTTTAATCAACACTGACTCTTCAGTGCAGTCTACGGTTGTCCAATTTTTCATACCATTTTTATGGGACCAGGTTTGTGCTACATTAAAAATGAGATCGATCAACCGAATTTTTTGGAGAAGACTTTACTGCTCATTGCTCCAGCACAAATCGTGTATAGCACATAATAGTCTTCACAGTCCCTCTGTGTGCAGAANACAGTTTGAAAGCATCAATTAGGCTCTCTTTTATTTCCATGTGTCTCTTTCCTGGTTCCAAAATTTTCCTCCACATTCAGTTGTAGCTTTCTTCATTTTTACTTTGATCAAGTTCCATCTTTCCTGAAGGATATGGATATACAAATTAGGAATTCTATAAATTTTATTTTTAGATCTTGTAATTTTCTTAATAGCTAAATTTGTTCATTTTTAATTGAAGGATAATTGCTTTATAATATTGTGTTGGTTTCTGCCAGACATCAGCATGAATTAGCCATAGTATACCTGTGTCCCCTCTCTCTTGATCCTCCCTCCCACCTCCCTCCCCACCTTACCCCTCTAGGTTGTTATAGAAGCCCAGTTTAAGTTCCCTGGGTCACACAGCAATATGTTTTTTAAATGATGCTGTCACACTGCTTGTAGAATACCATTGTCTTTGTCTTCTCTGAACTATTGCAATTCCTTTCTCTTAAAATTTCCAAACTCTGGTCAGTTCTCCACACAGTGGATAAAGTGAATTTCTAAAAATAAATGTCGCTAGTTTTACCTCTCCCTCATTTGTCTCTTTTCTTCTTCTTCCTCTAACTCAATGTGATCCAGACATATTCTCTTTTGCACTTTCTTGAAGACCGTGTGCTCTTTTTTGCTACATTTTCCTCTTTGTGCTTTTCACGTTTTTGTTGCTTTATTTGTCTAGCTACCTGCAAGCCTTCATTGATGTCCAGTATCTCCCCCAGAAAGTTTTCCTTACCTTTCTAGTTTCTCTGTGATTTGATCACANAAGACCGTGTGCTCTTTTTTGCTACATTTTCCTCTTTGTGCTTTTCACGTTTTTGTTGCTTTATTTGTCTAGCTACCTGCAAGCCTTCATTGATGTCCAGTATCTCCCCCAGAAAGTTTTCCTTACCTTTCTAGTTTCTCTGTGATTTGATCACATGGCACCTTGTTTCCTTTACATCTCTTATTATAATTGTATTCAATGAATTATTTGTGTGATTTTTTTTGTTAATGCTTTATGAGCATTAACATAGTGCTTCAAAAGCTCTATGAAGATGGATTCAAGTATTCAGGCATCACCTGTTCCTAACAGTATGTAGCATAAATGAAATTATAATAGGATCTTTTCTTTAAAAGATTTCATGTTTCAAAACACTGAACAGAAGCTATAAAAGGGTTTGAGAAATTAATGGTGATAGTAAGTATTCTTAGTCTTTTCTTCCTGTTTTAATGGTGGTGGGTGTAGTATTCTAGAATTAATTATTGACTTTCAAAAATACAGTTTAAAAATGACATGTAAGAAGTCTTTCTCTATATATTTCCTCTATTTTAAGAGACTGGATTTTGCTTTCAGTTTATGATGTGCTTGGAGCTATTGTTTGTCAGTTGCTAAGTCATTTCTGACGCTTTGTGACCCCATGGACTGCAGCGTGCCAGGCTTCCCTATCTTTCACTGTCTCCTGGAGTTTTTGCAAATTCATGTCCATTGATTTGATGATACCATATAACCATCTCATCCTTTGTCACCCCTTTCTCCTTTTGCCTTCAATCTTTCCCAACATCGGGGTCTTTTCCAATGATTTTGTTCTCATCAAGTGACCAAATTATTGGAGTTTTAGCTTTAGCATCGATCCTTCCATTGAATGTTCAGTGTTGGAGGCATACTACCTTTATACTTAGAGGTATAGAATTAGGGAAATTCTGAATATTTAAAGTTAAAACAGATGAAGTAATCCTACATATTATTTCTGGTATGCTTTCATATTTATTATTTACTTGGGCTATGAAAGGAATATTTTTTTACTGTAGCTTCTTTCCCTGCTTTCAGGAAATTTTTTGTTTTTGTAATAAACTCAATGCAAGTCTGCTAAGAGTGAATCTTACTATTTTAGGTGGGTATAGTTTTCTGGTGTTGGTGGTTTTGATACTCACTGAATGAAGTTATATCATTATTGCATAGTTATGTGTTTAAACAAAAGATGAAAATTATGAAACATTTGTTATCTTTTGACTGTGAACCATTCATTAATTTAAAAATGTTCAGTTATTTCCAGGTGTATATACTAGACACTGCACAGTTATCAATAAGCATTTTATAACTCATTTTGGGGAATTTCTATAATGTATTCCTATGACTGATTATGGAGAAGGCAATGGCACCCCACTCCAGTACTCTTGCCTGGAAAATCCCATGGACAGAGCAGCCTGGTGGNCCATCTGGTGATGTCCATGTGTAGAGTCTTCTCTTGTGTTGTTGGAAGAGGGTGTTTGATATGACCAGTACATTTTCTTGGCGAAACTCTATTAGTCTTTTTGCCCTGCTTCATTCCACATTCCAAGGCCAAATTTGCCTTGGAAACCATTCCAGGTGGTTCTTGACTTCCTACTTTTGCATTCCAGTCCCCTATAATGAAAAGGACATCTTTTGGGGGGTATTAGGGTATTAGGGTTCTAAAAGATCTTGTAGGTCTTCATAAAACCATTCAACTTCAGCTTCTTCAGCATTACTGGTTGGGGCATAGACTTGGATAACTGTGATATTGAATGGTTTGCCTTGGAGATGAACAGAGATCATTCTGTCGTTTTTGAGATTGTATCCAACTACTTCATTTCAGACTCTTTTGTTGACCATGATGGCTACTCCATTTTTTCTGAGGGATTCCTGCCTGCAGTAGTAGATATAATGGTCATCTGAGTTAAATTCACCTATTCCAGTCCATTTTAGCTTGCTGATTCCTAGCATGTCGACATTCACCCTTGCCATCTCTTGACAACTTCCAATTTGCCTTAATTCATGAACCTGACATTCCAGGTTCCTATGCAATATTGCTCTTTACAGCATCGGATCTTGCTTCTATCACCAGTCACATCCACAACTGGGTATTGTTTTTGCTTTGGCTCCATCCCTTCATTCTTTTTGGAGTTATTTCTCCACTGATCTCCNCTTGCCCTCCACTTCCTCTTGCTGACCACCCTTCAACTCCACCATCTCCCTCGTCCTCTCCTCCTCCAGTCAGCGACTCTTGCCCCTTCACTCGATGCCAGTCCCTGTATGCCAGCTGCTGTGCTATACTCCTATACTGTTCAAGGTACTGTACAATAAGATTAAAGATGTTTTCTTTCTTTTTTTTTTTTTTGCATTTGCTTGTTTTTTACATATGGTTTGTGTGAAAAGTATTATAAAACTATAACAGTACAGCACTGTATGGCTGGCTGTGTTATCTGGTTACCTAGGCTAACTTTGCAGGACTTAAGAATGCATGGGACCTACCAACACACTGGTAGAATGGAGCTTGTCTGTATGCCAGGGACTTATAGTATATCAAGGTGGTGTTTTGTTCATTTTTGTGTGTTGTCCACAGGGCCAAGCAAAGGGAATGTATTGTAGATGCTTTGTTAGGAAATGTTTGTGGAATAGATTCATATCCTACACCCTCCTGTCAGGAAATGACCACCTGTTCCATGCTCCTAATAGCACAGAGAATCGTTGGACTCACAAGAATGCACAGATCAGAACAGCACTTCTATAATTAAATTTGGGCTCCTTGGTGATAGTAACCAACACACAGCAATCATAACTAGCCAACATTCAGAGAGCACGTTTAAATCCGCAAGGTCTTTCACAAACCTTATCCCACTTCATCTTTATCCACACTCTGTAGGTGTCAATGATTAGTTTCATTTTACAGAAGGGGAAAATGAGTAACTTGGTGAAGATCTTTTGAACTGTGGTGTTGGAGAAGACTCTTGAGAGTCCCTCGGACTGCAAGAAGTTCCAGCCAGTCAATCCTAAAGGAAATAACCCCCAAATATTCATTGGATGGACTGATGTTAAAGCTGAAACTCCAATACTTTGGCCACCTGATGCAAAGAACTGACTCATTGGAAAAGACCCTGATGCTGGGAAAGACTGAAGGCAGGAGGAGAAGGGGATGACAGAGGATGAGATCATTGGATGGCATCACTGACTTGATGGACGTCAGTTTGTGTAAGCTCTGGGTGTCGGTAATGGACAGGGAACCCTGGCATGCTGCAGACCATGGGGTCACAAAGAGTTGGACACGACTGAGTGACTGAACTGAACTGAGCTGATCAGGGTCACAGTGCAAGGCCATCCCATTTTATCACATTGCCTCCTGGAACAAAAAGGAGATAAAATAGCCAGTCTTTGTGGTTCAGGTAAAAAGTTCTGAAAGTAAGATTAATGATGTTCAGGCATAGAGAAAAGTCCACAGTTGGGGGCAGAAGCGTGAAGACCACGGTGGGACTGGAGCATGAACATAGTGGGATAAAAGTACAAAGACCATGGTGGGGCAGAAGCATTAGGATGGGAGCAACTTTGATTGGCTACAGACAGGGACCCCAGGTATCTTCATTCTTCGAACTTAGTGTGGTCAGCACTCTGATGCCAAACTGCCATTTCTAAAATTATTCTCCACCACTGCCTCCAGACATGACATGCTCCATCTCACTCTCCATCTACTAGTATTGTCCAACCCCTGAGACCTGACTCTTCTACTGTGGAAGTCCAATATGAACTGGAATTTTTTTTTTTTAATTTCCAGTACCTACATCATGATTGATATGTGGTAAAACAAAATCAGTAACTGTGGGGTGACCTAAACACCATTTCCCTGATTTATTCCTTTTGGGTCTGATCATGTCCAAGAGAAGGAGAGTAACAGGGAAGAAGGAGGAAAGAGGCAGGAGAAGAAAGGGTGAGGTTCTTCTCGAGGTCCTCGTGTTTTGCGGCCGGCTCTTCCTGTGGCCGATTAGACCGCACTGTGGACTCCCAGAGGAATGCCTTTCAGAATCTTTCTTCAATTTCTTATTTTCTCTGTTCTCCAGACTTCTCCTCCTCACACTTTTCTGAAAGAATATTCATAAGGCACAGCAGGGTACAAAACCCCAAGAAATGAACTGACCTGCCCACAGTTAACTTTAGTAAAGTCCAAGATGGGGAATTTCCAATTATCCAGGCTTCCTGTCCCTTCCAGCAACAGAGCCCCACCGTCACTAACCAAGGAGGAGATAATGCAGATTCTAAGGCAAGGGTAGGTATGGATGGAGTAAAGGACTCGACCTAGGCATCAGATATTCAAATGCCTTGATTGTGGTGATCCATGAAGAAACTGGAGATGGATGCCCACCCTTGAAAAATAATTTGATTGGGAGAAAAAAATGTTCCTAGCAACCCATAGAAGGAGTAGAGACAATTAATGATTTATTCATCAATGTGTAATTGTGACCTAAATTGCATACATCAGGATGATGGTAATGGGGGGAAAGAAAGGGGTTAGCATAACTCTCAAGGTATCTCTAAACAAAGCCAATCAGCAAAGATTTCCACTGATGCATGAATTTATTCGTTCAGACATGTTAACTGGCACACCATGTCTTGATGATGGGCTCAGGGATAACCCAGGCAACAAGAAGGATAGGATTCTTGTCTGCATAGAATGCAAGGAAACAAAACCTTGTGAATAGAAAGAACAAGAGGGACCAGGAAAGAAAAGGACAGGGTGAACCTACAGTGGGGACCACCCCCTCACTCACAGTCACCTCCCTGCCCTTTTGTATTTCTTTCCTAACAATTATCACGATCTGAAACCATTTCCTCTGTTGAATTCTTTCTTATTTTTTAAGCAATGCTACATTTTTTTTTCATCTTCTCATGGAAAATTTCAAACATATACCTAAGCAGACAGAACAATCTAATGAATCCCTGTGTACCCACATCCCTGCTCCCTCCATGATCAATTCATGACTCTTATTTCATCTACACCCACTGGTCTTCCGCCTACTGCCTTGTTTGAAGCAAATCCAAGTTCTCGTCTCTGTAAATATTTCCATATGTATTTCTAAAAGCTAGAGAATTGTTTTTAAAGTGTATTTCCATAATGCTGTTATCCCAACTTTAAAAATCAACAATAACTTCTTTAAAATATCAAATATCATGTCAACATGAAATTCCCAGTTGTCTTCATACTATGGTCCACACATTGCAAGTGATTACGTCTTAAGTCTCTTAACCCACAAGATGCCCCTCTGATATTTTCCTCTCTTTTCCTTCCTCTTAATATATTTATTGAAGAAACCAGTTCATTTGTCCCCCCAGAATTTCTCTGGTCTGGATTTTGTGGATGACAACTTCATGTGTTCCTCTGACTTCTGCATTTCCTGTACCGGATTATTTCTTGAGCATCCCCACCTTCCTCTTCAGAATGTAAATAAAATGAGGGCAGATGGTTTCCCCCTCCTTGTTCTCTACTGTATCCCTACTTCCAACGCAGTTTAAACTTTTTATCTGTGCTTAAAACGATTTGCTAAATGGGCAAAGGTGTGAATGATGAGATAGGTCTTTACACTCAAGAGAGGCCATACACACATAGGGATAAGAATCTTTAGAGACATGCAGACGGTGATGCCTGTTGGTGGCTGTGGTTGTTTGGTCAGACTCCAGCTAGTGGCAGCATCCCCTTTCTTTTTTAATCAACACTGACTCTTCAGTGCAGTCTACGGTTGTCCAATTTTTCATACCATTTTTATGGGACCAGGTTTGTGCTACATTAAAAATGAGATCGATCAACCGAATTTTTTGGAGAAGACTTTACTGCTCATTGCTCCAGCACAAATCGTGTATAGCACATAATAGTCTTCACAGTCCCTCTGTGTGCAGAATAGATGTTCCGTCGTGGCTGAGCAGATTCAGCGGATGCTTGATGACACTGTTGCTGTATCTTTCTCTCATTTCCTTTCTAAATCATGGGAAGAGTGCACTGAAACATAACATTTCTTATTGCTTTTACCCCAGCGGCACTGCAGGGGGTATTTACCAAGGGGCTTGAAACACAAATATTTTCAGAGATTTTCATGCAGTTGAGGACCCAGTCTACTTTGGACTTGAGTAGACGGCACAATTGATCTGTAAACTTCTTGCTTCAACAATTACTCCTAATACTCTGGGTTTTCAGGATGTCATCGCTCTTTCCCTGCAGGTTGTATTACTGTCAACAATCCCTTCTTGGCACTCTGTTGGCTGTGAGTTGTGAGAGGTCACTCCAATTCTCCAATTCCAAATGCAAAGTCAGTGGCCTTGCTGAGCTCCAGGATCTCGGAAAGGAAGTGCAGGCAGACTTGGGGCAGGAGCCAGGAATGTCAAATAGGCTGCGTTTCAATGTGGATCTGCAGAGGAAATGCACACACTCACACACACGAAGGCATGCATGCACATGTGCACACCCAGGCACACACTCACACACATGCAGGCACGCAGGCACATGTGCACACCCAGGTACACACTCGCACACACGCAGGCACGCATGCACATGTGCACACTCAGGTGGAGTTGGGTTATGAGTATGGCCAACATCAGCTCCAACTTCATCTGTTTATTGTGTCAGCAGCAGCTGCTAAGTGGAATTGGAGATGGGACTGTGCCTGTCTTCCCACATCAGTGGACCTGCATCTGCCATAACTTCATTTAACACCCCATTAGGAGAGGTGGCGCCACCAGCCCATCCAAGAATGGCCTCATTATCTCCTGCTACAGTAACTGCCTCACACATGGGCTGAACCAGGGACCGGTTTGCATCAGACTGTTCCACTGGCTCTGCTTCCCCTTCTCCGGCAGCCTCCTCTCCAAAACACCAGATGAGGAGCCGCTGGTGGCCTTCAGCCGAGAAATGGCCTGCACTCTGGCTCCTTCCAGCACTGAGGGACTCCCTTTCTGTTCCCTCAAAGGAGGGGAGGGGCTCACAGCCCCCTAAAATACATGAGATTGGAGAAACAGACCCTCTGTTGCATTCATTTCCTGGATGTGCCTCCCACTGAGCCAGGCTGGGGCTGAAGTTCCAGACATTTTCCATCTTGACTAGAACTTGAACTGCTTTCTCTGCTCCAACACAGAAAAGGTCTATTAAATATATATATAATTTATGTATTTATTGATGCTCAAAAAGAAAATAAAGTTCTCTGTGGACCTGAAACAGAAATATGGTGAGAAGGGGACTGAAGCTGTGGGCACGCTGGGCTCTAGTTGTTTTGTTTTGGTTTTAATCTAGAAATAAAGGGGCAGTGGTAATGAGACAGTGGTCTTCTATGAGAATTGAATTAGAATACTAATTTTAACAGCTGTCTGTCACTCTGCACACCTCTCCATTTCTCAATGGTTACTATGTTGAGAACAGTAATTGTTGTTGTGTTAGTAAATATGTGGTCAAAACTCTTTAAAAAAAAAAAAGAGTGGACCAGAAGTGGTAGAAGGTTTTGGTTCCTGAGGCCAACCACCCGGGAACGGGAAACTGCAGCTAAGTTTGTGGATGAAGCCAGGTGTAGGTAGAAGGAGGCCAGCAAGTGCTAGGAGCAGAGGAGCCACATGGTCGGACACGAGTTGAGCTGCCCATTGGTCCCTTAACTCCATCACTTCCTCCCTAACATCCCCATGGGCTGGGGGATGGGGGCCCTTTAAGGCAACACTAGTCTGGACAAGGATTCTCAGGGTCAAAGGATAAACAACTGTCAAATCACTAAACAAGATTAGATGGAGGGTGGGGAAAATGAGAGAGAGCGAGGAAAGCCCTCCCCGACCCTCCAACTCAGCACAAGGTTCTAGAGACAGTGAGGGAGATGCAACTAATGGCAGCAGTGAATACATTACATTGTTAGCTTAAGGTACTCACCACTGATGAGAGGCAAAGATTAGAAAAACCTCAACAATGAAAATCCTATAGACAGAGGAGCCTGGCAGGCCACAGTCCATGGGGTTACAAAGAGTCCCACACAGCTGAGCCCACATACATATACACAATGATTCTAGAATACCTCTCAGGATCTCAGAGAGGTAAAGAAAGTAATAACAGACAAAAGTAACAAAATGTTACGAATCAGATACAAATTAAAAGCAGATCATTTTTTAAACCCCAGTTAAAGATCTTAGAAGTGAAAAATACAGTCATTGGATTTTTAAAGTCACAAATGGATGTAAATCTGGTTATAGAAAGATGTATGGACTGGAAGACAGTACTCTGATGCATGACATACGTATAAAACATTAAGATGGTTGAAAGACAAGTAAGAACCATACATAAAAGAAAAACTGAGATTCCAACATCCAGGAAGAAAGCATAAAGGGGGATGAGAAAGAAACAATATTTGAAGAAAGCATGGCTACAAACTTTTAAGATTTGATGAAAAAGCATGAGCTTCTCTGCTAAAGAGCCACCTTGAGTGCCGAGTAGGATAAACACAAGTAAATCACAATGAAACTCTTGCAGAACAGAAAAAAAGAAAGAAGATATCTAGAGCCACCAGAATAAATCATGTTATTACAAAGGAATGACAAATTAAACTGACAACAAACGTCTCATCCGCAACAGTAGATCCCAGGAGACAATGACCAGCATCTAAATGTGAAGGAAACCTAACTCTTCAATATTCCCTGTGAGGCCATTGCTCAAGAGCAAGGGCAGAAGAGAACGAGGTATTCACAGCGAGGGAAATGAAATGTATGCTTTACCATCGTCCAATCATTGCAGAGAAAACTACTACAGGATATGTTTCAGAAAGAAGAGAAGTGAACCAAAGGGGAAGCAGCAACTTGCCAGAGACAATTCTGAGCAAAGAAACTGATAAACATATTTTTGTAAATCTATTTAACTGTTTAAAATGTTAACTTAAGGATATTTAATTGAAATTGTAGACAACAATGTAGGATGGGACAGCTTGACATGGACAGAAATGTCAAATAACTTGATAGACTTTGCTCAGTTCAGTTCAGTTCAGTCGCTCAGTCGTGTCTGACTCTTTGCAACCCCATGAATTGCAGCATGCCGGGCCTCCCTGTCAATCACCTACTCCTGGAGTTCACTCAGACTCATGTCCATCGAGTCAGTGATACCATCCAGCTATCACATCCTCGGTTGTCCCCTTCTCCTGCCCCCAATCCCTCCCTGCATCAGACACTTTTCCAATGAGTCAACTCTTTGCATGAGGTGGCCAAAGTACTGGAGTTTCAGCTTTAGCATCATTCCTTACAAAGAAATCCCAGGGCTGATCTCCTTCAGAATGGACTGGTTGGATCTCCTTGCAGTCCAAGGGACTCTCAAGAGTCTTTTCCAACACCACAGTTCAAAAGCATCAATTCTTTGGCACTCAGCCTTCTTCACAGTCCAACTCTCACATCCATACATGACCACTGGAAAAACCACAGCCTTGACTAGACTTTGTTAGAAAAATGACAACCATGTCAACAGTTTGGGTAGCTGAAATACAGAGAAAGACATAATATAATACATTTCAAACTAGAAGGGGAAAGGACACAAGAAAAAATTTTTGTAATTAAAATCTGGAAGAGAGAGAAAATGGAAGCAAGCATAAATACAAAACAAATATAAGTTGATAGAGAAATATATATTGATATTCAATAAATGTGACAATCAAAATTACCTACAAAAGTCAGAGAGCTACATAAATAGATAATAAAAAAATCTAGTTACACGTCATTTAAAAGAGACAAATCAAGAATCAAATGACAGGGAAATATTTCAAATGAACAAGTGGAAAAATGTGTACATTTATATATATATATATATATATACACACACAACATAACTTGTGGGTTAAAAAGCACATCACAATCACAACAGCAAATTATTTAGAATTGATTGGAAAAATGCCATTTGTATCAGAATTCATGAGACCTAGAGTGGTCTTTAAAATTAAACTGCAACTTTCAATGCGTTTCTTTTAAAAGTTATTAAATAAGTGAGCTAATCATTTAATTCAAGAACATTTTAAAATAAGAGGAGAGGAGAAAAGAAGTAACATCTAAGAACAAAAAATAACAAACACAAAAGACAAAAAATGGAGAATCCATAAAACCAGAATCTGGTTCTTTAGAAAGGAACTATAAAACAGTTGTCTGAGTGTGATGATCAAGCTGAAAAAAGAAGGCATGAATAAATAGGACTACAAACTCAATGAGTTTAAAATCATAAAATATTATGAACAATTTTTGTCAATAAATATGAAAACTTAGGAAACATGGATAATATTCTAGGTGAAAATTATAAAAGTTATTCAGACAGAGGTTCTGGTGGTTTTTAACAAAGAGTTTCACAAAAGCTTCAAGGAACAGAAAATTTTTTCTTATACAGATTGTTCCAGAGAATAGATAAAGCAAATAAAAAACCTGACTTTTTCTAATGCCAGTATAATTTGATATCAAAACTGGACAAGGACATTATGAGAAAAGAAAATTACAGGCCAGCCTCACAAAGACCATAGAAGCAAAAGTCCTAGATTAAATATTTGAAAGTTGAATCTCACAATGTGTTAACAGCAGTACATTGTAGTCAAGTGGGTTTATTTATCCTGGGAAGTAAGAGGCAGTTCAGGTAAGAGTCTAGGACTGCCACGTATGGATCTGCCTCCAATGGACTGAACCTGTGCCATTTGCAGAGATGTGGATGTACCTAGAGAGTGTCAAACAGAGTGAAGCAACTGGGGAATTTTAAATGCCCAGGATCCCTGCGCTGGCTCAGGAGGATATGTGGACGGGCCTGGGTGGAAGGAGACCCCGTGATGCTGGTCTCACAGCCCCGCCGACCACACACCTGGACAGAAGCGAGACACGGGAGCCATAGAACTTGCAGCTGTGGATCCCTGAGTGGTAGCGGCTGGGGACTCTCTCTGGCATTTGGGTTAGGACTTGCCTTTCCTCCCGTGACACCTGTTGGATTCCTTTCTGCCTCCCTTGTCCCTCTAGAGCCCAACTGGGGTGGAAGTAAGTGATCATTCAGAAGCTCCTTGGGAGGCTGGACTTGTCTGGACAGCAGCCCTGATGGACAGGATGCAGCCGTAAAGGTCAGTAAGAACATGTGTGACGGGTTTGGAATAAGGTCACCCAGATGGTGCACAGCACCACGCTCAGGGACCAAGGACGCCTGCAGCCCTCGGGAAATGAGATTTCGGAGAAGGGGTGGGGCGAGGTGAAGCCCAGGGACCAGCAGGAGCAGCTGCACTTCGGTGATCCTTTGGGGTTGATCGAGTCCAGCTCAAAAGCCTCCCCTGTGTTTTCCCACCAAAAGGCCAGAAGTGACTCCTCCAACATGAACGCACCATGTTATTGTAAAAAAGCATTTGGGGAACGGTCACATGCAACTATTGTTCCTGTTTAAAGTGAACCATGGAAACCCCGCTATTTCCCAGCCCCTGCACTCTGGCTTCCCTAGTGGCTCAGACAGTAAAGAAACTGCCTGCAATGCAGGAGACCTGTGTTTGATCCCTGGGTTGGGAAGATCCTCTGGAGAAAGGAATGGAAGCCCTCTCCAGTATTCTTGCTTGAAAAATCCCATAGACAGAGGAGCCTGGTGGGCTACAGTCCATGGAGTTGCAAAGAGTTGGGACACGACTGAGTAATGAACACTTTTACTTTCTTTCATACTCTCCCTGTTCCCTTGAGTAGCACAATTTTTTCCTTGCCCTTCCCACCACCCAGCCTACCTCTTGGGTGCACATCCAGCCTCCTAGACCTCCTATAAGCCCCTCACTTAGAGCCCTCTCAGCTGCTCCCCCTGTAAACACCAACTCCATAGAGTGTTCCGTCTCTCCTTCCAGTATCCCCTTGGGCTAGACCACGGACCCCAACTCCAAGTCAGGCATGGTCTATAGGGGTGTGGGAGGCCTGGGCTTCTGCTGCCACCTGATTCCCCCACTGTCCCAAGGGGATAGCAGCTCACAGGGTGGTGTGAGAATGGGCTGAGGAGGGACCTGAGGCACAGTAGTAGAAAGAAATTAGACCAGGGCAAGAGTTCCCACTGGGCAGAGCTCACTGCTTGAGCCTCCCCTGTCCTCCTCTCTGGTTAGTTAGATCAGACTGCATGTTTCCCCTGCTAGGGCAACCATGATGGAGGAGAGGATCCCAGGGAACAGAAGAGCCAGCAGGCTGCATCTTCGAGAACATTCCACTTCTGTGTGGCTTGCAGACTCCGAAGCTCCTGGGGCTCACTGCCCTGGCCTCACAATTGAAGCATCTGCTTTCAAAAGTACACACACAGACTTCCCTGGTGGTCCAGTGATCATGACTCTCCACTACCAATGCAGGGAGTGTGGGTTAGATCCCCAAGGTGGGAAATAGATCCTGCATGCCAAGTGGCTTGGCCAAAAAGAAGAAGGAAAAAGCACACACACTGAGATCCCCTAAACTAATGGAACCAGGATCTGTAGGCCTGGGGTCTGAGCATCAGCTCATGTGAACCCTCTGTAGGAGATCACCTCCAATAAGCATGAGGATTTGCATACCAGAGATGAATGCTTCTCGAGGCTTCTAAAAAGGTGCAGAAAAATCATCCCAACAAATCTAAAATCCAGAGCAATTACAAAATTGCTGGTGTGTCACCATGTCACTTGCCACCCTCTAAGGGAGGCTTTCTGCCTTACTCCAAATGCAGCAGAGACCCCAGGGCATGGGGGAACCAGAAAGGCACCTAGTCCCTGGTGCTTGCCTCTCCCCAACCCTGCCCTTCCTCATTTACATACTTTTCTTTGTTAAAGAGGGTTATTTGTTTAAAGGCAAAGAATCTCATCAGATTGTCACAGGCAGCAATATCTTAGGGCTTTACGGCTCTTTGGGGACACAATTTGTGTGTCATTTTGCTTTTTATTGCTTTTTATTGGCCGTGGGACTGCTGGAGAGAAAATGAGGACTATTTATCATGCACAGAAGAAATCTGCCACAGAGCTCAGTGGATAGCTGTCAGCCAGAGGGAGAGGCAGCCAGAGGGACGTTGTCGGGTGGAAAGAAGTTGTAGGGAGAAAGTGATGAAGGGCAGCGTATGAGTGTTCATGCATCCTCAACACCTGAGGCGAATCAGCGGTCACATGCTCATCCCATCACCAGACATGCATGGAGGAATCATGAGTGTTTTCAGAGGCGATAGAGCCATCCTCCCCACCGTGTAAAAAGAGGCGCTTCAGATCACAGACAGCCCTATATTCACTTACTGGACTATGGGCTGTTCTTAGGAGACTGGGGGTCTAACTGTGAAAATGCAGCTTCAGAGGGCAGGGTGCACAGAGCCCATGGAAGGCAGGCGAGGCCTCTGTAACAGGGTATCTCTGACACAGGCGATGCTGTGTGTAGTCCTGAGCTGGACCATCTGCCAGGAACCCACAGTTTGGAGTACAGATGTAAGCAGGGTTCCAGGAGGGGAAGGAGGGAATGTTAAAATTTTAATATTGGTCAGCCTTAAAGAAAAGGAAATCCGGGCATTTTCAACAAAGTGGATGGACCTGGAGAGCATCGCACTAAGTGAAATAAGCCAGGCAGAGATCAACAAATGCAAATGCATGGAGTCATTTATATATATGATGTCTAAAAATAAATAAATGACTATATAAGATTTTTAAAAGGCAAACTCATAGAAACAGTTATTGCCAGAGACCAGGGTGAAAGGTAGGAGAAATGGGAAAATATGGGTAAAAAGGTTCAAACTTTCAGTGATTAAAAAAGAAACTGACTGTTTCTATTCTTATGGAACACAGATAATCAACCAGAACCAGAGTTTAAGCCAATTAAAAAAAAAAAAGAATTAAAAAAAAAAATTGGGGTAAAATACAGATCACAAAATTGACCGTCTTAAGCACTTGTATGCACGCAGCTCAGTGGCACCAAGCGCCTTCCCGTTGTTGTGCAGCTGTCCCCACCATCCGTCTCCAGAACTCTTTCATCTTCCCAAACCTCCCATCTGTCCCCCCTAAATACCAGCTCCTTGTTCCCCTCCCCCAGGTCTTGGCATCCATCATTCTACTTTCTGTCTCTGTGATTTTGACTACTCTGGATGAAAAGAGAGAAAATTTTAAATAAACATTTAATTTTAGAACAATTTTAGATTTTTAGAAAAATTGCAGAAATAGTTCAGACAGTTCCCATATCCAGTTTCACCTATTATTAGCATCTTACATCAGTAATGCGTTTGTAAAAAAAAAAAATGAACTCCTATTGATACATTATTATTAACAAGAGTCTACAGTTGACTTGAAATGTCCTTAGCTTTTCCCTAATGTCCTTAGTTAGGCTGCAGGGTCCCTTCCAGGACACCACATGACTTTATGTCATCAAGTCTCCTCAGGCTCCTGTTGGCTGTGACAGTTTCTCAGACTTGCCCTTTTTTGATGACCTTGACAGTTTGGAGGGGTCTAGTTACATCGTTTGTAAGATTTCCTTCTATTGGGATTTGTCTGGTGTTTTTCTCATGGTTAGACTTGGGTGATGGGTTTTGAGGCAGAAGATCACAGGAGTAAGATGTTATTTTCATCACATATCAAGGGTACTTGCTATCAACATGATGTATTACATTGATGTTGACCTTGAACACCTCTGAGGAGTGTTCTCCAGGCTGCTCCTCTGTGAAGGTCTTCTTTTCTGTCCTTCCTGGAAAGAAGTCACTCTATGCAGCCCACACTTAGTGGTGGGGAGCTATGCTCCCTGCTCTTGAAGAGTGATTTAATTTTCTTTCCTCCCTGTCTTTCCTAGACTGTTGAGTTGCGAGGACTTCCATTTCCCATTTACACCATGCCACCCCAAACTCTAGACTAAATCTCAAAGTGAGACAAAGGTCAGTCGAGGGCCCAGAATCTTGTCAAGTGTACAACCTCCCCCTGAACTGGAACAACTGGCTGGGTCTTTGGTGCTGGGATCAGAGCTGAGCTGTCACTGGGAGCAGCTTCCTTGGACAGAGTGTCACATCCTCTGGACCATCTCTGACTGCTGTGACCCAGCCATGCATGAATGGATGCCCCAGGGATGGAGGTCCACCTTGGTAAGGAAAAGAGCCTTCCACCTCATCACACCATTGGCCATTATGCATTGGTACATATTTACCTCTTGCTCTTAAATCTTGGCTCCTTGGCCTGGCTATATGGCCCTGGGGTGGGGTTGAGGGTGAGATCACATCTCAGGATCCTTTGCATCAAGCCCTTATCCCTTTGGTGGCTCAGTGATAAAGAATCTGACTGCCAATGTAGGAGAAGCAGGAGATGCTGGTTCCATCCTTGGGTCAGGAAGCTCCCCTGGAAGAGGAAATGGTAATTGCACTGGTCCCATTCCAAGGGCTCACAGCCTCCTGTGGCTAGTGGCTACGGTGCTGGACAGTGTCAACCTGGAAAGTTCCATTGCTCGTTACTGCCCTTAGTAGTCCAAGGGAGCCCTCAGAAGGTGCTATGGATATGACAGCAGAATCTCTGGGGTCTGCCAGGGAGCAGTGCTCCAAGGGGAGGCCCAGGGCCTTCACCAGCTATTCAAAGCCATTCATGACTCAAAGAAGACCAAGGCACCACTCGATCAGATGATCAGGCCATGCGATAGGAGGCAGGTAGGAAGGAGCATCCTTCTCACCTTACTGCCAGTTCCTAGCTGTCTATCCAAGTTCAGGCTCTTTGTGCTGTTTTACTTATCCTGAGAATAAGCCCAAGGCTCTGGAAACCTCCTGTCTCCCAGCAAAGATGTCAGAGTACTAATGAAATCCAGGAGACCTGGAGGGACATCTCCTGGGGTCCCCCATGAATGAGGACCTTCCTGCCAACTCTGAGGTAGAGGCACAGGGTCTTCAGTGCCACAGCAGCTCCTGGGAGATGGTGTTCCTGGAACTGGTGTTCTGGCCTCCTGTGGGAGGTACCTGCCTATACTTCCCTCCACTGGGAGAACGCTGGGCTGGTCCTCTGTGTAAGATTCTGCCCAGAGCACACACTGCTGCCAAAACAAGTTTAAGGTCAGGGAGACGGCAAAAGGAATTGACGTTTTCTGTCCTTAACTAGAGGTGAGGGAGGGGAGAGGAGGCACATTTGGGCCAACGTTTAGATGCTGGAGTCCTCTCGGGAATCCACTAGGGGAATCTCCCTTCCCCCTTGGTCCTGCGGGCTGGAGGCATGGGGGTGGCTCCAGTGTACAAGGGCGGGATGCTGAGGATAGAAATGGAAACACAGCGGCTCCTGGTTCTAGCCCAGGCAGATCAAGGCCTGCACCATTGATTTATTTAGTCATCTTTTCAATGGTTGCCAGTAACAACCTGGGTCTGTAAAAATAAGACTAAAAAAAAAAAGACTTTGCAGAACACTTGCCCAGAACAGTCTGAGCAACTCAGTCACCCAGAGGGTGAGTTCAGGGACCCATGCATGCGTGCATGTGTGCTAAGTTGCCTCAGTCGTGTCCAGCTCTGTGTGACCCTATGGACCACCAGGCTCCTCTGTCCATGGGATTTTCCAGGCAAGAATACTGGAGTGGGTTGCCATGCCCTCCTCCAGGGGATCGTCCCAACCCAGGGATCGAACATGCATCTCTTATGTCTCCTGCATTGGCATGCAGGTTCTTTACCACTAGCACCACCTGGGAATCCAGGGACCCACTTCTGACAAATCAGGCATTCGAGGGCCTGCTCTGCTGGACCGTTCATTGTTATGAAAGCCACCTCTCCTCCTATCCCTTCCCTTTGGAGCAGCCACCTGGCCCGGCATACTACTTACCCTCCTTCCTTTTCCCAGAAGTGTCACTAAATGTCACCTGCAACTGACGAAGCATTTAGAGGTCAGGCCTGGTGAAAGGCTGACCAGATCCCAGCCTAATAACTCTACCTCTAATTGAAAGGCTTATCCCATCTCCACCGAGATGTTCGTGCTGTTGCAGGGGTTTATTTAAATTGTAAATGACAAGTAACTGATCACATTGACTCATCTGCTTTTCCCTCAGGCCTATCTGCTGGCTATTTGGGGTCCCAAGGTCTCAGAAGTTATTCATTTAATTGTGATCCCTCCTCCACATGTGAGCTAAAACGTTGAACAACATGTTACATACTGAATAAATGTTGTGATTGATTTCAGGTTTTTCAATCAATGTCACTTATAGAACCAGAATTTGCAGCACTGGGGGACATCTGGCACACAAAATTAGTTCTCTGGAAGTTTGCGTTGGATCAGGGGAGGTTTTCCCACCCCCAAGTGAAGGATGTGGGTGAAGGAGGGGTGCAGGCAGGGGCTCGAAGACTCAAATCAAAGCTGTTGGTGACCCTCCTTCTGGAAGGCTTCGATGTCTGTAATTCAGACCTTGCTCTGGTTTAAAATGGAGGAGACAGAGCACATTTAGAAACAGAACAAAATTCCGACCCACACCAAAAATATCTGTATCAGATCCGTACCCATGACTCAGTTGGTGCGAAAAGAAGGCATCTTGTTATCACAGCTCAGTCATCTGCACTCAGCAACCAAAATAGGACATTTGGCAACCAGTCAAATGTGATCAGTTGCTGCTCAGAAATCGAATCCAGGTTCCGGCTGGGATGGCCTGATGTTCTGCCAGCTTCCACCTGCCCCAGTCCAGCCCCAGTTTCTCAGAAAAAACCTGAGGTGTCCCTGGAGTTGGAACAAGAAGGGTAGAAGGGATGAGCAAAGCGCCACTCCAGACCCCCTCTGAGGGCTGCTCCCAGCTCCTGGGGGGCTTTTCCCATAATTGCTTCTGCATCTCTTTGGCGAGGAGTATTCAAGTTCCCAAGAGACTGGAGAAACCTGGATCACATGGAGAGCTGTGATGATGGGCAGGTTGCATCTAAGCTGCTTCTCACTTGGTGAATCTCATCTGATTTCTGTTTGTGTCTTAAACACTCTGTCCCATTCAAATTGCAACACACATATATTTCCTATCTTAACAAGCCAGGAAAGTTGAAGACCTCGAAGCATATTGAGATGATCTTGCCTTGCAGAGAATAACAGATGAATAACAAAACTGGTATTAACTAAACACCAAATTCCAACACCACTTGGCCCCCTAACCTGCTCCTGATCCCCAAGGCTCAACACTCAAAGTCTGCAGCTTCTTGTTGAGGGAGAAAATGAAGACATCAGACCTCTTCAGAGTGCAGGCTCCTGTGTCCTGCGTGTCTCTCCTTTCATGGCTGGTGAACACAGGCAGCGAGCTGTAGCAGCCACATCTTTAAGGATCATAGTCCACATTCACTTGGTACATTGCCCCAAACAGTAGCTTTCACTTGCATCTTTCCAATGTGCTGGGGAAAGTGATCTTATAAATCAAAGCTCAGATTTTGCTTAGATTTGGTCTACTCTTAAAAGAAAAAAAATCCAGGTGGATATTTTGTGTTCAGCCTATGCCCATAAAGTTGGGAAGATCCCCTGGAGAAGGGAAATGCTACCCACTCCAGTATTCTGGCCTGGAGAATTCCTTGGACTGTATAGTCCATGGGGTTGCAAAGAGTAAGATATGCCTGAGCAGCTTTCACTTTCACTTTGTCCATAAACTTCTATCTCAGCTATGGTTTATTTATNTGCTACCCACTCCAGTATTCTGGCCTGGAGAATTCCTTGGACTGTATAGTCCATGGGGTTGCAAAGAGTAAGATATGCCTGAGCAGCTTTCACTTTCACTTTGTCCATAAACTTCTATCTCAGCTATGGTTTATTTATGGAAAGTAAGAATGCCAGTAGTTTGAGGTGGAGAGAAAGGAGATGATATGGTTAAAAAAAAAAAAAAGATGAAGGACAGGGAGGTAATGGGGTCCCAGCATCCAGGAGTCCTCCTGTGTATTTGCACAGGTTCTTAAAGTTCCCTGCACAGCTCTCTCCCATACCTCTCTGCACGCTCACTATATCAACTGGGGTCCACATCGCTGGCACAAGGACCCCATTTCTCATGCTCCAGCACCTCCTGACCCTGAGCTTCATCTTCTGCTCCAAGCTCCCAGCTGAGACCTTCTCAGTATGGTGGGGGCAGCTACCAAACCCAGCCTCTCCCCTGGCTAGATACGCTGGCCTTGTTCCTCTCACACCCTGCAGAGTTGGCGCTGAAGAATCAAGAGTAGGGGATACCTGGGGGCAGCTCAGGGTTCCAGTCCTGCCTGGACACTTCAGACAGGCCACTTATCTTCAGTGAGAATTTGTTTCTTCATTGATCCCTTCCTGGAGTGTCTGTGAAGATAAAATTAGAATTGTTTTTTGTCTAAACACTATTTAGTTTCCAACGTCTCTGACACATACAGGCATGTGTTATTATTCTTACAGTAATTATTCTACCAAGCTACCCAGGCTGAGAGTTCTAGTAACATCATTCTGCCTTTCCAAGCTCTGGTCTAACTGGTGCTTGAGAACTGTAGCCTGCCTTCCACATGTCCTACGCATCTGTCCCCTTCATCCATTTTTAAAGTTACTGTCTAGCTGCATTCTCCAACCTCCAGCCGCCCAGGTACAAAGCCCCCTCCCTCCCCAAGGGTCCTGGCTGCAGCACCTACCCTGAGAGTCTTCTTAAAGTGAAGCTCACTTCTGGGACTGTCATAGCCAGACACCATGGATGGGTTCATTGGAATAAACTGGTTGCCTGGTGGGGACAGGGATCTCAGTGAGTCTTATTCTTACAGCCAGCCAGGGGCAGCTCCACATGCTCACCCCCAGACCTCCCACTTCCTACCTCCTGCATCATCACCTGGAGAACCCTGCCTCCATCAAGACCCAGGTGAGCACCTGCATTACCATTAAAGTGTCCCAAATACCCCTAGGGATTTCTAGACCCCCTCTACCCACTCTGGGAGTAAATCATTGCTCCTGGTATCTGTCTGGTCCTGCAGGAAGCTGCTCCCACCCTCCTCACTTCCCTCTCAGGCTCTGGGCACAGAGACTCCACCCGGGCTCAGCGAGCCTGGACGAGTTGAACTAAATTGGAGTGACCTCCGCCTAGTCCCTGGTCCTCTGCCTTGAGACTGGTACCCTTGGACTTCCCTGGTGGTCCAGTGGTTAAGCATCTGCCTGCCAGCGTGGGGGACACGGGTTCAGTCTCCGGTTTGAAGATCCCACAAACCGAGGAGCAACAAAGCCCGAGTGCCACAACCAGACTCTGCGCTCTAAAGTCCATCCTCTGCAGCTAATAAAGCCCAAGGGCCTAGAGCCTGTACTCTGCAACAAGAGAAGTCACCAAGTCACCGCAGTGAGAAGCCTGTACATTGCAACAAAGAGTACCCCCCCACACACAACTACAGCTCACCACAGCTATTAATGGAGAAAACCCACACAGCAATGAAAACTCAGCACAGCCAAAAAAAAAAAAAAAAAGGCTGATGTACCCACTTCCTTTTTCTCCATCCGCTAGGCAGAATCTGTAGGAGAATGCTACACAATGCTACATAGAATGCTACACAGAATGCCCACCTGTGTGATGAACTCCAGTCAGCTTGGGAGCCTTCTGATTCTGATTGCTTGATGTGATAAAACATAAACAGCCTCCAAGTTCAAAGCTGAGACATAAATGATGGAAACCTCATTTTTTCCCCAAACAAGCTGGGTCAGTCATAGGATACAATGCCTTGTTTGTAAAATATTGGTTCTTGCCAGGGAAGCAGACTCGAGGGACAATTCTATTTTTCAGTCAGCTCTATTGAAATATAACATATTAAATAAAGTCCTTCATTTCAGTGAACTGTGAATTCATATGTCATCACAATCAAGACAGAATATTTCTCTATTCCAAAAAGTCCTAACTACTTTCTTCTAAATAAAAACTTTATTTTAAATTTATTTACTTATTTTAACTGCAGGATAATCACTTCACAGTACCGTGATGGCTTCTGCCATGCATCCACATGAATTGGCCACAGTGTATGTGTCCCCTCCATCCTGAGCCCCCATCCCACATCCCTCCCCACACTATCCCATCAGGTTGTCACAGAGCACCGGCTCTGGGTATCATGATTCACACATCAAACTCTCACTGGTCATCCACTTCACATATGCTAATGTATNTTCCCTCCAAAGAAATCCCAGGGCTGATCTCCTTCAGAATGGACTGGTTGGGTCTCCTTGCAGTCCAAGTGACCCTCAAGAGTCTTCTCCAACTTAAAGATAGTTTCATATAAATTAGACACTCTGAGGAATTGTATGTTGACTCTAAAAACTCCTTTACATCATAAAGTCACAGATAGTTTAAAAGTAAAAAGATAGAAAAAGGCTGTAAAACGGATCATAGAAAGCCTAAGTAGCTATGTTCATATCTAACAACACAAACTTCAGAGCAAGGACTATTACAAGGATAAAGTTCATAATTATTAATGAGTTAAGTTCAAGATGACAAATTCTCAATTGTATATGCATATAATAAAAAAATTTAAATAAAATACATGAAGCAAAAATTGATAGAACTACAAGGGGAGATTGACAAGTCTGCAGTGTACAGAAATTATAACAATTCTTACTTGTTAATAAATAGCACAAATAAAAAGCTGGTAGTGCCGTAGGAGACTAAGAACACATCCAACTTGACCTGACATTTATGGAACACTTTACCAACATCTGCAGGGTGCACAATGTTTTCTAGTGCCTGTGAAACACTCACTAAAATAGACCATATTCTGGGATTTAAAAAGAATAATCAGTGGCTTTTTTGTTTTTTGGCTATGCTACATGGCTAACAGTATCTCACTTCCTCAGCTAGGGACTGAACCCAACTGACAGTGCAGACCAGAATCCTAATCACCAGGGAACTCCCTTAGCAACTTAAAAAAAAAAAATATATATATATATATATATCTGCCACAATGAATTTAAACTAGAAATCAACAATAGGAAGATGAGGACGATAGCTGACAATGTTCTGAAATATTTAAAAATTAAAGAACATACGTCTAAATTGGCTTCCTTGGAGGCTCAGATGGTAAAGGATTGGCCTGCTAGGTAGGAGACCCAGGTTCGATCCCTGGGTTGGGAAGATCCCCTGGAGAGGGGAACGGCCACCCACTTCAGTAATCTTGCCTGGAGAATCCCCTGGACAGAGGAACCTGGCAAGCTACCATGGGATTGCAGAGTCAGAAGTGACTGAGCGACTAACACTTTCACTTCTAAATAACCTCTGTGCTGTGATTTGAATGTTTGCGTCCCCCTGAGATTCATGTGTTGAAAACCTAATGTCCCAGGTGTAGTTAGGAGGTGAAGCCTTTGGGAGGTGATTAGGTGTGATTAATTAACAGGGTCCTTATAACAGTGGCCTCAGAGAGCTTCTTAGCTCCTTCAGCTAGGCAAGGACACAGCTCCAAGCTGACAGTGTGCAACCTGGCCAGAAGGGGACCTCCATCAGGACCAGCTCTGCTGGCCACATGACCTCAGATTTCTAGCCTCCAGAATTTAGGGATAAATTTCTGTTGTTTACAAGCCACCAAGTCTGGGGCAGTTTGTTGTAGCTGCCCAAACAGACTGAGACACCCTGGGTTAAAGAAGAAATCTGAAAGCAAATTACAAAATAACATGTAATCTGTATGAAAATGAAAACACAAGGTGTAAAATTAATGAGATGCAGCTAAACACATGCCAAGAGAAAAATACACAGCCCTGAGTGCTTTTATTGTAAAAAAGAAAGATCTTAAACTAATGAAGCTACAGAAATTAAACCTAGAGTTATTAAAAGGGATCTTCCTGACCTAGGAATTGAATAAAGGACAGAAATGCTATGGACCTAACAGAAGCAGATGATATTAAGGAGAGGTGGCAAGAATACACAGAAGAACTGTACAAAAAAGATCTTCACGACCCGGATAATCACGATGGTGTGAACATTCACCTAGAGCCAGACATCCTGGAATGTGAAGACAAGTGTGCCTTAGGAAGCATCACTAAAAACAAAGCTAGTGGACATGATGGAATTCCAGTTGAGCTATTTCAAATCCTGAAAGATGATGCTGTGAAAGTGCTGCACTCAATATGCCAGCAAATTTGTAAAACTCAGCAGTGGCCATAGGACTGGAAAAAGTCAGTTTCTATTCCAATCCCAAAGAAAGGCAATGCCAAAGAATGCTCAAACTACTGCACAATTGCACTCATCTCACATGCTAGTAAAGTAATGCTCAAAATTCTCCAAGCCAGCCTTCAGCAATACGTGAACCGTGAACTCCCAGATGTTCAAGCTGGTTTTAGAAAAGGCAGAGGAACCAGAGATCANCACTCATCTCACATGCTAGTAAAGTAATGCTCAAAATTCTCCAAGCCAGGCTTTAGCAATATGTGAACCTGGCATGCTGCAGTCCACGGGACTGCAAACAGGACTGAGCTACTGAACTGAGCTGAGAATTCATCAGTGAAGCCATTTGGTCCAGAGCTTATTTGTTAAGAAGTCTTTGATTACTGACTCAAATACTACATTATAGTTCTGCTCAGATGTTCTACTTCTTCATGATTTAGTTTTGGTAGGTTGTATATTTCTAAGAATTTGTCTTATTTCATCTAAGTTATCTACATTTTTGGCATGTAATTTTTCATAGCATCCTCTTATAAAGTTTTTTATTTCTATATAATTAGTAGAAATTGTCCACTTTTCATTTCTGTTAGCTATTTCAGTTTTCTTTTGCTTAGTCTATTTAACCAAAGGTTTGTCTATTTTGTTGATCTTCTCAATGGGTTAAGTTTTGGTTTCATGACCTTTCTACATAGCTCTATTACTCTATCTTATTTATTTATTTTGTTCTACTATTATTTTATTCTTCTTGCTAACTTTGGTTTTAATTTACTCTTTTGTTTTAGTTTGTAAAGGCAAAGTTGAATTCTTTTTAGCGGATGTGTACCCAGGTATAAATTTCCTTCTTTGCACTGTTTCCCTGTGCAAAGTTTTAGGATCACAGTAGAACTGTCCATTTTTTCCTTTCAGTTCTGTGAATATTTGTTTCATATCTTTTGGAGTTCTAATGTTTGATGCACATAAGTTTATACATGTGTCATTTTCTTAGAGAATTGACTCATCAATGTATGATTTTCTTCTTTGTCTCTTATTCATCTTTGACTTAAAGCATATGTGTTCCATAGTAATATAGTCATTTCAGCTCTCTTCTGATTACTATTTGTATGGAGTACATTTTTCACTCCTTCACTTTAAATTTATTTGATCTTTAGATTTTTAGATCTAAGTGAGTCTCTTATAGATAGCAAGACAATGACACCCCAATCCAGTACTCTTGCCTGNATAGTAATATAGTCATTTCAGCTCTCTTCTGATTACTATTTGTATGGAGTACATTTTTCACTCCTTCACTTTAAATTTATTTGATCTTTAGATTTTTAGATCTAAGTGAGTCTCTTATAGATAGCAAGACAATGACACCCCAATCCAGTACTCTTGCCTGGAAAATCCCATGGGTGGAGGAGCCTGGTTGGCTGCAGTCCATGGGGTCGCTAAGAGTCGGACACGACTGAGCAACTTCACTTTCACTTTTCACTTTCATGCATTGGAGAAGGAAATGGCAACCCATTCCAGTGTTCTTGCCTGGAGAATCACAGGGACGGGGGAGCCTGATGGGCTGCCGTCTACAGGGTTGCACAGAGTCAGACACTGAAGCGACTTAGCAGATCCTGTTTTATGTTTTATCCATTATGCCAGTCTCTAGTTCTTCTATGAGGAGTTTAACTTATTTGCATTTAAAGTCATTACTGATAAGCAAAGACTTAATTCTGCCTCTTTTGCTATTTGTTTTCTGTAAATCTTACAGTCTTTTGTTCTTTCATCTTTTTCTTTCTTTTCTGTTTAGTTGATTTTTTTTGCTTGTTTGTTTTGATTTCTTTTTCATTTTCTTTGTGTATATCTTAGTAATTTTCTTTATGGTTCTCATGGGGATTATATATAACATCTTAAAATGATAATAGTCTAATTTTAATTGGCATTAGCTTTACTTTAACCACAAAGTAAAAGGGTGCTTTACACCCTTCATGCTATTAACATTATAAATTGCATCTTTTTACATTATGCACCTAATAACATAGATTTATAATTATTTCTATGCTCATCTTTTAAATAATGTAGAAAACAAGGAGCAAAATTACAAACAAAAGTAAAATAATACTAGCCTTATTTACCTTTACTCAGTTCAGTTCAGTCACTCAGTCGTGCNGTTGACTCATTGGAAAAGACTCTGATGCTGGTAGGGACTGGGGGCAGGAGGAAAAGGGGACAACTGAGGATGAGATGGCTGGATGGCATCACCGACTCGATGGACATGAGTTTGAATGAAGTCCAGGAGTTGGTGATGGACAGAGAGGTGTAGCATGCTGTGATTCATGGGGTGGCAAAGAGTCAGACAAAACTGAGCGACTGAACTGAATAATGAGTGATGTTAAGCAACTTTTCATGTGTTTATTTGTTGTTTGTATGGCTTATTTGGAGTGATGTCTGGTTAGGTCTTCTGAGCAGTTTTAGGCCCATGGCAGACAGCGCAGAGATCACCCAAATGCCCCTCCCCCCATGAGCACAGCCTCCCCCACTATTGACATCCCCTACCAGCACACTGATTCTGACTGACTAACCTGCACTGACACAGTGTTATCACCCAGTGTCCATGGTTTACATTAGGATTCATGCTTGGTGTTGTATGTTGTATCGGTACTGACTAATGTAAGCAGTATGTACTGACTAAGACATGCATCCTCCATTGTAGTATCACACAGATAGTTTCACTATCCTAAAAGTCCTCTGTGCTCTGCAGATTTATCCAGCCCTCCTCTCTAAATCCTGATAACCACTGATCTTTTTACTGTTTCCAGAGTTTTGCCGTTTCAAGAATGTCATATAGTTGGAATCTCATAGTATGTAGCCTTTTGAGATTGGTTTCTTCGCTTGGTAAAATGCACTTAGGTTTCCTCCATGTCTTTTCATGACTTGATAGCTCATTTCTTTATAGTGCTAAGTAATATTTCATTGTCTGGATGGACCATAGTTTATCTGTTCACCTACAACTAAGCCTGTATGTCACAGCTGCTGAGCCTGTGCCTTAGAGTCCGGGAGACACAAATGCTGAGGCTGTGTGCTGCAGCCACTGAAGCCTGCATGCCCTAGTGCCCTCTCTGCAACAAGAGAAACCACCTCAGTGAGAAGCCCACACACTTCAGTGAAGAGTAGCCCCTGCTCACCACACGTAGGGACACCTAAGCAGTGATGGAGACCTAGCACAGTCATAAATAAACAGATAAAGTTTTAAGTGACTGCACCATGCTGCATTCCCACCAGCAGTGAAGGAGAGTGCCTGTTGCTCTGCATCCCAGCCGAAATACGGTTTTGTCATTCTGGATTCTGACCATTCTCATAGGTATGTAATGCTACCGAGTTGTGTTAATCTGCATTTCCCTGATGAATTATGACATGGAGCTTCTTTTAATATGCTTATTTACCATATCTTCATCTTCCCCGGAGAAGGAAATGGCAACCCACTCCAGGATTCTTGCCTGCAGAATCCCACGGATGAAGGAGCTTGGTGGGCTACAGTCCACAGGCCGCTAAGAGTCGGACATGACTGAGCGACTTCACTTTCAGTTTCATCTTCCTTGAGGTGTCTCTTTAAGTCTTTGGCATTTTTTTTAAAAATCATATCCCTCATTTTCTCATTGTTAAGTTTGTGTTCTTTGTATATTTTGGATAATAGTCTTTTATCAGGTATGCCTTTACAAATATTTTCTCCCAGTGTGAACTTGTCTTCTAATTCTTAACATTGTCCTTCACAAAGCAGAGCTTTTAATTTTAGTGAAATCTATCCTATCAGTTACCTTTTAATCAAGTATGGCTTTGGTGTTTTATCTAAAAAGTCATCACCAAACCCAAGGTCATCTCTATTATCTCTTATGTTACCCTATAGAAAGAAGTTTTATAATTTTGCACTTTACATTTTTAGTCTATGATCTGTAATTTTTGTGAAGAATGTAAAGCCTGTGTTTCAATTTGTTGTTTAATATATGTGAGGATGTCCAGTTTTTCCAGCATCATTTGCTGAAGAGACTATCTTTGCATCATTGGATTGTCTTCACTCCTCTGTCAAAGATTACTTGACTGTAAGTGTGGGTCTATTTCTAGGATCTATTGCTCTCCACTCTGTTCTACTGATCTGTCTATTCTTTCCACAATCCCACACTCTGTTGATTACTGTACTTTCATAGTAAGATTTAAAGTATAATNTCTGTCAAAGATTACTTGACTGTAAGTGTGGGTCTATTTCTAGGATCTATTGCTCTCCACTCTGTTCTACTGATCTGTCTATTCTTTCCACAATCCCACACTCTGTTGATTACTGTACTTTCATAGTAAGATTTAAAGTATAATTGTTGCAGTCCTCTGAATTTGTTCTTCTCCTTCCATACTGAGTTTGCTATTCTGGATCTTTTGCCTCTCCATATAAATTTTATAATCAGTTTGTCTATAGTTATAAGATAACCTACTGTACTATTGTTTAATATTGTATTGAATCCATAGATCAAGTTAGGAAGAACAGATATTTTGACAATATTGAGTCTTTCTATCCATAAACATGGAGTATCCATTTATTTTGTTCTCATTTTGTCATAGTTCTGTAGCTTCCTTCTTATGGATCTTGTAGAAATTTTGTTAGATTTATACCTAAGTGTATCATTTTGGGGAGTGCTGATAGAAACAGTAATGTGTTTTTAATTTCACTGCTAGCATATAGGGAAATGATTGACTTTTGTGTGTAAACCTTGTATAATCACTCATTAGTTCCAAAAGATTTTTTTGTTACTTCTTTCAGATTTTCTACATAGACAACCATGTCATCTGTGAACAAAGACAGCTTCACGTCTTCCTTTTCAACACATATACCCTAGATTTCCTTTTCTTACCTTATTGCACTGGCTGTGACTTTCAGTGCAATGTTAAAAAGCAGTAATGGGAAGGGACATACCTACCTTATTCCCAGTGTTGGGACAATTCTAGAATCAGAACTTTCTGTAGAGTGCTGGCACTCAGGGCACCAGGAAGTAGGGATGGAGAGCTGGAGCCTGTGGCCTGACAGGCATGCTGGCTACACAGCTTGTCTCACCAGGCATGAGGCCTGCGAGGAGGGTGTGCTTGGGAACACAGCAAGCTAGACATATGTTTTGCATTGGATAATCAGCAAGTGTGAAAGTTGGACCTTGTGGCTTTAGGGGAAAGAGAGTCTTGGTTCTTGCTCACAAAAATGCTAAGTTGGGTGGGCAGAAAGCAAAACTAACAAACTCTCAGGGGCATTGGATACAGCCATGGGACCCGAGCGGGCTCAGTCCCAAAAGGTCTTTTGATACCTTTGAGGAAAGCATGCTCAGGGAGATGCAGGAAAGCATGCCCTAGGAAAGCATGCTCAAGGAGATACAGGAAAGCATGCCCTAGGAAAGCATGCTCAGGGAGATGCAGGAAAGCATGCCCTTGGAAAGCATGCTCAGGGAGATGCAGGAAAGCATGCCCTTGGAAAGCATGCTCAGGGAGATGCAGGAAAGCATGCCCTCGGAAAGCATGCTCAGGGAGATGCAGGAAAGCATGCCCTCGGAAAGCATGCTCAGGGAGATGAAGAGGAAGCCAAGGCTCAGTGCACACACCCAGGTGAAAAGCAAGAGGGAGGAATGTCTGTTCCTAGTCACCAGCACCCTTGATCTCAGCCAGAAGAGCAGACAGGGAGCAGGGCCTCCTGGCTGAGAAGTGCTTAGAAAACTGACACACAAACTAAGGTCCCAAAGCAAGCCAAGGGGTCCACTTACTGTCATCTCTGCAAACCACTGGCTTGTGTCACAGATAGAGGAATTCTCAAGGACCAAGCAAATGTGGGAGAAAGGGGATGAGGTAGCAACAGAGTCAACCATTAGGAGCAGCAAAATGAGATTTTTATTGAAATGGGAAAAGGACTATAGCATCCCAACAAATTGCTAACTCAGCCTGAGGCACCCTGAGAAGTCTTTCTTTGGGAATCACAGCAGGAGTGGCAGGGAGCATGGTTTAGAGTCATGCACATGTGTCAAATACAGGATGGAAACCCTTAGAGGATCAGCCCCTCCTTTCTGAAATGGGGACATTAAATGAAACTCTCTGTGCAAAGAACAGAGATTAGAACCCAACCAACATGAGGTCACTTGATATTTTCACTCTCAGGTATGGTGTCTGCACCACCTTCTACCATTTTTCTAGAACAGGTGCATGCTCCTGAAAGATGCTCTTAGGGATGGGAGGGAGGGAGGAGAGAGGCAGCTCAGTTAGAGGCCTTGTTTCCAGCTGACCACAGAGGTGGGAAAGCCGATTTAGGGCAAACAGTTCCCAGTCAAGTTTTTGTTGTTGCTGTTTTTGGTTCTGTTTGCCTGTTTTAGGAATGCAGCGCTTTCCATTTTACTTCTCTATGTTCCTAACAACTGCTTTACCCCCCACCATATCCCCCTTCCATCTTGTGCTTTCCACTGGATTCATATGAAAAGTTGGACAGGGCGACAAAACTAATGAAGCATTGGGCACCAGAAGGGTTAAAAAATCCCTCCCTCATCACTGACCATACCAGGCCAGTTTTGTTTGCAGAGGGTAGGGAGGTGAGAAGTGAGGAGGTGACAGGTAAGGAGCAGGGCTCCGGTTCAGCCTGGCAGGATGCCTGGCAGCTGTGCTAGGTTTCATGGTAGGGGGAGTAAGGGAAGGACGGCCCCCTCCCTGCTCTCCTGTGCTTTGCCTGACCCGAGCCTGGAGCCTGAGCCCATGAAGCTTCAGGCAATGCCAGCAATCAGCACCGTGTGGCCCTTCCCCTGAAGCCTGTGAGTCAGCTTGCCTGGGAGCAGGGAACCCAGCTCAGCCTGGGCATAAGGGACTGACCAGCTAGTTTGGAGGGGGAAGACATGGCTTTCTTGTGACCTGCATGGTGGCTGGACAACTCAGCAAAAGAGGAAGACAGACCCAGCCTTGGCCTTCTCAGAGACCAGCCCCACTTTGCAGGGGATACTTCCAAGAAGTGAGAGGGATTCATGTGTGCACCACGTCCTCACCCCAGGCCCCACAGTCATCAGGGCCATGTGGCCAACATGCTTTACAGATTGGCGGGGCTAAGTAAGCCCAAGTCACTCAACCTCACAGTTCCTTGGTTTTCACAGCTGAGAATGGGCTTTTGCTATCACCTCCTTTAACTCCTCCTTCAACCATGTCTGGTGGGCTTTGTCCTCGCTTACAGGTACATCTACCCCTGCCCAGGAAGGAGGCACATCTCTGGCTACTGTGACGTCTCTCTGTTAGTGAAACATGAGCAGCATGGCTTGTTTCCCATTTGAGAAGGAGCAACAGCAATGGGCTGTTTTCTTTTCTTGTTGCCACAATTCCAGAAATGCCCCAGATGGAGGCGATTCATGACTCTGATTCTGGAGGACAGATGACACAGAACAGAACTGACATGGGTAGACATGCATGGCTCCAATAAGAAACACAGAGGGGGATTAATACAAAGCACCCTGCCCTGACCAATAGATGAAGCACTTCCTCACCTCCACATGTGGTTGCAGCTCTGAGCCCAGCCTCTCCCTGCATGGGAGCATGTCTCCCCCTCCACCATGATTTCCCACAGCACGCGTGACAATGACGTTGCATATCTTCCATTTATGTTTTGCTTATGTTCTGTCTCCCATTAAATAAATGCCAACTCCGCAAAAGCAGGACTCTATCTCCTGTTCATAACTGTGTCTCTTTCACCAGGAACTGTGCTTGACACAGGGAAAGTACTCACAAAACATTGAACAAAGAAACATAAAGTAGTAGGAATTAAGCTAGGTTCTACCCTAAATGAAATATATGTGTTTATAATCTTCAAAATGGTCCCATGTTTCAACAATGCTATAAAGTCCCCAAGAGACAAGAACACAGAAGCACATAGGTTAACAGAACTTTCCTGAGGCCACATGCTGCACCAGCATGCTAGTCCAGGTCACTCTTTCAGTCTGTCACCAGTACCTTCTTCGCAGCTTTGTTGAAGGTGTTAATTATTTGGTCATGTCCGACTCTGTGAGGCCCCATGGACTGTAGCTCATCAGGCTCCTCTGTCCATGGAACTCTCCAGGCAAATACAGGAGTTCGTTATCATTCCCTTCTCCAGGGATCTTCCCAATCCAGGGATTGAACCTGGGTCTCCTGCATTGCAGGCAGATTCTTTATCATCTTTATCATCATCCCATCAGCAGCATTGATGGGAAGAGGTACAGTGCTTGAACACCTGAAAAAATCAGCAAGTGGTAGGAACCAGGTGTTGCCATGAAAAGGTGGACGGTGGTAATGTACGCAGAATTCTAACTTTTTACACAAAAGTGGTTGGAAGAGTCTCCCTTCGTGGGAGCATAGCCTTCAGATGCCCACAAGCATCAGTTTATTTTCCTGAACATAGTTTCTTCCTTCCTGCAGCCATTCACAAGTGGGCCTGGTCAGGATGTTTACTGTGAATTAACAAAGGTATTTTAGCTTAATACTCATGATCTGAGAGGCACAGTTCCCAGAGATGGGCCTTTATGTATAATTGAGTGTTAGAGGCAACATCCCTTTAGTGATGAATTTGTAATAGGACACAGAAGTTCTTCCCTATTGTGCTCAGACTTCCAGCCTCCAGAGCTGTGAGACAGTAGATTTTTGATGTTCTGAGCTGCCCAGCATGTTGCGTTTAGTCACCATAGCCCTGGGACACTTGTGCAGAGTAGAAGTGGAAGCATCTGCTTCTTGGGCCAAGGTGATGAGCCAGTGGGACTCAGAGGGCCCCAGGTATTCTGTTCCTTGAGCCACAAGTAAGACCGCCTCATGTGGGAGATAACGAAGCCAGGATACCGAGCTAAATGGAAACAAGAAAGCATCTTGATGGAAACAAAACCAGTTTCTAGTCCCCAAACCCCTGCCACCAACCTAGAACTCTTCCTAGGACTCTAATATACACCAACAGATGCCATCTTTGATCTTATTGCCATGAGTAGAATCCTTTGGTTTGCAGGTGACAGAAATCAATTTACTACATGTGCTTTCTGGAAAGGGTGAACATATGGCTGTCAGAGCCTTAGAAGTCCAGATTACAATCCCAGGTCCAAATCGAAAAAGAGAAACACAACCCTGAAGGCTTTGCTGCATCCGTTTGCCTGTCTCTGCCTTGTTTCCAGGTCAAAGCATGACATCATGGTTTCACATTGGCTGACATGCTTTCCTTCCCAAGGGCCACATTCCATCCTTTCTAGAGTAGAGCCCTCTGCAACCACACACTCAGGCATAGGGAGGTTTTCTGCCCCCCAGGATAGAGATGTGTTTGGTCTGAGCCAGTTTCCCTTGTTGTCAAGGACTGGTTTAGGCACAGAAACCCTTGAAGCCCTTGAATCACTCAGTTGAGTCTGACTCTTTCCGACCCCATGGACTGTAGCCTACCGAGCTCCTCCATCCATGGGATTCTCCAGGCAAGAATACTAGGGTGGGTTGCCATTTCCTTCTCCAGGGGATCTTCCCAACCCAGGGACTGAACCCAGGAATCGAACCTGGGTCTCCCTCATTGGAGGCAGATGCTTTAACCTCTGAGCCACCGGGGAAGCCAGAAGTGTGATTCAATGTGGCTAGTGAGGTTTANGATTCTCCAGGCAAGAATACTAGGGTGGGTTGCCATTTCCTTCTCCAGGGGATCTTCCCAACCCAGGGACTGAACCCAGGAATCGAACCTGGGTCTCCCTCATTGGAGGCAGATGCTTTAACCTCTGAGCCACCGGGGAAGCCAGAAGTGTGATTCAATGTGGCTAGTGAGGTTTAGGAAATGTTTACAACAGGCTTAGGGGGAGCATTTTCCTCCATAGTTTAAGTGGGGGGATGAAATATGGCCAGAGAGGCTCAGGTTAGCCTGTAATGCCAGAATCACTGCAGCTGGTCTCCATCCCTGGAGGGTGATATGCCCAGCTTGCAGTTGATGGCAAGCAGAAAAGGATACACTTCTGGGCCTTGGATAATCATGACCCTGAAATCTCAGAATCTGGAGCCACTTGTCTCTCGATTGCATATTTTATAAGATAACAAATATCTGATTATTTAAACTCATCCTATTGTTAAGCTCTTCTATTTCTTTTAGTCAAAAGCATCTGAACTTCCACAGAAGGATGACTGCTCATTCTGGGATTGTGCTGCTATCCGTGGTCCTGATCTCA
Organism: Neotragus pygmaeus; assembly: GCA_006410875.1. Taxonomy (NCBI): domain Eukaryota; kingdom Metazoa; phylum Chordata; class Mammalia; order Artiodactyla; family Bovidae; genus Neotragus; species Neotragus pygmaeus. Next base: position 435,286 of record SJYV01013771.1, read on the forward strand.
CTTGTGTTCAGAGAGGGTACACGCAGTATGTGTGTTTTTCCAGTAGTCATGTATGGATGTGAAAGTTGGACCATAAAGAAGGCTGACTGTTGAAGAATTGATGCTTTCAAATCATGGTGCTGGAGAAGACTCTTGAGAGTTCTTCAGACTGCAAGGAGATCAAACCAATCAACCCTAAAGGAAATCAACCTTGAATATTCATTGGAAGGACTGATGCTAAAGCTGAAGCTCCAACACTTTGGCCACCTCATGTGAAGAGTCGACTCATTGGAAAAGGCCCTGATGCTGGGAAAGATCGAAGGCAAAAGGAGAGGATGAGAGTGGCAGAGGATGAGATGGTTAGACAGCATCTTGGACGTGAGTTTGAGCAAACTCTGGTAGACAGTGGAGGACAGGGAAGCCTGGCATGCTGCAGTCCATGGGATCACAAAGAGTCAGATATGACTTAGTGACTGAACAGACAGACAGTCAGAATGTGTGTATATAAGGAAGGGTGTAAATAGATACAACATTATAAATGTTATTTGCATCTCCCCTGAGATCCTGTTCTGCAGCTTCCCAACTCTAAGATCAAGCCACAGGGTGTCTTGCCCAGGGAACCAGGACTAGGGAACACAAAGTCCTTCAGTCAGCACTGTGGCTGGGAACTGAGATTATGAGAACTCTTCAGCAAAACAAGAGAGGGGAAGCTGAGAAGTTGCCAAGAAAATGTTGTTTTTGTTGTCTCTTTCTTGAACACATTGGGACTAAGCCTATAAGCCTAAAACCAAACGTCTTTGGAGCTGCAGGAGTATCCCTACTGCCTGCTATATGCATGCTGTGCAGTGCACCGATGACCTTTCTGCTCTAGGGGACTTGGAGGGGAGACAGGAGTTGATGGAAGGAGCCACAGCAGTGCCAGCACGGATGCAATCTTGGACAGGCACATGAGAAACGTGGAATCTTGGAAACCTGAACTCTTTATCTAAATGAGATCCAGATTTATCTAAGGAGCCTGCTTTTGAGGTTTTAGAGAACCAAAATGATACATACATTGTTTTCCTCCTGTGTTATTTTCCTGGACTGCTGTTATAAAGTACCACAAACTAGAGCTATAGATGAATATAGTTACATGATTCAAAATAAATACATCATAATATATATTATTACACTTTGCAATGAGTCTAGACAGGGTGATAGAAATATGTAACTCTTTGGTAAAAGCTCAGATTTCAGGGGTTGGGCCATGCCTCACTCCCTTGAGCATGGACACCCAACTAGCTGTGTCCCTGTCATAGGCTGGTCCTCAAAACATGTTAAATAGATGCGTTCAGTTCAGTTCAGTAGCTCAGTCAAGATGCATGGATGTATGCATATGGAATGTTGGTCAATATGGCACAGTAATTAAATGCCTCCTTTCAGTGTTTCATCATCACAACTTTTCAATTTTGTGAACCTATGCACCAGTCATTAGTAACAAGTGATGTGTGTGAATAAATAAAAAATAAATCATAGAGAATTATTTCAAGGGAGTATGGCCACGCTGTTCTGACTGAAGGAACTTTCTGCATGAGACCACCCTCACTGAAGACACCATTGCATGTTCAAGCTCTCCAGAAACACTCTCACAGCAAAGCAAATTTGAGGGATCCCACTGCCCCTCACAGGCTAAATAATTTGCTAGAACAAGTCATGGAAACCTGGAAAGTACAGATGTTAGATAATGAAAGGATGCTCATAGAAAGGGCCAAAGGCCGAGATGTACAGGGCCAGGGAGGGTCCCCATGTGAAGCTGCCATGTCCTCTGGATGTTTCAGCCTCCCAGGGCCACCACCCAGGAGGCTCAGCCCAGTGTCCATGTCCAGAGTTTAACTGGGGTTTCATTATGCAGAGTGATTGAGTCAGCAGGCATGTGGTTGGACTCCATCCCCAGCCCCCTTCCTCTTCTGGGAGGTCAGGCTTATCCCTTGTGTCCCAAGATCCACCTTCTAATCATGTGATGGTTCTTCTTGGTGTGGCCAGGTCCATTCTGAGTCATCTGTTCGCACAGAGGGGCCCATCCTGCGTCATGAAATTAGGAGACTATCAGATGTGATGAGGATGAGTCCTGTGTGAAAAGCAAATACACTCTCATCCCTCAAGAAATTCCACAAGGTTAGGAGTTTCCTCCCACAAGCAGGATAAAAGTCAGAGCTCTCTAGTTGGGTCATATTCCTCACCACACACTGTCCCAGCAGGTGACTGTGCCATGAAGAAACAAATTCTGACAATGTCAATTTCTGGATCCAAGAGTGGAAGCTCCTTTGAAAGAACATTTAAATTTATGAAGAGCTAGGTGTGGGGCATTTCAGAGAAGCCCCCATACAAGCTTATACAACACAAAATACATGAAATTAAAGTGTATTTTCTGTCCTTCTGAGGTCGTTAGCAAGACAAACAAGTGACGGCAAACCTACTGAACATTCACAAAGATGGGGACTTGAATGATATCACTTTTCTTCTGGAGGAGCTTCTGCCTATAAATAAATAAAAAGCAGTCTTCATCAATAAAAAGCAGTCAGGAGTGTGATTCCTTTTTATGAAACAATTGATTACTCAGTGCCTGTTGTTTGTAAGATGGACATCAGTTCTGGGAATCTCCACTTTGCTTCGGTGTTCATGTTTATCACAAGATCTTTCCATAAAGGGGCCCCTTGTCCAGTCTCCTGAAAGAACTCCAAAGAGTAATCACCTTATTTTTAAAATATCCAAATAACAATCTTTATCTCTGGGAATGCATGCATTTGTGCATGCTCATTCTTGTCTGACTCTTTGCGACCCTGTAGACTGTAGCCCACCAGGCTCCTCAGCCTATGGGATTTCCCTGGCAAGAATACTGGAATGGCTTGCCATTGCCTCCTCCAGGGGATATTCCCCGCCCAGGGATTAAACCCACATGTCCTACATCACAGGTGGATTCTTTACCACTGAGCCACCTGAGAAGCACTATTTCTGGGAAAGACATTGGCTAAAGAGCCAGTCACTGTTTGCTCAAAACACACAGCAGGAGTTTTAGGCTGAATTGTGTTCCCTCAAACCATCATATGTTGATGTCCTTGTTACCCTAGGACCTCAGAATGTAGACTGGGGAAAAAAGGGTCTTTAAATAGGTGATTACAGTAAAATGAGGTCATGAGGATGGGTCCTAATCCAACAGAACTAGTGTCTTTATAAGAAAACATCAGGACACAGACAGCACAGGGATGATGATACAGGGAGAAGACAGCTGTTTACATGCCAAGGAGAGAGACCTCGGGAGAAACCAGCCCCTCCCACACCTGGATCGCAAGTGAATGGATGAATAGTTGGATGGATGGGTGGGTGGGGGGATGGATGGATAGCTGGGTGGATGAATGAATGGATAGGCAAGTGGGTAAATGAATGGATGGATGGGTGGACAGGTGGATGTAAGGTAGAAGGATGAACTGTAAGTGGTGAGACTGAAATGAATCTGCAGCATGTGCCACAAAAGAGATAATGACATCCTATCTCACACCCTTCCTTAATACGGAGCCTCCTTAGTGAACTCCTCAGATACAGAGAGGTCTCAGCCAAATCCTTTTCTCAAATGGTCAGAAAGGAACAGTAGGACAATGAACCTCCCGCTTCATTCTCCTTCTGTGTGAGCCATTCTAACCACTACCATCAGACTGCTGCTGCTGCTGCTAAGTCACTTCAGTCGTGTCCAACTCTGTGCGACCCCATATACGGCAGCCCACCAGGCTCCCCCGTCCCTGGGATTCTCCAGGCGAGAACACTGAAGTGGGTTGCCATTTCCTTCTCCAACTCGTGATAGTGAAGAGTGAAAGTGAAGTCGCTCAGTCGTATCCAACTCTTAGCGACCCCATGGACTGCAGCCTACCAGGCTCCTCTGCCCCTGGGATTTTCCAGGCAGACTACTCTTCCCTAAACACCTCTTCTCATTTCATCCTTTTTCAACAACCCCCATGTTCACCTCACTTACCATAGCCCTTAACCATGCCCTCTAGAATCCTAGAAAAAGATGCATTTATACTGAGGCTACTGACTGCAGAGTATTAGGANCTGTTCAAGTACGAGGTCCCCTCCCTCCGCTTTCTTGCCCGTGCTTGTGCTTAGTCACTCACTCGTATTGAACTCTTTTGGCCCCATAGATTGTAGCCTGCCAGGCTCCTCTGTCCATGGGTTTCTCCAGGCAAGAAAACTGGAGTGAATTGCTATTTCCTTCTCCAGTGCTCCACTGTCTTTTAGTTGACACAAACACTGCATTTTTTTTTCTTTATAGTGTTTCCATTAGAACAAGGGCCATGACTAATTATCAAATACACAATACCAGTTTAATGATAATTATAGGCTTTCTGTGTCCCAGCAAAGCTCACACTCCAATAGAGGTGGGTTAAATGCTCCTGGGTTGGGGGAAAGGGGGTGGAGGGGGTAGCTGCCCCCCAGATTCAACCCACCTGTCATGATGTGAAGTGTAATTTATGATCCTGCCACCTGACCGATGTGCATAATTCTATTTAAAAGAAAGCCCAAGCACAGCACACGCTGTGGGTCTCCCCTGCCTGTGTTATCTGACAACATGGGCACTGACCAGTAAGGAGTCCGGACAGCTGGGGCAGGGAAGGTCCAAACAGCTCTTTCCAAAGCAGCCTCTTGACCGAGTCAAGCTGTGTGACATGTAGCCGACAACTAAACCTCTCTGAGCCCTGTCAGGTCCCTTTTCAGACAAAGCAGTAAGTACTTGCCAGACCTAACACACAGGATCCAGAGAATATCCAACCAGATAATGAATGTGAAGTCACGATTTGAGGAAAATGCTCATACCAGAAGTTCACAGTTACCCTATGAGTTTTCTGGGGCCGTGATGATAAAATGCCACAAACCAGGGACTTGAACAGCAGACAAGTGTTCTCTCTTGGTTCTGGAGGCCAGACATCTGAGATCCAGGTGTCACAGAGCCACGTTTCCTCTGAAAGCCTAGGGGGAGCCTTTCCTGCCTTTTGCAACATATGGAGGTTGCTAGGAGTCCTCAGCTTGTAGAGGCTCTCCACCCGTCTTCACCTCTCCCCTCTGCATCCTCTCTCCCTCTTCTTACAGGGATATCAGTCATCAGAGCAGGGCCACTCTAATCTAGTATCTACATATCTTAACCCTTGACATCTGCAAAAGTCAGGGCCACACCCAGAGGCTGAAGGAGGATCTCTGGAGTTCCTGCAAAGCACTTAGAAATGCACGTGGCACTTAGAGCTTTGCAAGTGTTCACCATTACTATTTCTAAAGTAATCTCACAAAGTTAACAAACAGACTCATTGGAAAAGACCTTGATGCTGGCAAAGACTGAAGGCAAAAGGAGAAGAGGGTGGCAGAGGATAAGATGGTTGGATGGAGTCATCTATTCAATGAACATGAACTTGGGCAAACTCCAGGAGACAGTGAAGGACAGGGAAGCCTAAAGTGCTGCAGTCCATGGGGCCACAAAGACTGAGCAACTGGGCAATAAGAACTGTGAAAATGCAAACTGACTTTGTGATTTTCCTTATTCCTACAAAAATGTTTATTTCCTTACTGGAGTCCTGCTGCGGTCCACGGGCACCTATCTGTGTGCTGTAGACAGGATTCGGCTCCATTGTCCCGAGAGGTGTCAGCCAATAACACTGAGTCCTGCCCCCTGGGTGGACCAAGCTGTTCTGCTCTCACAACCTCTGCGTGGTGGTCAGAGAATCATTCTGGGAGAGCTCGAGTCATGACAAAAATTCTTTAGTGGAGAGAAGCAAAGAAGAAAGGGGCTATCCCTGACCCCGGTCTCAGTTTCCCCATGAATCTCCCCACCAGAATGAGCCTCCCTGTGCTCACACAGATTAATGACTTAATAGCAACCCTGTGTGTGCCTGAGGATTCCACATATATTAGATTTGTTGTTATTACTGCTGTTTTCATATCAGATAATAGCAGACACATGCCCCCCAGGCTCATCATGGCTTTTCATGGGGTGTTTCGATATGATTTACCCATAAAAACCAGAAACCAGAGCCCCACCTAATTACAACTAATTACACTTTGCGGCCGCTGAAGAAAATGCCGCCGGGGCTGGTTCTGTGGTTTGGGAGACCAAAATAATCCAGGCGTGTGATCTGTGCATGTGGTGGGTGCTTGCAGCGGGCAGCGTGATAAGGGGATTTTACCCTCTCTTCCTGAGAGCTCCCATACTTTTCCAAATGAGTAAAACTCTGGTGTGTGACCCAAGACACCTCTGTTAACTGGGAACAGGAAGGGAGGCAGCTTCTGGGGCATTTGGGCAAATCCCACGTTTTCCCTAACAGCCTAGGATGAGTCCTCCTCGGCAGCAATAATACTGTAAGTGCAAATATAAATATCAATGATTCATCTTGGAGGCATTCTTGAGGACAATTTTACTGCTGATTCCTTGTTCCAGCAAGCCCCTGATTAAAGTTGAAAGCCACGTAAATGTTTGCCCTCTGGGTCTCTGTGAAACGGAAGAGAGATTTTTTTTTTCCTCCCACCTCTCATCAGCAAATTCTAAATGGAGTGCTGGGTGTAAATTGGTGCACAATAAACATTTAAAGGGATAAATCACATTTTAAAACACAATGAACGTTGGAGAAAATACCACCTCACCTGGTTTCAGAGCTGGTTTGCTTTAAAAAATGCAAGACTAGGTTATTCTCTGGTGGCTCAGATGGTAAAGAACCCACCTGCCAAGGCAGGAGACCTGGGTTTGATCCCTGGATCAGGAAGATCCCCTGGAGAAGGAAATGGCAACCCACTCCAGTATTCTTCCCTGGAGAATCCCATTGTCAGAGGAACCTGGTGGGCTACAGTCCTTGGGGTTGCCAAGAGGCAGACACAACTGAGCAACTAACATACACACATGGGGCTCCTTGTTCTGGATGAGAGGTGAGCCAGAGCAGCACAGAGGCACCTGCCTGCACCACCAGGGGCTGAAAGAACACACGTGTGGATGCTCTTGGGCACCAGCAACCCATGCATTGCAGATGTTCAACAAGTACTAATTCACTCTGGAGCCCCCTTCCTCCAGGACTGGACCAGAGGTGATGAGTGTGTAAAGGTATAAGCTGCTGTGCTGCATGAGAGCAGAGGGTTCCATCTGATTTTCCATCCCTGCCACCTCCCTCCAGCTCTATCCTGACCCTTACATCAGACATAACCAGGTATCCTGACCTCTTGTATTACTGCTGGCATCCAGCCCCGGTGGATCCAGGGTAATTTGAAGGGGGGAAGGAGTCGGCCTCTTAGGAAAGAATTATTTAATTAGAAATATAAAGAGAGATTAGGAAAAAATAGTGTAGTAGGAAAATTAGTGGAGAAAAGAGGCTGATATTCCTTGGTTTACACGGAAAGCTAATAAAGTTTCAAGACAAGAAACTTGCACCAACTACGTTAGGCCACAGGTGCCCGCTTGAGTAGTGGAGGGTGCCCTGCCTTGCACTCCCTCTTGCGTGGGTCTTAGAAGCCTGGGCAAATCACGGAGAGCCTCCGCATTCCAAGGGATCAGCCTGAAAAGGAGAGGGAGGGATAGGGAGAAAGAGAGAGGGAGTCAACACGGGGGAGGCCAAGCTTGTGCAAAAACCCCATAACTTTATTTTTAAAAGGTATTTATATACCTTAAGTTTTACATAATGGAAGATAGAGTCATGCAGGGGCAGCAGTCCTGACCCTTTCTGTATATCTTTTTGTATACAAAAGGTCTCAGGTGATTTACATTATCTTCTGGCCAAGAGGTCTATTAACACTTTATGGCTCTCTTCCTTAATGAGTATTAATCTCATTTTCCCTGAAATGTTTTTCTTTAATCTGCATTATCCTCAAAGCACTAAAGTTACATGCCTATAGAATAAAGGTGCAGTGGGTTATAACAAAGAAGGTACTTAACTCAAAGATCTATGTTGCTAATTGTTTTTTTTTCTATATACCAACTATATCAACAAATAAAAGATATGAAAATTTGGCAGCAACTATTGGCTCAATAAATGAAACCCTTAATCAGTCCTATTTTAATGATTTTGACTCCTCAGAAGTCCCTACATTCCTAGGATGTTTTGAACTTCCTGTGCCTCTTGCGGTTGGGAGGCCGCAAACAATCACATGTGCAGTTGTAAGAGTCCTGTAGGCAGGCTAGAAAGCCATCAGAGGGGTTTTTGGATTGAAACACTCTTATTATGCCAAGGAGATTTATTATCTAAAAGCTCTAAATTAACTTTTTCCAAAAAAAGGTGGTGGGGGGAGAGCCGATGTTAATGTCAGAAGTGTAAGTGAAAAGCATAATGTAGTATGGCAGGCAGACTCTGGTTGTGGGGGTAGATGCTCGAGAAAATCCAGCGAGGCTCCCTTAAGGCCGAACTCGCCTTTGCCTGTCTGACCCCTTAATCTCATGACCTTTGCCACAGGCGGGACTCCTCGAGCTGGCTCCCAGCACATCACCTCTAAACAATGCTCTGATCTTTCCTCTTCTCCAGCTTAATAACCTCCCATAGCTCCCTACACCCTTAGACTGGCCCCTGGCATTAGTCCTCTCTGTTCCCTTGGACATTGTTACAAAACCACCAACTTCAGCACATTTCGTCAGCTCTTCCCTCCTCCTGGCAAGTCTGTGTCCTCTTCTTTCTAATGATTCATTCACTCTTTCAGCTAACAGTTCTTGAGCACCAACCCTGCCCCCGCCCGCCCCCCGAGGTGCTGTCTTAGGTGCTGAGTGTAGAGCAGCAGATGTGTGTGTTCAGTCGCTCAGTCCTGTCCAGATCTTTGCAACCCCATGGGCTGTAGCCTGACAGACTTCTCTGTCCATGGGATTCTCCAGGCAAGAATACTGGATTGGGTTGCCATTTCCTCCTTCAGGGGAGCAGATAAACACAAAAATCCCTGACCTGCCGGTGTTTTCGAGAATGGAGACTCTTCCCTACTCTGAGCTTCAACTCAAGTCTCCCTTAGCCCAGGCGTTTGTGCTCAGGGCCACTTTCCTTCTGCTGCACGTACCATCTGTCCTTGCCACATCCACACTCAGGCGTCTCCCATCCTGGACCCTCAGACTTGGTTTCACTCATCTTTGTCCCCCCAACTGCTTAGATGAAAGCCTGAAACCTAGTGGGAGTTTGACAAATGTGTTTTGAATGAATGATTGGTCCATTTATGGACCCATTCCCATCCCTCGAGTGAGCCCCGGGGAAATAAAACTCATGACAAAGAAATATTTACAGACAAGAGGGGAAGGAGGGGGTGAGGGTGGAACTGAAATGCCTGGGGCAGGAGGAGAAAGGGTGGGCAAATCAGAATCACAGATTGATGGTCCACAGAGCAGACAGGATGCTCCTGTCTGCCTTCTCAGTTGATCTCAGTGCCATTCTCATACCCTCACATGGGGTCTTTTTACTTTTTCTTCTTTTTCTCCTCTCCCTTTCCCAGCCATTCCCTTCCAGTCTTTCTCTGTCTCTGTCTCTCTCTCCCTTTCTTCTGAAGTGCTGAGTTATCAGGACTCAGGCAAAGGGTCCTGATGAGCACTTGGGATGAGTCACTCCTCCCCTTCATACAGGAGTCTTCCCAGCACGTTGTTGAGAAACATCCATGGGGGTAGGGGGAGCAGGTGGGGTGGCCTTCCAAGGACAGATGGGGCAGTGGGGACTTCTGGCATAGGGAGACACAGGGAAGCCAGGGGCTCCAAGGGTGATTGGCATCCTGGTTCTCCATCCCATCCATCTGGCTGTACTCCTTACTCCCTCCCTAGACAGACACAGCCCAGCACCTCCCTTTGGCCCCAACACTACCCAGGCATCCACATCTGGGCTCACCTGGGACGCCTCTGCTCCCTCCATATTCCAAAGTGGAATCTTCTGCTGGACTGTGGTTCTGCCATCCACCCAGGGCATTTTCCCTCCTTATCCACCCTGGCCACATTCCTTGGAGACAAGCTGGAAGCTGGTACATCTAATACACTGGACAGATGACGGCTGGATGGGTTATTTCTGTGGGAGGATGGGAGGCATTGGGGTGGACATGGTAAGGGGCAGCCTTTGCTGGACTCTTGAACCACTCTGGAGCACGTGGCTGCGAGTATGTACAGGGCCCTCTGGACTGCAAGGGAGCACAGGAGGGGAACTGGACCAGACCCCAGACCCTCTTGGGGGCTCAGGAGACAAGTGGCAGCATGTCAGGGCTGTGAGGTCAGGGGACTCAGACAGAAGGAAGCTGAGCTGCAGGCATAAACTGAGAGGAGAGGTCCTGGGCCCCCTGCCCAAAAAAGATACCACATTTGGAGGAAGCGGCAGATTCAGTTGACCCCAGAGGATTAAGACTCCCCCAAAGCCCTCCCATTAGCAGGCAGCCTTAATCCCCACATGACTCCCAGAGCCGAATAGTCATTTTTGCTGCATTTCAAGTGTGTCCCACACTGTTCCTTTTGAATTGTATTCAATTTTGGCCCGAAACAAATATTGAGTCACATGGAAAAGCCTGTGCTTTGGCCCAAGAGGACGAGACATCACTTAGAGTAGTGTGAACCTGCCCATCACAGATGGAAGATGCTGCCGAGACCAGTCAGCACCACAGACAGCTGCCAGCCCCACCTGCCCTAGACAGACACATAGTGAGGACCCCTCTGTGGCCTGTGGTTGGGACTGAATGGGCCCACCTGGGTCTCAGAGGGTGAGAGTGTCTGCTGGTGACAGAATGCCCCAGACTTTGTCTATACTTTCAGTGCATACCTGTGAGCACCCATTTGCACCAGGTTCCTAGGTGACACCTGTGAACACCCGCCAACACCAGGCTTCTAGGTCATACCTGTGAGCACCCACCCACACCAGGCTCCTAGGTCACACCTATGAGCACCCGCCAACACCAGGCTCCTAGGTCATACCTGTGAGCACCTGCCCATGCCAGGCCCCTAGGTCATACCTGTGAGCACCCACCCACACCAGGCTCCTAGGTCACACCTGTGAGCACCCACTTGCACCAGGTTCCTAGGTTCCTGCACCAGATGCTCACACCTGTGAGCACCTGCCCTAGTTCATACCTGAGAACAGTTGCCCACAGCAGGCCCCTAGCTCACACAGGTCAGCCTCTGGTCATTTCCTCCATCGCCTCCTGAAAGCCCTGTCCCTGCCCCATCCCCTCCTGGCCTGCAGTGGGAAGGGATATGTCCATGTGACCAGGTGGCCCTCGCTCTCTGAGTCACCTGTGAGCACTCTCTGTCCAAGTCCACATTCTTGTCCTAACAAAACTCTGGAAACAACTCAAGCTGCCTCCAGATCAATTCTGCTCAGGATGATTTAGAAGGATTTTGCAACTTTGGTTAGATTTTATTTCTAAATCTAACTCTGCACAGTGTTTATGCCCCTTGCCAAGACTGTCAGATGGTGATGGCGTTGACAACACGAGCACCCCCCTCACTTCTCTCTGTGTGGACAAGAGCCAGCACACATGTGCACATCAGACTGCATCTCAGACTTCCCCGCTCCTTCCTCTCTTCCAGCCCCATGTCCCAACTCATGGCTGTGCCCCTGGGACTCATGGCGTGATCCCTAGGATGCCTGGCAGTGGGAGCGGGAAAAACTGTGTGGTTAAGGCCAGTTCAGTTCAGTCACTCAGTCATGTCCAAGTCTTTGCAACTCCGTGAATTGCAGCATGCCAGGCTTCCCTGTCCTTCACCATCTCCCAGAATTCACTCAAACTCATGTCCATCGAGTCGGTGATGCCATCCAGCCATCTCATCCTCTGTTGTCCCCTTAAGGGCACCTCAAATTCTGCTCCACCTCCTCCTCCTTTGGAACCAAGGACAGGTTATTTCAGTCTGCTGGGCCTCAGATTTTCCATCTGGAAGGTGTCAGTGGTTGAGAGAATTACAAGTGATCACGACTGGGAGGTCTTAGTATAACAGTGAAGAGTAAAACCTGATTCCTTGTTGATCTGTTTCTTTTGCTTTAACCTTTGCTTTCCGTTGCTTTTGTTATTATAATCACTAAAAGGATGCTGTTTCTAGCTGTAAACAAACATAATGGCCTGCCTCAGGGAACCTACCCCTCTGTCGGAACATTAAAGTGCTCTGTTCAGCTCACAGGGACACCTTCTGACCCTGTCCACCTGTTAATGGCTGCAGAAAAGAAGAAATTAACACATACCCTCCCCCACCAATGATGGCCAATCCAAGAGATATTTTGCAAGACCAATGGCCTTTTGAGTTTCCCAGGTGCCTCCTATCAAGCAGTAGATCTAGTCAAAGCTATAGTTTCCAGTGGTCATGTATGGATGTGAGAGTTGGACTATAAAGAAAGCTGAGCACCAAAGAATTGATGCTTTCCAACTGTGATGCTGGAGAAGACTCTTGAGAGTCCCTTGGACTGCAAGGAGATCAAACCAGTCCATCCTAAAGGAAATCAACCTGAATATTCATTGGAAGGACTGATGCTGAAGCTCCAATACTTTGGCCACTTGATGCAAAGAATTGACTCGTTAGAAAAGACCCTGATGTTGGGAAAGATTGAAGGCAGGAGGAGAAAAGGATGGCAGAGAATGAGATGGTTGGATGGCATCGCTGACTTAATGGAGGAGTTTGAGCAAACTCAGGGAGATAGTGAAGGACAGGGAAGCTTGATGTGCTGCTGTCCATGGGGTCACAAAGAATTGGATACAACTTAGCAACTAAACCACCACGGTGGCCTTTTTACTTTACTTTCCCATTTCCTCCCCTACTCTGTTGGTCCTCTAGGGCACTAGCCTGTCATTTTCTCAGATGGCTGGCTATCTGGATAAAGTCACTATTCCTCGCCTCAATGGTTCATCTCTGAGTATTGGACTGTCACGTGATGAGCAGACAGAGTTTGGGTGTGGTAATGCTGGCCTATCTCCTTTGACCTGTGGTCATGCTGGTGTACGTGACAGAGCACCCTCTGCCTCCTTCATCTGTCACCAAACAAAATGACTTGGGGGCAGGGGGAGGAGGGTGCAAGCGTGCCTGGGGCCTCTGAGTCCTTGAGGAAGTGGCCAAGGCCCCAGGGTCACTTGCTGGATATGAGCCCAAGGGACAGACATTCAGCATTCAGAGTTTTGCTCTGAGGATTAAAGATAGGATGAATATAAAATGCTTTGCTGAGTGTCTAGCACACAATGAAGTCTGATAAATATCAACTATTAGGAATAATAGGCAACATGTATAGAGAGCTTTGTGGGTCAGACTCCGTTCTGAGCCCAGTACAGCTATTAACTTACTCAATGGTGTGCCTTGCCCTGAAGGTAGGCATTTTCATTTTCATTTTCACTTCAAAAGGAAGAAGCAAAGCACAGAGATGTTAAGACATTGGCTGGGGTCGCACAGCTGGTTCATCTGGAGTGAGTCTTGCCCCTTCAGTCACAAGGTTGGCTGACAGCCTTTCACAGCAGAGTTTTTATTATAATTATATTTCCACCTTCATCAGTGGACTTTGAATTCCTGAGGGAGGAGACCACGCCTTCATACCTCCCTCCCTGGACAGGACATGCACCCACCGCCTGGGGAGTGGGCTCGTGGGTAGAACTGTCCAGAGATGCGCTTCACCCCGCCTGCAGGCTCTCCACCAGCACACCATAGGAGGGCAGGGTTTCAGTGACCGAGCCCAGCTGAATGGATTGCCGTCACGTTACAGCTGGATGCAAGAGTGAAACATCTGTCTTACCTGCGGGAAGGGTGGGTGTGTGCAAAGCACCTTTTCCATCAGTTCTGGTGACCCCAGCCCACACAGTCCACCTGCCAACCTTGGTGAAGGGGTCTATGACATAGCCATCACTTCCCAGTGCCTTAGCATCAGCCCCAACCTCTAAGGTTTCTCAGGGAGAATAGGTCCTCGTGGTCCCCACCCAGTGCTACCACTGGCCGTCCTCAAGGGCCTCCTGGGAGCCTAAGGCCCAGCACACTGGAGGGGCGAGCCACAGGAACACAGAGCTCTTGCCTCCCCCTGTGCAGCTTCAGAGCCGGCCGTGTCCGGAGCCAAGCGCATACACCAGGGGTGAGACAGAAAGGCTCTGCACCTAGGCAGTGGGTTGGGGGAGGCCGTTACAGAGACATGCACACATGCACACACATGCACGTGTGCACACACAATGCTCATGTACGAGCACTCATACAGGCACATGGCCATGGACACACAGTATACATGTGTCCACACAAACCTGCAGAGGCTCAGAAGAGGCCTGTAGTGAGCTGGCCCCTCCAGGACTGAGACAGGAAATTCCTGCTGCTCTGGACACCAGCCTCTCTCGCTCCGACTCCATGGTCCTTTGTTGTGGCTGCAGGAACGTGGGCCTTCCTGCCATCATCTCACAGGAGCCCAGGGACACCCTGAAAACGGGTCCATCTCTGAGCCCTGACTCGCTATCTGGAAGTGAACCTCAGGCTGGGACTCGAACCCTGACTCACTATCTGGAAGTGAAACCTCAGGCTGGCACTCGAACCCAGCCAAAACCCATAATACCTGGTTTCAGGACAAATGAAGTTCAGGTTCTTGGTGTCTCATTGCAGTAAGAATTCAGTGTGAGATAAATGATAGGTAAGAGTGGATTTATTCAGATTCAGAGAGACGCACACTCCACAGACAGAGCGTGGGCCGTCATAGAGGGCGACTGTGGCCACGAAATGCAGCACAGTCAGCTTTTATGGGCTGGATAATTTCACATGATAATGAGTGGGAGGATTATTTCATCTATTTTGGGAAGGGGCGGAGATTTCCAGGAATCGGGCCACCGCCCACTCCTTGGTCTTTCAGCAGGGCCTCGGAGCTGTCATGGAGCCCCCGGGCGTGTCATTTCACTCTCTGACTGAGGACAAAGGTCTAGTCTTATCTGCCGTCTTGGTCCCATTTGGTTCTAATCGGTTTATGTTGTCTCCTTCTTATTCTCATTCTTTCAAAAGTGGTGCCCTGCCCCTTTCCTGCCTGTTACAGAAGCAAGGGTAGGAACAGCTGTGCTGGATCCCAAACCTGCCACTGCCCACCCTGCCTGAACTGCTGTCTGCCTGGGGTCCTGACAGACCACCTTCCTGCTCCACCAGCCACCCCTGGAAGCTATGACAGCAGGGCAGTCAGGCTTGGGGATGCAGGGGCCTCTCCTGACTCGTGTCCTGCAGCCAGACAGAGATTCAGGTCAGAGTGTCAGCACGCAGGCCTGGCCCCACGGCAGTTGCAGGGGACTCTGCTTTGGCTGCCAGCACCCCTCCTAGGAGGCCCGTGATATTTCCATCTCTGGTAGACTTGCTGGTAATGTTTTTGCCAATGTAGCACCTATTTGCCCTTCTTTTATAAACAGCCCATAGTTGGAGGCCTGTCCCCATCCTCACCAGCGAGAAGTGAGAGAAGCTGACCCCACTTGGCCCCACCAGACCCCACCTGACCCCAACTGATCCCACCTGACCTCACTTGATCCCACTTAATCATACCACATCCCTACCTGACCCATCTGATCCCATATGATCACACCCATACACACCTGACCCACTTGAACCCACCTGATCACACTCATCCCCACTTGATCCCACTTGATCTCACCTGACTGCACTTGACCCCACTTAATCATGGGACCATCCCCATCTGGGCCCACCTGACCCCACTTGACCCCACCTGATACACCCATCCCACCCAAGCCCATCTGATCACACCCATCCCCACCTGTCCCCACCTGACTTCACTTGATCCCACTTGATCATACACACCCCAACCTGACACATCTGATCCCACCTGATCACACCTATCCCCACCTGACCCACTCTGACTAATGAGCACACTACACTCAGCCCACACGCTCCAGATGCTGCTGGAACCACCAGGGGAACTGTGCTCCCTGGCTCCAGAGCTGCTAAAGACGCAAGAGGTGAGACCACGGCTAGAGGGGCTGCCGGAGGAGGAAGTTCCTGAGGAGGTGGCCAGTGGGAGTGGAGAGAGGGGTACAGAGAGGTGCACCAGGCCAGGGGCTGACGTGGCCCAAGCCCTGAGCCTGGCCACACTGGGAGTCTGGGCACTCAGAGGATTCGAGTCAGCGTATCCCCCTCTGGCCTCAGCCAGCCCGTCTGTGTACCGACCACAGCCGAGAGGACCCAGCTCTTGGGGCCGATGAGGGGCCACCCCTGGGTGAGTGACAGCCGGGTGCCAGGGCCTGGCCGCCCCGGCGGTGCATCCTCTGTAAGCGCCCCAGTGTTGCTGTCTCTGCTGGAGAGAGGAAGCCGCCGAGTCCTCACCCCTGCCCCCAGAAACAATCGTCCTCTTGCGTGTCACCTCAGTAGTCCCAGCGCGTCTTGGGCACAGTGGCTCATTTATGTCATTCATCCCCTGCCTCCCAGATCCTGACTATTTGGGTGGGTGAGCGGGTGAGACTCCCAGTCCTGCCGGTGACGTAGACCTCTGTTTTCCAAGCTAGCAAGGGAAGCCGGCTTCACCTAAGCCTTGGACGTCTGCCAGGAAACAATGCTTCAATAAAAGCAGCAGCAGAGCTATGCTCCCCCACCTCAGACCTCAGGCAGGACTGAACAGAGAGACTTGTCTCCACTGGGAGATGAGACCTGGAGACGCAGGTAGAAGGGAGTGTCCAGAGACCCCTTGTTCTGCTCCATCTCCCATGTTCGTTGTCTGAGTCCCTGGGGGAGGTGAGGCCCGCTTTAGGAAGAGAGGTGCTGCCTGGGGCCCCACCCCATCGGGTCTTGGCAATCCCAGGTCACCTTCTCACCCCTCCCCATACATCCAAGTCCTGACCACGCAATCTCCCAGTACGTCTGGAATCCCCACATCCCAAAGCCAGCTGCCACCCTACTGGAGCCGGCCCTCCTGGGCCACCGCTGCCTCATGAACCACCTTCTGCTTCCTGCCTGAGTCTTGGGGTGAACTCTGTCCCCTCAAATCATGTCCACCCAGGCTCTCGCCATGTGACCTTATCGAGTGGAAATAGAGTGGTTACCAATGTCACTAGTTAAGATAAGGCCATTACTGGTTTCTTTTTTTTTTTTAACTTTACAATATTGTATTGGTTTAGCCATGGCTGGTGTCCTTATAAGAAGGAGATTTAGACACAGACACACATGGTGGAGAGGACGGCCCCATGACGATGCAAGCAGAGACTGCAAGGATGCAGCCAGAAGCCACAAAACACCTGGGGACACCAGAAGCTGGAAGAGGCAGGAAGGGTGGTCCCCTAGAGACTTTAGAGGGAGCACAGCCCTGCAGAGCCCTGGGGCTTCTGGCCTCCAGACTGGAAAGGAATAAAGCTGCTGCTGTAAGCCCTTGTTTGCAGTAACTTGGGGGGTTGGCCCCCAGGAATCAGAGCCTGTTAGTTGATCATCACGAGGAGAAGAGTGAGCTTTAAAAGATGCAGCTCTTCCCCTCCACCCCTTCTCCTCATTAACTTCCGTACCTTTCTGTCTCATTTATAAAAAACTAAAACTCTTTCAGGTTTTCTATCTCTAGGTTTCTGTATAGCCACCTCCCACCAAGCTCCTTCCCGCTTCCCCCACCACTCTGAGGGGTGCCCTCTCCTACAGGTTCTTTGTACAAAGAGCTTAAAAACACAAAGACAGACCAATGAAACAAACACTCTGGTGCCTGGACCCAATGTTTTGCTATTTGTGCTTCAGTCCTTTTTCAGATGAATATGTTGCCAGTAGATTTGGAGGGTCCAGCAAACCAGCCTCCCCCTGCCTGAGGTGACCACTGTCTCCTGCCCACATTTTTATCCCCTCTGTCTCTCTCTCTCTCTCAGTCTCTCTTCTCTTTCTCTATCTTGTTCTTGCTGTCTCTAAATGTGTAAATATACATATCTAAATAGAAATACATAAATGTCATATATACACACATATATACACAATTTTTTTGCCTTTCCCTTCTCCAGGGGATCTGCCCAATCTGATATTAGTAGTAGTGCTTTATAACTTTACATAAATAACACACTATCATAATGAACGTCTTTATCATTGTTGTTGTTTAGTCACTAAGCTGTGTCTAGCTCCTTGTGACTGCAGCACACCAAGCTCCTCTGTCCTTCACTGTCTCCCAGAGTTTGTTCGAATTCATATCCGTTGCATTGGTGATACTACCTAATCATCTCATCCTCTGCTGCCCTCTTCTCCTTTTGCCTTCAATCTTAACAAATCTCTTTGCAACTTGCTTTTTTTAAAGCATGTAATTCTGAGACCCATTCAAGTTGGTAAATGCCCATATCACTATAATTTATGCATTTTTGTTCAGTCTCTCAATCTTGTCCGACTCTTTGTGACCCCAAATGCAGCACAACAGGTTTCCCTGTCCTTCACTGTCTCCTGGAGTTTGCTCAAAACTCATGTCCATTAAGTCGGTGATGCCATCCAACCATCTCATCCTCTGTCATCCCCTTCTCTTCCTGCCCTCAATCTCTCCCAGCATCAGGGTCTTCTCCAATGAGTCAGTTCTTCACATCAGGTGGCCAAAGTATTGGAGCTTCAGCTTCAGCGTCAGTCCTTCCAATGACTATTCAGGGTTGATTTCCTTTAGGATGGACTTGTTTGATCTCCTTACTGAGCGCCATCATTTATTTATGCAAGCCCTCCATGTCCCTGGACATTTCGCACTGTCATACTTGGGGACACATGGTGATGAATACCCCTTCACGTCCCCGTGCCCACCTGTCGTTGTTTCCCTTGCTTGTACCCCAGAGAGCGACGCGACGTTACAGGCTGTAGGATATGAATATTCCCATTTCACTGGATGTTATTAAAGTGCTCTCCTAAGAGCTGTAGCAGTCTCCATCCCCAGTGGCCAAGAATCCTCCCATGCATTCCGCCATTTGTTCAGCCCGCGGGGATTTATTGAGCACCTACTATGTGGGGGTCACAGTTCTAGGCATGGGGACACAGCCCGTGGCCAACACACGGCTTGAGGGCCAGACTGTCTGGATCCACAGCTCATTAATGATGCCCTTGGTTGGGCTCTGTAACAACTCTGGGCCTCAGTTTCCTCATTTGTAATTGCTGATGAAATTGAAAATGCATACACAAACATAGATATCCACAATTAGATAGGGATGGGGGCAGATACAGAGCCAGAGGCCAAGGTAGCAATAGAGATGCAGATACAAATGTGGGTATAGACATGATACAGTTACAGACATACACACAGATGAGGGCCACATGGATGATACACATAGACATCGATACCAGATACAGAGATAAACACAAGCAGAAAAGGGTACAAATACAGAAGCAGTTGTTGATATACACAACCAAAGCACAATTTCCTCCGTGCCTCAGTTCCCCACCTCACAGTATTAAATAACTACCTCCAGGTTTGATGTGGGAAAATAATGTGAGACAATGCATATAAAAGCTTTGAGCTCCTTGCCTGATGCAAAAGACCACTCATAGTGGTAACTCTGGTTAACATCCTGGGTCAAGACCCTGCCACCTAGGGCTGCTGGGAACACAGTGAGACCCAGATAATGTTGAGTTTGTGGTCTCACTGCAACTAGGGGATCACGCACATGGGAGCCACGGAGGGTCTCAGCAAGAAGGTGTGAAGAAGAGCACATCATAGGTTTGGGCTTGTACTTGGTGATCTGGGGTGAGAATCTCTGGATCAGATGCTAATGGGGCACGGGGATCGTTCAGTGATTGCAGATCTTCACCAGCTTTATAGAAGACTGGAGCCAGAGTGAGACTCACGTGTGACTGGTAAAGTCCGTGATCACTGACTGGTAAAGTCAGTGGTCACTCATCTCTCAGGGTCAGGGTGACGGTCAGTCTATGGTTTGGACACCTTTGAGTGTGCTCGGACCTGGTTTTGGGGTGGCCTCGCCTGACACTGATGTGCCATGAACTCTATGATGACCCAGTAGGAACCACCACAGTCCCCCTGCCTTCCCCAACAGGATCAGGCCAGCTTTGGCTTTTTTTCCCACCAGCTAGCTACTTCCTTTGTTTATTTAATTAATTATTTATCTTTGGCTGTGCTGGGCCTTCGTTGCTGCAGGTGGGCTTTCTCTAGTCGAAGCGAGCAGGGCCTCCTCTAGTTGCAGAGCCCGGGCAGGACAGGCAGGCTGCAGTAGTTGTGGCTCAGCCTCTAGAGCACAGGCTCAGTATTTGTGGTGCATGGGCTTGGTTTCCCTTCAGCATGTGGAATCCTCCTGGACCAGGTATTGAACCCTTGTCTCCTACATTGGCAGGAGGATTCCTAATCACTGGACCATCAGGCAAGTCCAGCTAGAGACTTTCCAATTTAGCTTCCTGTTTAAGGGACTCTGTTACTTCCAGCAGTGTCTTACCATCTCTTTCTCACTTATCCGCCTGTATATTTCTCCTCCCCATGATCAGACCTGGCTTCTTGGACTCAACTCTGTCTTGCCAGCAATTCTCCACTGACGAGGGTCTCCAGCCTCCCTTGGTCAGAAGTAGACTGTGTGTTTCTTCCTCCAAAGCCAGAGGGTTCCACAGAAGGACCAGGAAGCCGGACCAAACAGAGAGGACTCTCATTGGGGCCCCTGCCTTAAACAGGGTCAGCCCACCATGGGGACATGGAGAGGCCATTCCATTCATCTGGCTTCTGCAGGTGCCAGTGGACAGAGAGAATGACTGGGGGGCCTGCGTCTACAGGAAGGAGGGAGGCAGGGATGCAGGCTCAGGAATCAGTGCTGGGGCTAAATTTGGACTAAGTGACTCCATTGGAGTTGATAGTGACCCCAAAGTTCATGTCCACACAGAACCTGTGCTTGTGACCTTATTTGGAAAGGAGGTCTTCGCAGACGTTATGAAGTTAAGATGAGGTCATACCAGATCAGAAAGAAAGTGAAAGTCGCTCAGTCGTGTCTGACTCTTTACAACCCATGGACTGTATAGTCCATGGAATTCTCCAGGCCAGAATACTGGAGTAGGTAGCCTTTCCCTTCTCCAGAGGATCTTCCCAATCCAGGGATCAAACCCAGGTCTCCCACATTGTAGGTGGATTCTTTACCAGCTGAGCCACAAGGGAATCCCAAGAATACTGGAGTGAGTAGCCTATCCCTTCTCCAGAGGATCTTCCCCACCTAGCAATCAAACCGGGGTCTCCTGCATTGCAGGCAGATTCATTACCAACTGAGCTATCAGGGAAGCCCTGACATCAGATCAGGGTGGATGCTACATCTCATGACTTATGTCCATGTAAGAGGAGGAGGGACACAGACAGACTCAGAGAAGGTAGCCAGGTAACCACAGAGGCAGAGGTCAGGGTACTAGACCTACTGCCCAAGGAACCGCAAGGACGGCCAGCAACACCAGAAGCTGGGAGCGACACCTGGACCAGATGCACCCTTGGATCCCTGGAGAACACCAAGCCTGCCCACACCTCTATTTTAGACTCTGGTCTCCAGAATTGTAAGATGATAAGCGTCTGACGCTGAGCGCCACCAGCTATGGGTAATTTAACTAAGCAGCTGCAGAAAGTTAGTGTAGTGACCTTGCATTGCCAGCCCACTACCTGCACCCTGACTCCACACCTCAGAGCAGAGGGCACCCTCACCAGGCCCTTCTCAATGGGGCCCCAGCCCAGGCATGGGCAACACGGAGACCCCCAGGGCAGCACAGAGACCCCCAGGCCCTGCGCCCTCTCAGGGCAGCAGCTGGGCTAGGTGTCTGACCCTTGCCATGCTGCATCACTGGCTCCCGCCACTCAGCCCATCATACCGTCACTGGGTAATGACAGTTATCCTATCATTACGTGACTGTGGGGTCACTGGGGCTGGTGATAAGTCACGGTTAACATTTATGAAGTGTGCAGGCCATCTGCAGAAAATGATGATAATAAAAAACCAGAGTCCTCTCTGATGGTCACAGGCTGGGTTGGAGAGGAGATCCTGCAAAAGAAGACCATACGGTAGACATGGATGGGAAGTGGATGGGGGATTCGATTATCAAAGACAGGCAGTGATCTGGGCCCTACTGTCTGAGTGCTTTCACCTAAGCACCCCCAAAATTCTCGAAAACACTGACCAATGCCCATTAACGAATTTCACCAGAGACACCAGAGGAGGCCAAGTTGATCAATACTCATTGCAAAACCACATGGCACCAGACCGGGCCCATGGGGGGATGTCAAATGAAGAACACTCTGTGTCTGCCCTCAGTGGCCAGATGGCTGAACCAGCACCCAGGGGCCCAGTCACACCTCCTTACTCTCACCCCACTGTTTGTGGCCATTGTCGGCTGTGGAGGACTGTCCAGAGTGGGCTGAGCTGGCCAGGAAGGCTTCCTGGAAGAGGTGTTACCCGGAGCCTTGGAGGATGAGAAGGAAGGAAGAGGGAAACGCTTCTGGTCCTCTGGTACCTTTGAGAACCTGGCGAGGCCGTCTTCACTTTCCTCCTCTAGATGAGAGGGTCAAGGTGAGTGTCCTGCGACCGAAGTCTCCCAGCTGCCCTCAGATAGCAGAGTTCCTGCCCATCCCCCAGGGTTCCTGACACCCCCTGGGACAAGGTTAGATGTGCTTAGACATCATAGATGTTGGGCAGCCTCTGCACGTCCCCATCTCCCCAGGGTCAGGCAAGCATCTCCCCGGGCGGCTCTCCATCTGCAGAGGTCACCTCTGTCACCCAGTAGGAATGCTGCGGTAGAGCCAGGGGACAGGGCAGTAAGTCTTCTCAAGACCACACTCGAACTCCAGCAGACTGGCTTTTCTGCCTGAAGTTAGCAGACGGACTAAGATCAGGAAACTCATCATGAGTGGATGAAGAGGGAGGGTGTGCCATGCTCCTGAAAACTAGATTCCCCTAAAAGAGACTTCGACAAAACCCCTAATAACGATGGGACCCCTCACGATGGCCTTGAGCAAGACGGAAAATGCTTCTTCCAGTGTCCTTGGTCAGGACTTAGAGTTTTTGCAGTAGTCAGGTACCTGGTTCCCACAGTGGCCAGAGCCCCTCGGCACCCCATCACTGTCTCTGTAGGCCCCCACAGGTGGGTCAGGGCCTGCTGAGTGCAGAAGGGTCCCCCACCCCAGATGCAGGGGGTGTTAGGACCCCTCAGTGCTCTCCGGAGTACCTAAGTGGTGTCAGAAACAGTCCAAACTTCAGTAAAGACTTGATTCTAAAGGACCATTGCAAGAGGTGTGGGGCGGGGGTCTATTGCAGTTCTGGGAGGGCCCTCCTATAATTGGAGGAGGGGGTTATTACAATCCCTGGAAGGGATGGGAGGCAGAAGACATGGACTAAAGGGCTAAAGGTTGGAGGTCATGTGATGGGACCACAGACCAGAGACTCTCCCCCTACCCTCAGGTCAGGAGGGGCTATTGCTCCATCAGGCCAGATATGGACCTGGGTCCAGGGGTCATGGTAAGAAGAGAAGCTTAATTAAGCTCCATTCATAAGCTCTGTGTTCCTATCAATCAGTGGACAAAACAGTTCAGCTGATCATTGGTGAGACAAAGGATAGGGTTTAGGAGGAGAGGTCTGTGCCTGGTTTCACTCTCAGTAAACAGAAGTCCCTTTAGTCATGTGGGGAAGGGTCTTAGCAGTAAGCCATTTGCCAAGAGCATGAAAGAGTTGGTGTGGGTCTTCAACAGTCAGTTTACCAAATCCTGGGTTCAGGAAAAATTCCACATTGACATCAGCCTATGATGCAGACTGGAAAGTCCTTCTTGGCCCCGAGCTCAACTCAAACCCAGCAGTTTCTGCATGCCCGTGAACAAATGAGAGCAGGCTTTTCAAGGAAGGAAAACGCAGCCTCCAAACTCCCAGGGGCCAGCCAAGACTTGTGCATCTTCCTGAGTGAGGAGAGCTCAGGGACTCTCACGTGCTCAGAGTTTGGGGGAGACGTCCCGGAAGACTCCAGTCTTCACCACCCCACCCCCACCCCCACAAGCCCTGATGTGGCCAGCTCCAGCACCTCCACCGTGGGAGCCTGCATTGTCATTGAAGCCTCCAGTGTACCTGCCAGCTCTTTCTCGTGGGTCTGTGCGCTGCTAACAGTGGGTGGGGTGTGCACTTCTACAGAACCACCTGCTCCCTGTGAATGCCAAGCAACAGACACAGGAAGGAGCAGACTTGGGCGAGCCCGTGACTATGACCACAGCCCCGTCCCGAGTGCCCGCAGCCAGCTCTGCTCCTTTCAGGGAGAAAGAGAAGGAGAAGAAGCATGGAGATTCCCAGTGTCAGCGTCCCCCCTCCGCTGCCTTTCCTCGGAGACAGTCACCCCCATAAATGGTCTCAAGTTCCTCTGGGGGAGGACCGGGTGAGCCCCTCCTGAGTACATGGCCACTTGGAGCCTCCTTCCTCAGAACCTGGCCTCGCCTGCATCCATGGTTCTGGTCCAAGAACTGGTTTGGGTCTGGAACCGTGCCAGGGGCTCCTGTGCAGTTAGATAGCTGACCTCAGCCTTCTCCTCACCCATCTTTGATCCTGTGTGATTATACACATGAACGTTCTCCTCACTGGCTGCCCACCATCGTGCCCTGGAGCACCAGGATCCGTAGGTCACTGCCCTGGGTTCTGGCTGAGTTGGGCCCTGCCAGCATTCCGCACTTGCTGCCCATCGGATAACTCGCTGCTGGCAGATGAGCACTGCCACGTGGCCTCTGCTGCTCTGGGATCCCACCATTCACTGCTCGGCCCCACTGTCCCTTCTCTGCGCCGGGGGTCTGAACCCTGCACCACTGTGACCCCAGTCAGGGCCTCTGGTCGGTTTGCCGGAAGTGGAGTCCAGGCTGGGTTTGGGGCCGTGATCAAGGGGACTGGACAGGGCAGGGGAGGGGCTGAGGACGAGGAGCTGGAGGGGCGCCGCCCTGACCCCACAGGAGCCCTAGGACTGGGTTGTGCTGGTCCCACCCTGAGGCAAGGGGGGCTTGCACCACCTCCAGACTGAGGGGGCAGTGGGGGTGGGTGTGACCTACCACAGGTAAGGTGGCTCCATCCACAGGGATCAGTTCTCCAAAGCAGGGGGCAGCTTGGAGATGGGGTACCACCACCCCCACCAATGCAACATGAACAGCGTCAACTACAGAAACATTCTTTCTCTGCTGGCTTCTCATAGGATCCTGGGGAGCTATGATCACCTCCCAGTATGAGGGCCAGGCAGACCTCTGCTGAGGACAGCATCCGGCTCCCTCCAGCTGCTTTCCAGGGCCACCACACTGCACGGCAACCACCACGGCGCTGGAGCTGAACCCCGTCACTTCCCACGTAGGGCCGTCAGAGACAGATCCCCAGAGGCCGGCCAGGTGCCAGCTGGTGGATCCGAGGAGGTAACAAACAGGATTGATTTGTTTAATCTAACGCTGGGACTTCTCACAGCGAGAAGGATGCTGGTCCATTTATCAGGATTAGACTGCTCCCGGCAGACGAGCTATCCAAGTCTCACCTTTCTTCTGTTGGAGGGTTATGTTATTAAAGACAGGCCTCTGCGACGGAGAGCTCATGAAAAGAAAAAATGTGTGTCTTTGTCGAAGAGCATCTTGGATTACAGCCAGGGCTTCCTTGCAAACAAGGGTCTTGGATGGGGTCATGTCCCTCCTGGTCCTCCCCTGCCTCTTCATGTTCCCAGTTTTATAAAGTGTTTGGGGAATAAAGCCACCTTCTGACCAGTTTCCTTGTGCTGCTCGGTCTGTGGGCCAGAGCAACCGTGGGGGCGTCCACAGCACTTGTCCTTCACCGTCTGGATAAACCACAAGAGGATGGTGTCACGGAGCCTCATATATGGAAGGAGAGCTTCCAGAAGCCATTGGGTTAGGATTTGGGGGCAGTTCAGGGAAAGGACATTGCATCAACAACCTTTGCACCCAAGGGACAGCAAGGCCTTGGACNGGATAAACCACAAGAGGATGGTGTCACGGAGCCTCATATATGGAAGGAGAGCTTCCAGAAGCCATTGGGTTAGGATTTGGGGGCAGTTCAGGGGAAGGACATTGCATCAACAACCTTTGCACCAAAGGGACAGCAAGGCCTTGGACACTGTCCCCAGAGGCGCTTCCCACCCGAGGCCCAAGTCAAGGTTAGGTGCCCTCGACCCCACTGCTTAGCTTCCCTGAGCTGCAGAAACAGATTCCCATAAACTGCAGGCTTAAAATAGTAGAATTGTCTTCTCTACAATCCAGGAAACAAGAAGCCCCAAATGAAGGTGCCACTGGGGGCTCAGAGAGAAGGTCTGTCCAGACGTCTCTCAGGGTCTTTGGTGCCCCCCTGATTTGTAGACACATCACCCCAACCTCTGTCTCCATCTACACATGTCGCTGTCCTCCACACATGTGTGTCCTTCTCTGTCTCTTAGCTGAGGCAGAGGAAGCTCAGGGAAGCTCCCATGGGAACTGAACCACCCTAAACCAGTATGGCCTCATCTCATGCTTACCTTAGTCTCCTCTGCAAATGAGGTCCCAGGACTGAGGCTCCAGCTGGACATGAATCTTGGGGATACACCTGTCACCCGCTGCATCCACTGTATTAGCCAGGGTTCCCCAGAGAAATGCAATACAGAGACCAGATGTATATATGGAAAGAGAGCTGGAATGAGATTTATCACGAGCAGTTGACCAGGTGGTCATGAAAGCTGACAAAGCAGCCAGGACCTGTGGTCCACAGGCTGGAGTCCCAGGAAAACTAGGGGTGGCACGTCTGCATCCAGAGGCCGGAGAACAGGGGTGCTCAGGGCAGGAGACTGGTGTCGCAGCCCCGCAGTCAGGCCGGAGGGGCAAGTTCTTCCTCCCCCTGCCTTTTGGTTCTGTTCAGATCCACAGCAGGTTGGGCAGGGGCCCCCTCACCCTAGGAAGGCCAATTGCTCCATTAGTCCACTCATTTAAACACTAACCTCACTTGAAAACACCCTTTCAGATGCACCCAGAATAACATTCAGGCAAATATCGGGACGCCCTACTCTGTCAACTTGATGCGTGACTTTGCCCACAGATGGCAGAGGCCCCGGCTCGCCCCGAAGCGGCCTCTTCCTGCCCGCTCCCCAGGCTCCTTCTCCTGAGTCACCATCACTCTTCTCTCCTTCCCCTGCTCCTCCTACACCTACTTCTCAGGATAGACACCATCTCCCTGGCTGGACATGCTTCATCCAGCAAGTCCTGCCTCCAAGTCTCCTAGCCCCAGACCCTGGGCGAGGGACCCTCCCAGATGGGCCCCTCCTGCCCTGCTGTCTGGCCAGCTCTGGTCACCCACCCTGAGCTCCCATCTTGTCTTTGCCCGCCCGTCCAGCCCCAACTCATCACGTGGGCTCTGGAGCCTCTGCAGAGGCGGAGTCCATGTTCCCAGGCATGTACCAGCCTACAGTGGGTCTGGAGCCCCTCTTCCTGTGGAGATGGGGGTCCAGGAAGTTCTCCCAGGGTCAGGGTGGAGGATGAAAGGAGAGAGGGAGGGTGTGCCACACAGCCTCCATGGTTCTCTCCTGCACATGGGCCCAAATGGGAAATTTAGATTAATTGAAGGTAAAGCCAGAAGGAAGCTTGTGGGCCTCGACCCAGACTCCCTGGGGTCACACAGTTCACACCACTGTCACACCAGGGGGTGGTCTGTGGTCCATGGTCCCAGAAGAGCCAGGAGGCCCTGAGGTGGGTCAGAAGCAGACCTGGCCCCTCCTGGCCTGTCTTCCCTGAGTAAACCCCTGAGTCCCAGGACTTCATTCCCAAAAAGACTCAGGCTTCTCCCCTCTTCCCATCTCGTGGTCCAGCCTCAGCTTCTGCAGAGCAAGCCAGTGGGCCCTGCTGTCCTTGAGCTCAGAGGAGCCAGGCTGAAGGGCAACCGTGGCACTGACCCTCACCAGATGGCTCTTTTTCTCTAGGCCTTTCTTTGTATTTCAATGCATTGTCCCTCCTGAAGGCCTGGATTTAAAAGAATGAGTTTATACAGTACCTAAGATAATTGAAATATACTCTAGGTACCTGGAGTAGTGGGCGAGAGCTGGATTCCACGGCCCAACTGCCCACACGTGAAGGCAGATCCAGTTCTGGCCCTTGGTAGCTTCACGGGGGATGGGGATGGAGCCACGTCTCTGAACCAATTTCTTATGTAACAAGCTGGTGGTATTAGCGTCCTCCTCACAGGGTTGTATGAAGATTAAACAAGTTAACGTTATAAACTGTTAGGAACCATGTCTGATGTATAATAAAGGCCCTTTTAGTGTGTGTGAATAAATAAGTGCTTCATTTCAGGCCTCTGGTTTCAGGCGATCTCTACCTGCTATCACAGTGAAGCTGTAACTGCATCCCAGGAGACGCACAGCCCCTCCCAGCCTCTCCCCAGCCAGCATCCCTGATTCCCCCAGCATTATGATGCTTAACTAGACACATCCTGTCAGCCTGGGCATAAAGAGCTGCCCATGGCATTTAGGAAGAGAAAATAAATGGTTCCTTTCTGTCTCTCTCTCTGTCTGAAATCCCTGTGTCCCCAGGAGATGAGACACTGACGCATGTTCACAATAGCTTTCCTGGGACTCGATGCAGGAAGATAAATACAAACAGGGTTCATTTGTCTGGAAGAGCTGGCAGGCAGGGGGGCTCTGGTTCCCCGGAAGAAAGGGAGACCTTGCTCCTGGGGTGAAGGTTTGGAGCCGCTGGCACCACGCTGTGCCCCGGGAGCAGCCCCTGGACCTAGGCCCCCTCCCCACTCGAGCCCCGCTCCTGCCCTCTTCTGACTCTGGGCAGCGTAGCCCAAGCTGCATGCCCAGCTGGTTGTCAGCTTCTACTTCCCAAAGCTGCCATCCTCTCCCTGATTCCTGGTGACCACTTTGTGTAGGAAAGCACCTGCTCAGCATAGAGGCAGACGCAGGACTGGACAGACACGGAGATCCAGGTGGGGGGACAGGCAGAAATCAATGGGAAGTTGACGACCTCAGAAGGTATGAGTAACGCTTTTGCTGCTCACCTGAGAAGATGTCCATTAGGTGGTAGATCACTACAGTAGGGAGTCAGGTGATACGGACACTAACCGCTATGGTTTCCTGATGTGAAAAACAAAAGTGATACTGGCCGCTACGTCACAGGGTTGTTCTGAGGATTAAATGAGTTAACACACAAATGCCTGGAGAGAGTAGTACTAGGTATATAGCACTATCGTTACCATCTTCATCACTACTACCTCCATCATCACCACCATCACCATCTTCACCATCCTCAGCATCATCACCATTAATATCACCGCCACCATCATCATCAACATTATCAGAATTATTAGCCCTAGAAGGTAGAAATTGAGCTGGGCTCTAACAGATGGCTTCTATGAGATAGGAGAGGAGGAAGGAGCAGGTCAGGCAGGTAAAATGAGAGAGGTAAGGAGGAAATTGGGAAAGCAAAGGATCTTGGAGCCAGTTCCAATGGCAGGCCAGCAGCCGAGAGTAGTGGCAAAGGTAGGTTGGGGTCTGCTGTCAGCAGCCTCATGAGAGCCTGGAGCCTCCCTAGCCTCCTGCTCCTCCCTGACTCCTGGCTTTGCCTTTCTTTGCGTTGGATCCGAATGTTGCACCTGTGCTCAGGCAGTGAGCCCCCCACTCCACCTCTAGTGCCCCGCTTCACCTTCTGGAGATGTGCATGGACACAACAGCAGATGTCCAGGCGTGCTGCCCCAGGGTCAGTCTCCTTGGGCCCCCCAAGTGTGCCCCCCCTTTACAGAAGCGTCTCCGCACCCCTACCCCCAGCAACTCTACCTAGCCCTCTTGGCTTAATGGAGAGGCACCCTGGGTTTCTTCTTAGAGACTGATTAAAAAGTCCTCCAGGGCTGGGACTGAAAATGGTGTGATAATTAGCTGGCAGGCTGCAGTGGCCAGGCCTCCAGCTCTGGACTGTTGTAATCGGAATAATGTGGGGGTTGACTTGTTCTCTTCAAAATGTACTATTATTGTTAGATTTCCCACTGGCTGGCTTTGGCAATAGTCATTTATGTCTCCTTCCCACCCTGGGGGGACTCCTGATCCTTCTGTGGGAAGGGACGTAGCGTCTCCTGGCTGAGCTGCAAATGCCTCATTTCGGCTCTCAGCTGCACACTTGGTCTTTCTTCTCACTCTGGGTCACATTTCATTTTGGCTTAAATAATGAAAGCAGCAGACCAGAGATTAGAGCCGTTAAATGATTTTTTGCTCCCAGGAAACAGATGCCTGTCCAAGATAGAGACTCACTGACAGCTCAGTGGACTCTGTGCGTGTGGTCAGTGGACTCTGTGCATGTGGAACTGGAAGAAATGCACTGAACTGGGGGTGGACGTGGCTTGGAGACTTTGAGATGTGGACTTGAAGTCTGAGAGATCAGAGCTCCACCTGGCTACATGGGCAGGGAGATTGGCCCCACACACTGACGTGTCATAGCAGCACAAAGCTGGTGCTGGTGGTCTCTCACCTACGTCCAGGGTGAGCTCTGTCCAGAGGCAGGCAGGGGACCCCAGGGATGGGGATAGACACTTTTGACCTTCATGGGATGACAAGAATGATCCTTGGCCTCCCCGTGCTTTTCAAGTGCTTTCTCCTACTTCTTCATTGGCCCTCCCACCACTTGGAAATTCACTGGGGGCCCCTCTGCTGCCCGTATCATGCAGGTGAGGAAAAGGTGAGATTCGTGACTCAACCCAGATGTCCAAACCTCCCATGGCTACTCTTTCTACCTTACTACCATTTCTCACTGACCCTTCCTATTCCAAAGAGGGAACCAGGAGTCCTGAGAAGTTGATGACAAGCCCCAGGTTAGGTGTCAGTAGGAGAAAACTCGGACATTCTCTGCATTTTGTTCCACTGTTGTTCAGTCACTCAGTCATGTCTGACTGTTTGTGACCCCACGGATTGCAAGACACCAGGCTTCCCTGTCCTTCACTGTCTCTCGGAGTTTGATCAGACTCATGACCATTGAGTCAATGATGCCATCCAGCCATGTCATCTTCTATCGCCCCCTTCTCCTCCTGTCCTCAATCTTTCTCAGCATCTGGGCCTTTTCCAATGAGCAGACTCTGCATTACGTGGCCAAAGTATTGGAGCTTCAGCTTAAGCATCAGTCCTTCCAATGAATATTAAGGATTGATTTCATTTAGGATGGACTAGTTTGATCTCCTTGCTGTCCAAGGGACTCTCAAGTCTTCTCCAACAGCACCACAATTTGAAAGCATAAATCGTTCAGCATTCAGCTTTCTTTATGGTCCACCTCTCACATCTGTACATGACTATCGGAAGGACTTAACTTTGATTCCTCATGGGCAGAGGGATCAGCTCACCAGGAAGAACAGAAGTGAATCCAGGGTCATCCTGAACTCTCTGAGCCTCCATTTCCTAATCTGTGAAGTGGGAGTAATGATGTTGGCCTTACAGAGAGAGTGGAGAGTGTACGTGTAAACCCCTAAGCTGTGGTTACAGCTATGATCACAGAGGAGCAAAGGCCAGCCATAGCCAAGGCACTCCTTGCTCACCTCCCCCTCCCTGGGACAAGGCCCCTGGGCAGCTCAGGGTCACAAGTGCTGGAGGATTAAGGAAAGTTGTGCCATAAGAGTGGGCTCTTCTGGTGTGGGGGGTGGGCAGAAAAGGAGCCACACTCTGCTGGCACTCCCCAGAGACAGGTCACTTCTCCTGGTGCCTTTCAGACTGTGTATGGAGAAGATGAGCATCTTCATGGGCTCAGAGGATGTTACATGAAGCAGACTGTGAATCCCACTGTGTTAAGTCACTTCAGTCGTGTCTGACTGTTTGCAGCCCGGGGACTGTAGTCTGCCAGGCTTCTCTGTCCATGGGATTCTCCAGGCAAGAAGACTGAACTGGGTTGCCATCCCCTTCTCCGGGATATCTCCCCAACTCAGGGATCAGACCTGAGTCTCCTGCATTGCATGCAGATTCTTTCCCACTAAGCCACTTGGGAAGCCTACATCCCACTAAGCAGACTGAAATTGGTGAGTGGTTCACAGCGGGCTGGCGCCTCAGGCCAGAGCCAGCTGAACAGACATTGTGCCTTAAGGAGCGGGAAATGTGCCTGCTTCAGCCACACAGGGAGCTCCGACTCATTTAGGCCACAATCCCTGGGGGCCACAAGGAAAAGGAAGTCATGTCTGCCCACCGGGCTGGCCCTGCACAGAGTTTTATCTCCCTTCCTCCTTCCCCTCCCCTGCCAACATGAAAACTGCTGGATCTCACTCCCCTTGTGGGCTTCCCAGGTGGCACTAGTGGTAAAGAATTTGCCTGCCAATGCTGGAGACATAAGAAGTGAAGTGAAGTGAAGTCGCTCAGTCGTGTCCACCTCTTTGCCACCCCATGAACTATAGCCCACCAGGCTCCTCCATCCATGGAATATTCTAGGCAAGAGTACTGGAGTGAGTTGCCATTTCATTCTCCAGGAGACATAAGATGCATGGGTTAAATCCCTGGGTCAGAAAGATCCCCGGGAGGAGGGCATGGACACCACTTCAGTATTCTTGCCTGGAGAACCCCATGGACAGAGGAGCCTGGCAGGCTACAGTCCATAGAGTCACAAAGAGTCAGATGCGACTGAAGCAACTTAGCACTGATGCACACAGTCCCCTTGCAAGCAGTTCCCTGCCTTACTCATTCCTCAGCTTCCTTTAAGATATTCTCTAAAGGCTCTGAACTGTATCTTGCCTGCAGATTTGCTACACTGGCTTGATGTCTCTGGATGGATGTCCCTTTCCAGCCCAGGCCCTGTGGACACAGAGTTGGTTCTGGTGTTCAGTGGTTCTGTCCCAGACAACTTTGAACAGCCAAGAACACAGCATTTGGGTACCATGGCTGGCTTGTTGGGAGCTCTATTGGTGGGGTGTTCTCTGGTATTGTGACTGAAGCCCATTCCAGGGTGTAAGGCAAAGCTGGTTCAACCCTCACCCTACTGTTTTGTGGCTATGGCTTTGGGCAAGTTGCTTCACCTTGTGAAGGCTTCATTTTCTGACTTGTGAATAACATGCTTCCTGAGAGGGCTCACACACTTTATCATCTGTCACTCCCCAATCCAAACCCTGTGGCCTGGATTCCATCCTCACCATTCTGCTGAACTTGAGCTGGCCAAGGTCACCTAGGCTGCTGATAATTTCAGTGAACACTTTATAATCCTATTTTGCTTTCAGCACACTTTCCCACTCCTGCCTTCCTTAAACTCCTAGTTCTCTCAGCTTCCAGAGGCCCACATTCTCCTTCCGTCCCCCACGCCTCATCGGTGAGTTTCTTACAACCTGCATTAATCAGTTAAGGCTACGTGACAAAGCAGCATGGGCTGGGTGGTTTAAACAACAGAAAGTTGTTCATCACAGTTCTGGAGGCCAGAAGTCCAGGATCAAGTTTCCCGGTGAGGACTCTGATTCAGTTCCTAGTGAGAGGTCTCCATGACTTAGTTCCTGGTGAGGATTCTAATTTAGTTCTTGGGGAGGCCTCTCTTCCTGGTTTAATTCCTGGCAAGGACTCTGGTTTGCAGGTGGTGACCTTGCCTTGTCCTCACATGGCCTTTCTTTGGTGCCTGCATATGGAGAGAGAGCACTCTCTGAGGTCTCTACTTATAAGGCACTAATCCTCTGGGACCAGGGCCCCCCCTTGTGAGCTTATTTAACCTGAATTACTTTCTTAGAGGTTCCATCTCCAAATACAACCTCTCTGGAGGTTACAGCTTCAACATAAGAATTCTCAGGGGACACAGTCCCCATAGCACCACCACTGAGATGGATGTTCCCTGGGTGCTGGCCCTTGACTCTCTTCTTCTCTGTCCTCTGTCCCCCCAGTGGAACCCTCAGTGATGATGGAAACACTCCAGACAACATTACTCTGAGCACTAGAAATACAGCCAGTGCAACCCAGGGCCTGAGCGCGTCATGCAGTTGTAAATATTTTCCATGTACAGGGCCATGGGTGACTGAGGGCTCTGGCACAGCGTAGCACTACACACTCCTCACACAACCCCAGCCTGGACTGGACAAGTCATAGGCTCTGGCTCTCGCATCCCCACCTCTACCCTGGCCCCTCATCTATGGTCCTGGTGCATCTCTGTCATGCTCACTTGCCACCCCCATTAGGAGAGTTCACAGCATCTCAAACATCACCTGTCTCAGAACTCTCTACCCTCCTGAAAACCCATCCTGGTAAAACGTCTCCATGACCCACATAGTCCCTCTCATCAGAGACCCGGAAGTGAGCCCCAACAACTCTTCTTTCGGGTGACCCCCAAGTCCTGCTGCATGAACCTCCGTTACATACCTCGAACCTGCCTGCCTCCCGCCACCTGCCTGCCTCCACCTCTGGCTTTCTCCACCACACACGTGCTCTCCTCGCAGATCTCCCTCCTCCTCTAAGCGAGGCTCCCACAGCCTCTCCTTAAAATCCTCCACATCTACCGTGTCTCTGGCCTCCACTCCCTCATCCAGCTTCCCTCTTCTTCTTCTAGTCCCTGTCTGCACTTTCCATCCCAGTTCCTCAGAAACCCCTCTCCACCCTCCATAGCCGCTCCTGACCTCCTCAAGTCCCCTCTCCCTCCAGGAGCCCTGGGGAGAGAGTGGGAGGCCAGAGAGCACAGGCTCAGAGCTGAGCTGAGCGATGCCAAGCATGCTCCACCCCCACTGCTGGACAATGGGAATAATTATAGTGCCTTCCTGACAAGGACGATTAAATTTAATGATGATTACATGAGTTAACTCGCGAACACAGCCTGGGATAAAGTAAACCTCTGAAAACATTGGCCATAATGAACTAGCAGTTCCCACCCTAAGTCTGGGCTGGCATCCCACTCTAGGCTTCCATGAGTAACCTGTCCCACTGAACCCCTAAACACACTTCTCACCCCTCATCATTCTTACCCACCTCCCAGCTGGGCTGGGAGCTCAGGACCCTCATTTCCCCCCTCTAGCTGAGTCCAACAAGGAGATGGCACCCAACTAATGTCATTGAAGGCATTTGTGTTAACCCCCAAGCGTTTTGCTGTTTTCACTACTAAAAACAGATTCAAAGATGCTTCTGTGTTGCAGTAAAACAAGCACAATGTGGAAATAAAGGAAGACACCCCACTCCCGACATGAGAGCAAGCAAAGGCAATTTATTCAGAGCTCAGTGTGGCAAGGTTGTCCGACACCCGGTCCTGCATTTGCCTGAGACACCCTCAAACAGACAGGAGTTGGGGAGCTTTTTCATGTTGGAAAAGGGAGGTCCAGGTGTGTTCTGATGTGGGGCAAGGGCCTGGAGGAGATAGAGGCACTAACCAGAATGGGGGTGCCCCACAGGATTTGTTGGGGGACACCTGGCTTTCTCTGGCTGGTCCTGAGTTGGAAGCAGAGACAGAAATTAAGCTGTTAGTTATTCATCAAATGTTGGCCATTTGGTGACATTTGTTACAGAAGTTACTGTTTGCCCTCGTGTATTGTTACCAGAGATAATAATCCAACTTCCTACGAGTCTGACTCTTGGCGGCTTCCTGGGCTAATCCCTGTGCACAAGGACTGGTTTCCTAGGCTGATTGCTGTAGGTCATGGGTCAGAGTTCTCCTTTTCAATATGGTCTGACTACTACCCTTTACAGACAGCCTCTCAAGAGAGAGAGACATCGAGGGGGGCCCTCCAACCTGCTCCAGCCGCCCTCCCTTCTCCATGCACGGCCACCAGGGGCAGCCGGGTGTGTCCTTGCAGGTGTGTCCCTGGGAGCGTGCTGTCTGCTCCTGTGTGCCCTGCAGCTGTAGCGTGTATGTGCCTCAGGCATGTGCATCTGTGCTGGAGCTCAGGCTGTTCAGAGACTACAGTTCCAGCATGGACATCCCAGAGGCCACCCTAGGCTGTTTCTCAGTGGTGCTGAGAGTGGAGTCTGCAGGGGGCACTTGTGAGCAGTGGGGACACCTTTCTGAGAAGGGTGAGTTGGGGAGGAGGGACGCCACAAAGCAAGACCCTGTCCCACAAGCTTGGGCTCCTCCACAGGGTACTTCCTGATGACCCACTGAGAAGCACTTTCATTTTCCTCTTAATAAGGAATAATGATTGAGACCCAACTCCCACTCTGTTTTTAAATTTATCCTGAGAAGAGTATTAGAAATGAAACATTAATGGAACGTGAAAAATGAACTCTGCATTCAGCTCCCATTTACCAAATTGCTCAAGCTCATTGCAGGGAAGGAACAGGGAGTAGAATGATGCCCAGAAACTTAGCATGCCTATCCTGTGTGCATGGCTGGCCACCGCAAAGACAAATGGATAAATATTTTATGTACTTCAATTTTGTCATCTGCAGGCTTGATGTTCTAAGTCAGTTTTTCTTTTCCTAATCATAAATGTTAAAATTGCATGTTTTTCTCCCTACCAAGAACAAAGTTCTGGTTTCTGTTCTGTGGCTTTTCCCTTGAACCCATAAGTACAAAAACGTTGTGACTGTGACTGCTCATTTCCCACTCCCCTGTAATGGTCAGGGGTCTCCAGATAATACCATATATATGTGTATATATATATATATACACATACATATACATGACATGCTGTGCTGTCAGTCATATCTGACTTTGTGATCCTATGGACTGTAGCCCACCAGGCTCCTCTGTCCATGGGATTCGCCAGGCAAGAATACTGGAGTGGGTTGCCATGCCCTCCTCCAGGGGATCTTCCTTACCCAGGGATCACCAACCCAGAAGCACTTTCTCCTGCATTGTCAAGCGGGTTCTTTACCACTAGTGCCACTTGGGAAGCATATATATATGTGTGTGTGTGTGTGTGTGTGTGTGTGTGTGTGTGTGTCGCTTCACTTCAGTCACTTCAGTCGTATCCAGCTCTGTGTGACCCCATAGATGGCAGCCCATCAGGCTCCACCATCCCTGGGATTCTCCAGGCAAGAACACTGGAGTGGGTTGCCATTTCCTTCTCCAGTGCATGAAAGTGAAAAGTGAAAGTGAAGTCGTTCAGTCGTGTCCGACTCTTAGCGACCCCATGGACTGCAGCCTACTAGGCTCCTCTGTCCATGGGATTTTCCAGTCAAAAGTACTGGAGTGGGGTGTATATACACACACACATAACTTATTATGAGGAATAGGCTTATGCATTTGTGGAGGCTGACATCCCCAAACCAGTCGTCAGCAAGCTGGGGATCCAGAATAGCCAATGGCCCCAATTCAAGCCTGAAGACAGGAAAAAGTTACTGTCCCTGTTCAATGGCAGCCAGGCAAGAGGAGTTTCCCTTTCCTGGAAGGAGGGGAGACTTTAGATCTATTCGGGCCTTCAACTGATTGGGTGTGGCCCACCACATTGGGGAAAGCAATCTGCTTTACTGAGTCTACTGATTCCAGTGTTTGACTCATCCAGAAACCCCTTCCCAGACCATTCAGAATCATGTTTGACTCAGTGTCTGGGCCCCTGCAGCCCAATTGAGTCAATACATCAAATTAACAGTCATGCATCTCCTTTGTCTTATATTTCTGTTTGCTTCACTTGCCTTATCCTCAGGCTGGTTCTATTGGAAATACAGTTCTTATTGACTTTCTTTTTCTAAATGGACCTTGTAGACGTCTGCAACACGCGGCCTGGTTTTCCTGACTCATTTTATGCTTTCTCCCTTGCCATCTTTCCCTCCTCTTCCTCCACCCCATTTCCTTCCTTAGATGATTCTTCAGAACACATTATGCAACTTCACAAAAAGCCCACCACTCTTTTATCCACCACCTCCCATCTTCCCCATGACGTCACGGCTTTTCATAGTTCAGCAGTGACTTGAGGCTCCTGTCTGTAAAGACAAAGAGCCGCAGCTTCCTGATAACATAAAATTAGACTGCTGGAGACAGCAGCCCCTCGCTGCTCCTATCCCAAGGTGAGAATTTGGCAGAGACCCAGATAAGCCCGAATGGAACCTCAGGGAGGCTCAGTGCCATATCTCACCCAAACTGCCCATCAAAACAGCTGTCTTCCTCTAGCCCTTTGTTCTGCTGTGCTTGGCAGAAGACCTGCATAGCCGTAACACCTTCCTTTTCTATTGTACATTTCAAAAGTAATCATCGAGAAAGTGATGAAGAAGCAGTATTAAAGGAATTTTAAAGATATGAGAATGG
Organism: Neotragus pygmaeus; assembly: GCA_006410875.1. NCBI lineage: Eukaryota > Metazoa > Chordata > Mammalia > Artiodactyla > Bovidae > Neotragus > Neotragus pygmaeus. The sequence goes on from SJYV01013771.1 coordinate 473,205, forward strand.
TGTGAAATCCCACTGCCCTAGCGCAGCTGCTATTTTTACTTGGAGTAATAAGGTCTTCATTTAAAAGCTCCACATTAGCGAAATGCACACTCACTAAAGGAAGATGAGATGTGTGTGCAGCTGAGCAGAGTATATTCAGGTCCCCAGTAACCACAATGCTCACCCAGGCAGAATTTCCCTAGGGCCCCAGGAAATGGACACTCTGCACAGAGGGGCAGCTGGCTTAGGGTCTTCCAAACTGAAGGACAATGCAGCTGTGGGTCATGCTGTTTTCTTCCTGGGGCTCAAAGTGCATCATTTTGGGAAGGAATTTCCAGGAATATTGGAAATGCATGGGGCTGCCATCTTGCCCAACAAGGAGCAGAAGCTCAGGCCCCTCTGTAGACTACTTGCAGTAGGAGGTTGTCCTGAGCGTTTACACCATGGCAAGGAGCCCTTCCTCTGGACCCTCAGCCAATGTCCTGGGCTCCATCCCTACATAGCTGCTCATGTACCCTGTCTCCAGACCCAAACTCAGAGATGAAAAGAAAGAAAAGAAAAAGAAAGATCGCGCTAAGTTGTGTCCAACTCTTGCAATCCCATGAACTGTAGTCCACCAGGCTCCTCTGTCCATGGAATTCTCCAGGCAATACTGGAGTGGACTGCCGTTTTCTTCTCCAGGGGAACTTCCCAATCCAAGAACTGAACCCAGATCTCCTGCACTGCGGGAAGATGCTTTATTGATTGAGCTACATGGGAAGCCCAAACTCACAGATGTAGCTTTCCCAATTCTAACCTGCTGTCAACTGGGACCAGTCTAACTTCTTCAATATCCTCTGATTGGCCTTCTTACTCCCCGTCTCCCATCACCTCTCACTTGGATTCTGGCAGACCTTCCTGACTGTTGTTTCTTGACACTTTCTCTGACCACCCAACATTCAAACTGGAGTTATGCAACCCTGATGGAGTCCCCAGTCTTCTGCCCCTTCCTTTAGGGAGTATGTGGCAGGTGGCACTCACACCAGGAACTGTTCCAAGTGTGTGTTTGGGCTCTACACACAAATGAAACAGGCAGAAGTCACGTGGAGGTGCAAGTGAAGAGACAATCCATTCCCAGGCCCCTCATGTGCAGCAGAGCATAGACTCAGATACATTGGATCTAGATAATCTCTGACACTGGACCAATGCCCCACCACCCTGGAACCTGGTTTCCTCAGCTGAGTCCACCTCCTGTCCCTGCTTCTGCAACGTCTCCTTCCTGCTCTGATGACTGAACCATGTGCTCTCCCTGCACACCCAGGGCTGCTGCTGCCACTGAGTCTTTGCCAAAGCTCTTATTCCCCTGGAATCACCCCCCAGAAACTCTCCCAGGTCATCTCAGAAGCCAAGAAAGACAAGTGAGGATGGGCCAGGTGATATGAGGAGGGTGAAGGATGTTGGAAGGCAGGATGCCTATCTTAACTGTAACTTGACAGCAGAGCTCTCACCTTGGGAATGAAAAAGATAATCATACTTCAAACATATATATCACCCTCCTTTTAAGAAGGGCCAAGTCAGTGAGAAAACAATCCACAGGCAGTAAAATAATGGAGGAAAGGTTATAGAAGGCACTGGTGTCATAAATGTTCATCTTCAGTGAAATAGATTAACATGGCCATATTAGTGTCACAGCTAACCGTCTGTTCACTTGAGGAATGATTAACTGACTCCTATTGGGCCCCAGAAGGTTTTTTGGGGGGCGGGCAGGGGGCATTCCTGGGTTTGGTCTTCCTCCAACACTGCCCCTGAATTTTGTCATCCCCTCCCCTCCTTTTCATGACACTTCTCTAATTCTAGTCATTATCTAAGTGGAAACACCCTCAGCAAACACTTTTGAAAACAAGAAACTCTGGCTTTCCTCTAATTAGATCATTTGCAATTGGGTCAAATTGGGAAATAACTATTTTTACATGCCTCATTGTTATCCTTTCCTTGAAAAATTGTTAAGAGAACTCATACCTTGGTGGTGAAGGGCAACCTTTATTCCCCCTCTAAATCTATCACAATCCACCTTGCTAAAAATAGAGGACAAAGTGGAGAGACTTAAACACTCACTTCTCTAGCTCAGGTAACTAATATTTGCAGCAAGATGAATGCAGGGAGCGGCAGGCAGGGCTCACAGCATCTTTCACCTTGGACCACGCTACATGTTCCTCCTCCACCGAGTGCAGTCACCTAAGCCCCTTACCAAGACCACCCTTGGAATTCATCCTCTGACAACCTTTCTGCTCCATCTCCCAAGATAGGCATTTCCTAGACATTTCACATTCTGTCTTTATCTGACAAGTATATCCTCAACGTTGCTTAATATTTGGATATCAGATCCACAATCACATATTGCGAAATCAATCCAAAGCAAGAATTTAAGCAAGTGTTACACAAGCAGGTACACAAAAATGAAAAGGTCCAGCCCTGACAAAGCTAACAGGCTGATTGACAAGGCCAAACCATTCCAAAATGCTCCAGCATTCCTGCAGCCGAGGCTTGGATGGGGGCGGGGCACCCTCATCCCTCCTGGAAGGGTACCCCTCACACGAAGGCCAGGGGTAGCTCCCTTCTGGAGAATTCTTCTGAGCCATGGGGTCCCAGGTGATGTTCTGTCATTTGTGATGGGAAGCAGAAGGAAGGGGGCAGGATGTGAGGTCTGGAAGCAGGAGGCAGAAAGGTGGCATGTGTGGGCAGTAAGGCCACTGGGTGGAGATACACCTGACGGTCTCCCCGGGCTCTGACCCCATGGTCTTTACCGGGCTCCTCTCACTGGGTCTAAGGCTCTTGGGGCCGGTGGTTGGTCTGTTTCACTCATCACTATGCTCTGTGCCCAGAACAGTGCCCAAGACAAAAATGGCATTCAGTAAAGAGACCTGGATTAATGAATGCCCACCGAAGGTGGTCAGTGAGCCTCGGGTACAGATGGATGATATCAGCACTGACATTTGTCCTAAATCCTTAAAACACAACCCTCTGCTCCAGGGGCTTCTGGAGCAGGAAGAGGATCCCTTCCTCATTTCTGGCTGGGGAGGACACGAGTGGGGGTGTCCTGGCAGAGGTGATGGGTTGGCAGATCCTGACGTGTGAATCACTAGCTAGTGCTGCTGGCATCTCAGGGCCCTGTGTCCACCGAGGAGCCTGTGTCTTCTCTGCCTTTCCTTCTTTCTCTCTGAAACCGCTTCCCCTGGTAGGAGGTGACAGTGGAGGGTCATGGGTGGCGACTAGGGCGGGCGAGTCCTTGCAGGGGTCCCTGTGCCTGGCGCTTGTCTCAGATGATGGCTGTCCATTCTTTTCTCTTTCTCTGGCCGCTGTCCGGCGCACACCTAGGGACAGCCCCCGAGAAGCGCGAGGAGGGTCTGGCTCAGGCAGGAAGTGTCAACCTCAAGAAGGGCTTCCAAGGGAGTGGTCCTTAGGATGCAACCCTCAGGCAGCACTGTGCCCAGAGCCCTGAGAAAGGGGAAGGGTAGCGCCGGCTGACTCTCCTCTCCCCTGCTCCCACCTCCAGGGAGGCTGCTCTCCATAGCTGCAGGGCATTTCAGAAGTCCTGCCTCTAAGACCAGGGGTCCACATCATCTCCATCATCCTAAGGAACAGGAGAAATGAGAAAGAGTGTACTCCTTCAAAGAAAAGTGAATAAATAAATACTGGAAAAACAGTTCAGACAGACGTGTCATGCTTCTACATTCAGTAAAGGTTGGTGCAGGAGAGGTAAAGATGTGCCAACCTGGTCCCAACCTTCCAGGTGCTCCCAGGAGTCAGAGAGAGGATGCCTTCACTGCACAGCCACCCCTACCACTGCACCAGGCCACCTCCTGTACCAGCTCCTCCCCCTGCACAGCCTCACCCCTGCACCAGCCCCACCCCCTGTACCAGCCCCAATCC
>SJYV01013771.1:482705-530088 GCA_006410875.1 Neotragus pygmaeus
CTTCACCCCAGGCCTGCCCCCCACCCCTTCCGGACCAGCCTCTCCCTCTCTGCACCAGCCCTGCTCCTCCTGCACCCCCCTCAACTCCTCCTGCATCAGCCCTCTGTTTCCGGCCTCTGGGGTCAGTTGCAGCCTTTGGATAGGAAACAAATGTTGGGTTTTGTTTTTCTCTATGCTGGGGCTTCAAGTGGCCAGTAAATAAACCCCTTTCCTTACCAAGAGTTTGAATGAAGTCAGTTGAGAGAGACGAAGAAATCAGGCAGTTATCAGCAGTAAAAGCTGAGAGAGGAGGGAGCTATTGGCCACAGTGAAGAGCCACCAGCTCCACAGGGTGATGGACCCCCTCACAGATCCACACCAGCTCCCCGAGCACAGTGAGCAGAAGCTTAGGGCACACCCTGAGGACCAGGCCCTTGTCGGTGAGAGGAGGAAGTGCTCCCTGCTCCTTCTCTGTCCAGGCAGCGCAGTGAACCCCTCATTTCTGCAGCACAGAGAAGCAGAGGAGACGCCCTCTTCACACACGCACACCAACATACACATACACACACGAGAGGCGTAGCCACTGTAGGAAGCCCTGACCTTGTGGCCAGCCGAAAACCTTCCCTGACCCTCCCACCACTTCTCCTTGGTGGCTCTGCAGCTATATAAGTCCTTCCAGACTCACACCTCTTCCCCATAGACTGTGAGCTCCATGGGAGAAGCACCTTCCTGGCCCCTGCCATAGCAGCCCCAGAACCCAGTACAGTGGTGGGTCCTCTAAGATGGGTGACTGCCCCAGGGCCTGGAACTCTCCAGAATTAGCACTGAAAGTCCCAGGTCCCAGGAAACCTCTCATTCCTCAGACCCATAGTGTCCCTAACATGGTCCGTGAATGCTCACTGGTTGCGTGAATCCATGGCTTACAGGGTCATGACCCTACTCCCTGGCTGAGAAAAAACAGTAGCAGAAAACTCACCTGTGCAGGTGCACCGGTGACGAGTCCAGTCCCGACAGGCACAGGCTCTCCTTCCATGTGGCAGTAGGGTGGGGCTGTGAGGGGGTAATTTCCCCAAGTATGGTTGGGTTATCAGAGGGGGCACTTTGTGCGGTGGAATGGGGCATGCAGACCAAGGCTCTGAGGTTTCAGAAAAGCCCCTGGGAGATTAACACCGTCCACCCTTCATTCTCAGCGGATGGGAGGACAGTCACAGAGAAGGGTGGTGTGGAAATGTCAACACTGAATCTCCTGAAACTCAGAGTCTCCGTGCAGCGTTGATCACTAGACCAGCCAGGACACGCAGAATTCTTTCTGATTCAGTTTCAAGTTGATTTGCTCAAATGTGAAGCTCCTTAAAATTTCAGGAGGTCAACAAAGAGAATTTCCAAGAAAAGTGAGGCAAATGAGCATTTTTGAGCAGTAGTGGGCGTTTGTGGGTACCCATGGCACAGTGGGGGCTTCCCTGGCGGCTCAGATGGTAAAGAATCCACCTGCAATGTCGAGTCCTGGATTTGAGTGCTGGGTCTGGAAGATCCCCGCGGGAAGGGAATGGCTACCCACTCCAGTATTCTCGCCTGGGAAATCCACGGACAGAGGACCTGGTGGGCTACAGCTCATGGGATGGCAAAGAGTCGGACAAGATTGAGCTACTAACAGTTTCACTTTCACTTTTCATGGCAATGTGGACCTGCCAGAGGCTGGGGACAGGCCGGGCCCCATGGGGATTCTGAGGAAATCTGGGCCTCTGTCTCAGATCTCAGAGATCTGTGATGACACACATCATGGGAAAAGCCGCACAGAAGAGATGACTTTCCTGAATGTGCCAGGAGCAAAAGTGCAGCCGTAGAAGGTGGGGGCAGCAAGGTGAGCACAGCACACAGCCCCACGGTCAGGGGATGCCACCACCCAGAAAGGCCCTTCAGGATGACATGGGTTTGTGCTGGACAGAAAGTAAGGAAGAGCAAAGTGAAAGAGACTGATTTTCTGCTGGTACCAAAGCTGGAAGAGGGGATGAGGAGGAAGGTTAAGGCAGTGGAGGGAACAACACACAGGGCGGAAGGTGAGCTCAGGTCTCTGGTCCCTCCTGACCCCACTCCCTCTGCCCCACCCTCAGATTCAGGTGTGTCCCCCACCTAACCCCCTGGTTAGGTGCAGCTGACCAGGAGCAAAGCTCAGACATGGCTGGTGGGCCTGCTAATTGTTGTTCAGTCGCTCAGTCATATCCGATTCTTTGCAACCCCATGGACTGTAACCCGCCAGGCTCCCCTGTCCGTGGCATTCTCCGGACAAGAATACTGGAGTGGGTTGTCATTGCCTTCTCCAGGAGATCTCCCTGTCCTAGAAACTGAACCCAGATCTCCTACTTTGGCAGGCAGATTTGCTACCCCCGAGCCACTGGGGAAGCCCACACCTGATTACCACCCCCTAAAACCCACCCACCTTGGGCCTCCCTGGTGGCTCAGATGGTAAAGAATCTGCCTGCAGTGCAGGAGACCTGGGTTCAAACCCGGGTCAGGAATATCCCCTGGAGAAAGGAATGGCTACCCACTCCAGTATTCTCGCCTGAAGAATCCCTATGGACAGAGGAGTCTGGTGGGCTACAGTCCAGTTCAGTTCAGTTCAGTTGCTCAGTCACGTTCAACTCTTTGTGACCCCATGGACTGCAGAACACCAGGCTTCCCTATCCATCACCAACACCTGGAGCTTGCTCAAACTCGTGTCCATTGAGTCTGTGATGCCACCCAACCATCTCATCCTCTGTCATCCCCTTCTCCTCCTGCCTTCAATCTTTCTCAGCATCAGGGTCTTTTCCAGTGAGTCGGTTCTTCGCATCAGGTGGCCAAAGTATTGGAGTTTCAGCTTCAGCATCAGTCCTTCCAATGAATATTCAGGACTGATTTCCTTTAGGACTAACTAGTTTGATCTCCTTGCAGTCCAAGGGACTCTCAAGAGTCTTCTCCAACACCACAGTCCAAAAGCATCAGTTCTTCGGTGCTCAGCTTTCTTCATGGTCTAACTCTCACATCCATACATGACCACTGGAAAAGCCATAGCCTTGACTGTCTGGACCTTTGTTGGTAAAGCAACGTCTCTCTGCTTTTTAATATGCTGTGTTGGTTTGTCATGGCTTTTCTTCTAAGGAGCAAATGTCTTTTAATGTCATGGCTTCGATCGTCATCCTCAGCAATTTTGGAGCCCAAGAAAATAAAGTCTGTTACTGTTTCCACATGGGGTCTCAAAGAGTGGGACACAGTTCAGTGCCTAAACGCTGCACAGAACCCGCTCTCCCAGACCAGCCAGGCCCCAGGGCAGGACCCGCCCCACACACTGCATCACAGAGCAGCAGAAGGACCTGCCGCAGGCAGAGCACCCTGTCCCTCAGCTCCCCACCCACTTCCCCAGGACAAGAGGAGGAGCCCTGAGTATGGGGGAAGGGCAGCCTCCACGACATCTCCCACCTGAGCCACCTGCGGACTTGGGGAGGGGGCAGACTAAGGCTGCCATCCACAGTTAACCTAAGACTGGAAACTGAGGGACTTAGAGCAACAGAAATGTGTCCTCCTGAAGCTCAAGAGACAGGAGGATAAGACTGAGGCCCCTGCAGGGTTGGCTCCTTCTCGAGATTTTGAGGCCTTTCATTCTGGCTTCTGGGGGTGTTCTGGCTTCCCCAGCTCATAGAAGCATCATCCGCACTTCCGTCTCAGTGTCACTTGCCCTCTTCCCTGTGACTCTCCTATTTTATCAGAACATCAGTCCTTGAACTTAGTTCAGTTTAGTTCAGTTGTTCAGTCTTGTCCAACTCTTTGCGACCCCATGAATTGCAGCACGCCAGGCCTCCCTGTCCATCACCAACTCCTGGAGTTCACTCAGATTCACGTCCATCAAGTCAGTGATGCCATCCAGCCATCTCATCCTCTGTCGACGCCTTCTCCTCCTGCCCCCAATCCCTCCCAANACTCCAGGAGTTGGTGATGGACAGGGAGGCCTGGCGTGCTGTGATTCATGGGGTTGCAAAGAGTTGGACTCGACAGAATGACTGAAGTGAACTGAACTGAACTGAAATCCAGTATGAGTTCATCTTGAGATCCTTAGTTAATAATATCTTTAAAGATCCTATTTCCTATCAGGTACCATTCTGAGGTTCTGGGTAAATGTTAATTGGGTGGGGTCACAATTCACCCTACTCAGGGCCCCCAATACTGTGGACCCCACATCTCTTATCCTCACAATTTCTCCTCTTTTGCCTCATCAACTTCTCCCTCCCCACAGGGTCACCCCACCTGACTGCAAACCTGCCACAAAGCCTGGACCTAAGATGGCCATCACAGAGTTACAGAAAGCCCTGAACATGTGCCCCCACTTGCCCCAGCTTTCTCCCTGCCCTGGGCAGCAAAGTCCCCACTTCCCCTGTGCCCCCTTCTCTGTCTACAGCTCCAGCCCTACCCCTCCTGGGCCCACATCCCTGTTGCACCACAAAAAGGCCCTGAGCAGACTCCTCAGACACCTACGCATTGTCAATTCCTTTTTCTGCTTTCTCTCCACCTCTGGACACCATTCAACACACTTGAAAGGCTGAACATATTAATACACGCGATGGTCAGAGCACTTTCAATAACTAAACTCTAACCACCAGCCCTGCAGCAGCCAGCCCAGCCGCCCAGCCACAAACTCTGCAGCCACTGGCCCACGGCAGTCAGGACTCAGTAAAGGACTGCAACTTGCCAACTTCTCACTCGGTCTCCCAATTCCAGGCCAAGCAGAGAACATGCTCCCCAAAGCGGTCAATGGGCCCCCACTCCTGTGTGGCCACCTCCGGTTCCCTAGATGACATTGGGCCTCTCCTGGGCTGTTCCCCTTGTGAGGCTTTCCCCTTCCCTTGGGGCTCTGCAAATGCTGACCTTTGCTGAGGAAGCTCTGAAAAAACTCCCTCTGTCTGTTCTCGCTGGGTTGTCTTCCCAGTATTTCCACAGGCTCCATTCAGGCTTCCTTCGTAAAGTGATTCTTTCTTCCAGGATGCAAACCCATGGGCCTGTCTTCACCTTAACTCACCTGCTGCCTCTGTGAGATCTCCTTTGCTGAGCCCTGCTCACTTTCCCCTCATCGCAAGCCTCAGAATCCAGCTCTCATCTCCCTATGCATTTTCTACTTTGGGTTCTCACCCACAAATTCACATGCCACCCACCATCTGTTGTTTCTGTCCATCCAGCCTGACCTGCCCTGAACTGCAGATACGTACAGCTTCTGCCATCACCAGCCCAGGGCACATGCATCTGAACGTCTGATAGAAGTCTTGAACCTGGCGTGTCTGTTGCTGTTGTTCAGTCGCTCAATCGTGTCCAACTCTTTGTGACCCCATGGACTGCAGCACGCCAGGCTTCTCTGTCCTTCACTGTCTCCCAGAGTTTGCTCAAACTCATGCCCATTGAGTCAGTGATGCTATCCAACCATCTCATCCTCTGTTACCATCTTCTCCTGCCCTCAATCTTTTCCAGCATCAGGGTCTTTTCCAATGAGTTGGCTCTTCACATCAGGTAGCCAAATTATTGGAGCTTCAGCTTCAGCATCAGCCCTTCCAATGAATATTAGGGTTAATTTTCTTTAGGATTGTCTGGCTTGATCTCCTTGCTGTCCAAGGGACTCTCGAGTCTTCTCAAGCACCAAAGTCTGAAAGCATCAATTCTTTGGTGCTCAGTCTTCTTTATGGTCCAGCTCGCACATCCGTGCATGACTACTATAGTAATGCTGCTAAGAAATGATCCCCAACTCAGGGGCTCGTGGCAATCTGTGTGCATTCCCACACTCATGTCTCCCTGGGCTGACTGGTTTGACTGGATCAGATGGGCAGATAGACACCTCACTACAGGCTAGGTGTTTGTCCCAGCAAGGTGTGTCTGCCCCAAGGCCCGGGCTGTGACAGAAGGTCTCTGTGGGGCTATCTAGCACACAAGAGGCCAGACTGTACGACCTGCTTAAGCCCTCAGCTAGCATCACACCAACCACATCTCTTTAGCCAGAACAAGCCTCACGGCCAAGGCCAGGTAGTAAGTCAGAGAGGGTCCTCAATGCACAGCCAGGGGGAGAGAAGAAAATATTTGCCAAACAGTAATTCACAAAGCAAGGCATAATGATTGGTAAACTGTCTACATGCCCAGAAGATAGGATTGTACTGCATATACGTAAATATATGTAAAATACAAAGCCATACACAAATTATCAAATTTAACAAGTGAATCCAGCAAAGTTGCTGGACACAAGATTAAAACACAAAGTGAATGACACGTCTATGAACTTACAACCAAACAACTGGAAAATGAAATTAAAACACCCTCTACAATAATAGCATTAAACTTAACAAAAGATGTGTGGGACTTGTACGTTTACAACTGCCAAACGTTGCTGAGAGAAATTACAGATGGTCTAAATAAATGGAGAGAGATTGTGGTTGGGAAGTGTTCGTATTTCTAAGCAGTCAATTTGCCCCCAATTTATCTGTGAATACAATGTTATTCCAATCAGAATCCCAGCAGGTGTTTTGGTAGAAATTGGCAAGCTGGTTTCAAGTTTTATTTGTAAATTTTAGGAGACCGGGAACAAATAGCCAATTTATTCTTAAAAAGAAAATAAAGTTGGGGGGTTTATTCTACCTTATTTCAAGATGTACTGAAAAGTGACAGTAGTTAAGGTAGTGAGGTACTGGCAGAAGAATAGACAAATAGAACAAAGCCGTGACTCCAGAAGTGTGCATATATATGCACGTATACTTGTACGTAGATAGGAACTTCCCTGGTAGTCCAGTGACTAAGACTGTAAGCTCCCAGTGCAAGGGGCCTGGGTTTGATCCCTAGTCTGGGAACTGGATTCCACATGCCACAACTAAAAGATCCATGTGCCCCATGGCACTAAGACCCAGTGCAGCCAAATAAATAATAGTATATAAACATGTGTCTGTAGATGAATGCATATGAAACATGTATGTGTAACTCTGCATGTAAATGTATGTATATGTGGGTATTTGTTTGTATGTGTATGTAGATGTGTGAGAGTGAGTGAATGTTAGTTGCTCAGTTGTTGCAACCCTGTGGACTGTAGCCGGCCAGGCTCCTCTGTCCATGGAATTTTCCAGGCAAGAATACTGGAGTGAGTTGCCATTTCCTTCTCCAGCGGATCTTCTCAATCCAGGGACTGAACCCATGTCTCCACATCACGGGCAGACTCTTTGCTCTCTGAGCCACCAGGGAAGCCTGCATGTAGACGTGTAAGTATTAACTAACTGTAAAAGGCACCAACTCAGTTTAAACGACAGAAGAAAATGTTTTCCACAAATGGTGCCAAAATAACTAGATATCCACAAGAAAATAAAAAACCACTGACCTCTACCTTACACCACACACAAAATTTAATTTGAGATGGATCGTAAACTTAAATTTGAAAGCCCAAGTTATGAAACTTCTAGAAGAAAATGTAGGAGAGGATGTTTATGGTCTTGGGGGTACACAAAGGTCCCTTAGGGCTCCCCATTACACTATCCATTACCAAAACCTAATAACTTTGATCTTTGTTCTACATGTAGGCCTCCTTTCCATCAAAGGACTCTACTAAGAAAATGGAAATATGAGCCACATTGAGAGAAAATACTTCCAATACATATGTCAGAGGAAGAACTCACATGCAGTGTTTATAAAGGATGCCCACAGATCTGTAAAAACTGATATAATCCACGCCCACCCCCTCCCATGAGGAAGAGACAGGAACAAGCGAAATAACCATGTGAGCAGGAAGCACGGGGAAAGTTGCTCCGTACCACTAGCCACTTGTGCAACTACAAACACAACGAGGACGCTGCACACCTGTCGGAATGGCCCGAATCGGCAAGCCCGTGAGAGCCTCTCCCCGGAGCTACAAACACCACGTGGGCAACCCGGACACAGAGCTCTCGCCACCACACTCTCACCCAGGCTTGGGCCGCTTTCTGTTTATTGGTTTAAACCCCACGACAAACAAGGCCTTCCTTGGTGACTCAGTCGGTAAATCTACCTGCAGTATTGGTTCGATCCCTGGGTCGGGAAAATCCACTGGAGAAGGGAATGGCAACCCACTCCATGGGTTGCCCATTTTCCAGGTCCTGGAAAATCCCATGGACAGAGATGCCTGGCGGTTTATAGTTCATGCGGTCCCAAAGAGTCAGACATGACTGAACAACTAACATTTTCACGACAGTTAGGGAAGGTCACCATTATTATCCCATTCTAAAGGCAGGAAAACCAACTCAACAAGGTCAAGTGAATAGGGAGGGAGGAGGTAAACTAGGGTGGTGGGAAGTAAAGCCGACCCTTTCCTTAATACCTCCAGGCAGGACTTCAGCCTCGAATGGCCGGGCTTTTAGCTGTCTGGCTCCTGGCTACCACCCCCAACACCATAGGGCCCAGGCCCGTGGATCCAAACAGGAAAAATGTCATCATTTCTGAGGTGGCAGCAAGAACCCAAGATTCCCAGCACAGAGAAGACTATGTCCTGTGTGGCCATGTTGCAAACCCACAGCTTCCGAGTAGAAGAAGAAGCTCACGTGTGAAGCACTTTTCTCCAGAACCACTAATCACCTGAACTGTGGGAGTTACAGCTCACTCCCAGGCTCTGTGAGTTTAACTCCCCCTCCAGCACACCTGTGCCAGGGGGGCACACACTCAAGGGTCCCCTCGATGAACAGGTGACCACAGGCATAATGTTCCTGGTGGTTGGCTGTCCGACCCACTCCGGCCTTGGGCAGGCCACCTGCTCTGAGATCCACACCATGGCAGGCAGCCTCCTGTCACCCCCTGGGGCTGAACCAGAGGGACCTGGAGAGGGGCTGCCAGGAGTCCCCTGAAGCAGGGGAGTTCCAGAAAGGAGCCAGCAGCTGGCCCCCACAGCAGTCTATTGAGAGGAAATGGTCTGACAGCCTCAGAGGCCCAAGGGACACCTCCTGCCCCTCATCCATGCTGACTCTGACACACAGGCCCCTTGGAACATGTGGGGACAGGAGACAGTGTTACAAGTCCTCAAGGCATCTCTGAATCTCAGCTTGGCCACAACAGGATGACAGCACTGGATGGACATTGATCGGGAGTCTGTCGATTAAGAGAAAAGGCGATATTTAGAGGGGCAGTAATGTGCGGTAGAAGCTTCTGGGTTGATGAACCTGTTCTATGACGTGGTCATTGATCATGTGATGTGTAACTAATGTGGCCATAATGCTGAAGCTGAAGCTCCTATAATTTGTCCACCTGATGCGAAGAGCCACCTCACTGGAAAGACCCTAATGCCAGGAAAGATTGAGGCAGGAGGAGAGGCGCGACAGAGGATGAGGAGGTTGGGTGGCATTACTGACTCAATGCACATGAGTTTGAGCAAGCTCTGGGAGTTAGTGAAGGACAGGGGAGCCTGGCTTGCTGCAGTCCACTGGGTTGCAAAGAGTCAGACACGACAAAGTGACTGAACAACAAAGCAAAGTTAACTTTTAGCATAATTTCATTAATCTGATTTTAGATTTGGGCGGCTGTGGGTATGCACTGGCCACCATGGAGGACTACACACCCTGGACCCTGGAGCATTCACCCTGGACCCTTAGCCCATCCCTTCCCCACTTAGGGCCCTGACTCTGCCAGAGCTTTTTGTTCTACCCACTTGGGGAGAATCTGGCTGGTTTTGAGGACCTTCAGTGACAAGAACCAGCTCTAGTCCCCTGGGGGAGTCTCATAGCCTGAGCTCCAAACCTCTTAGGAAGGAGGTGGAGCCCAGTGTCCTGTGGGGGCAGGGACATGGCCCCAGTGACAGGGATGCTCCAGAGAGTCTGCCCTCCCACCCAGCACCCATCCATGGCACTGTGCAGGCTGGGAAGCCCCAGAGGGACCGAGGTGGCCCAGGGATTTTGCTAAAAAGTGACGAGTAAATGCAGACCCGATTCTCCATGAGCCCTCCCAGTCAAGGTCGAGACAGTGCTTGTGGGCCTTAGAGATGGACCTTTCAAACAAGGTCCACAGGGGCAAGCAGCCTGAGGACCTCACATGGCCTCTGAACAGGCTCTGTCCTTGTCCTCATGGTCACTGAGGTTTGCGGTATCTCCTCCCCGGATGGCAGCTGCCTTGACATTTCTTTTCCTCCAGCATCTCTCAGCTCGTCCCAGACAGCGGGCAGCTGGAGCTGGCATGTGACTCTTTCAACTTCTCAATCTCGGCTCTGCCTTGAGCTAAAGTTCCATCTCTGAGGAAGAAGAGATCAAAGTGGCTTCTCCGGGACCCCACTCCCTTGTCGCTGAGGCCCGGTGTGGGGACAGCCTTCCATACGCAGAAGAGGTAGCACCCAGCTTCCCTATGGTGACCACGTGGGCTCCCGGTGACCTGCTGGGCTTGAAACATGATCCCATCTTCCCCCCCAAGGTGACAATGCTGGAGAAAGACAGCAGAGCAGGAGATGCCTGGATAGGTTTTCCTTTCCAGATCGGAATCTGCCTGGAGGTGCAGGAGAGAAGACAGCATTTAAAGGCCATTGAAAATTTGAGTTGATAAAGGGACCCCTAAAGATGGGGCCCGCTCCCTGTTGCAGCCCCACAGCTGGTGGGAGACATGTGGATGGTCACAGAAAGAACTGAAGTGATTCTTATGTGTGCACTGTACTTGTTCATGTCCAACTCTTTGCGGCCCCATGAACTCTAGCCCATCAGGCTCCTCCATCCATGGGATTCCTCAGGCAAGAATACTGGAATGGATTGCTATTTCCTACTCCAGGGGATCTTCCTGACCCAGGGATCAAATCGGTGTCTCTTGCATCTCCTGCATTGGCAGGTAGATTCTTTACCACTAGCACCACCTGGGAACCCCAAAAAAGCCAAGAGTGTTGGGAGCAAAAACAGGGGGCTGCCCATGCCCCCTGCACTCAACTACCAGAGAGGTGGGCAAACCACCCAAGCCACCCCTCTGGCCAGACCCATTGACACACCTCTATTCTCACCCCATAAAAGGAAAAAGCTCTCCCCTCCTCAGGGAGCCAGCAAGGAATCTCTTACTTTTTCTGGATTAAAGCCTGGATTTCCTTTCTGGCCTCTGATCAATTTCTATTCAGTTCAGTTGCTCAGTCGTATTCAACTCTTTGTGACTCCATGGACTGCAGCACACCAGGCTTCCCCATCCATCACCAACTCCCGGAGTTTACTCAAACTCACGTCCATTGAGTCAGTGATGTCATCCAACCATCTCATCCTCTGTCATCCCCTTCTCCTCCTGCCCTCAATCTTTCCCAGCATCAGGGTCTTTACCAATGAGTCAGTTCTTCACATCAGGTAGCCAAAGTGTTGGCGTTTCAGCTTCAGCCTCAGTCCTTCCAATGAATATTCAGGACTGATTTCCTTTAGGATGGACTGATTTGATCTCCTTTGCAGTTCAAGGGACTCTCAAGAGTCTTCTCCAACACCACAATTCAAAAGCATCAATTCTTTCATGCTTAGCNTTCAGCCTCAGTCCTTCCAATGAATATTCAGGACTGATTTCCTTTAGGATGGACTGATTTGATCTCCTTTGCAGTTCAAGGGACTCTCAAGAGTCTTCTCCAACACCACAATTCAAAAGCATCAATTCTTTCATGCTTAGCTTTCTTTATAGTCCAATTCTCACATCCATACATGACCAATGGAAAAACCATAGCCTTGACTAGACAGTCCTTTGTTGGCAAAGTAATGTCTCTGCTTTTAAGTATGCTGTCTAGGTTGGTCATAACTTTTGTTCCAAGGAGCAAGCGTCTTAATTTCATGGCTGCAGTCACCATCTGCAGTGATTTGGGAGCCAAAAAAAATAAAGTCTGTCACTGTTTCTACTGTTTCCCTATCTATTTGCCATGAAGTGATGGGAACAGATGCCATGGTTTTAGTTTTCTGAATGTTGAGTTTTAAGCCAACTTTTTCACTCTCCTCTTTCACTTTCATCAAGAGGCATTTTAGTTCTTCGCTTTCTGCCAAAAAGATGGTGTCATCTGCATATCTGAGGTTATTGATATTTCTCCCAGCAATCTTGATTCCAGCCTGTGCTTCATCCAGCCAAGCAATTTGCATGATGCACTCTGCATATAAGTTAAATAATCAGGGTAACAATATATAGCCTTAATGTGCACCTTTTCCTATTTGGAACCAGTCTGTTGTTCCATGTCAGTTCTAACTGTTGCTTCCTGAACTGCATACAGATTTCTAAAGAGGCAGGTCAAGTATTCCCATCTCTTGAAGAATTTTTCACAGTTTGTTGTGATCCACACAGTCAAAGGCTTTGGCATAGTCAATAAAGCAGGAGTAGATGTTTTTCTGGAGCTCTCTTGCCTTTTCAATGATCCAATGGATGTTGGCCATTTGACCTCTGCTTCCTCTGCCTTTTCTAAATCCAGCTTGAACATCTGGAAGTTCATGGTTCACGTACTGCTGAAACCTGGCTTGGGGGCCAAAAACCCTGATTGGTAACAGCCACACCCACGTGAGGCTGAGCATGCCCCAGTAGGAGGTAACAGCGGGTGGGGGCCCTGGTGCTTTAGGTAAAATCCCTCTAGATCAGGGAATCTTAATTCCTAGCAAGGAGTTGTTGGATGGACCCTGGATGTTCCACAAAGCCCCTAAAATCTTTGCTAACTTGGTTCCTCTGTGCAGTTTGGAAGGAGCAAAATCCTTTGGTCAGAACTTCAGAGACCTTGGTGAGTTTCCAGCACAAGGGAACTTGAAGCCCCTCCCTCCCATGGGTAGAGACTCCTCCCCAGGGGCCTGAGTGAAGCCCCATCATGGGGAGGGAGTGCTGGGCCTCTTGGCCGGACCTAGGGGAAACTCAAGGGCTGTGAGCTCTCTCCCTGTGCTCAGAACAATCACCACCTGGAAGGACCTCAGAGGCCTTTGAAGAATATTTGCAGCTCTGGAGAAGAGGGCTGGGCATACCCCAGCTCAGCAAACTCAGAAAAACCAAACCCATACATGCCAACACACCATACCCACATACTCTGCCCCCATTGCCTGGGAGTCCAGCCCAGTGCAGATGTGGAGGGAAACCCAATCTTCCCCGCTGGGCACTGATGCCGGTGGGCTAAGCACCGAGGTAAGGGGAGAATGTTTAAGTACTGAGCTAATAATGTGTGCCAGCCACTCCTTCCCAAAGAAGGCTGGAAGACAAATAATGAATTCAGGATGAAAACTGTGTTCATGGATCTCTAATTGTGATGCTGAGGTAGCTTGCAAAAGGGAAGGAGAGAGAGAGAGAGAGAGAAAGGTCAGTAAGAATTAATGGAACATGAGAAGCCAGCAAAGCCTGCTCATGGAAAACAAGTCAAGGCGGCAGCCCTCAGATTAAATGGAAACCTGGTGGAAACAGATGAGGCGGGAAGAGCAGGTTTGTGCGTGCGGGGAAATAAATGCCACGCCAGCCACACACAGCCTCCACAGTCACAAAGACAGCCTCCCCACCCACACACAGCCACCCTCCCAGCCACACACAGCCTCGGCGGCTGGTGGACCATGTCTACCACATTACCTTCTGCAAAGAGCAGAGGGAGGCTCTGCTCCCTGGCTACTGCCAACAGTAGCTAAACCCCACAGCAGGTGCTGAAGTCTCCCCCAGCTTGTGAAGGGCAGCAGTATAAGACACCCCAACATAAGCCACTTTGGCAGAGGAATTATTTTGAGCTGAAAGTAACAGAAAAAACACATATAAGAAAAGCTCTCTTTCCTCCCCCCATTTACCTAAAAGTAGGACATAAATTTGTGAAGATGTCCCCCTCTCCCCAGCCAGAAAAGACAGAAGTTAACCCCTGGAGGCAACACTGGACCCCGACCAGCCCAGAGGAATCCACGTGGCAAGCCTTACTCTTGGCCCTTGGTTCCCACTAGGTCCTCTGTATATTTGCCCTCAGATCATTTGCTGCTTTAGAAGCTCGAAGACTAGTCACTTGTCACTTCTCTAGGAATCTATCATTCTCTAGTTAAATGCTATGAGGACCTATCATTCATTCATCACCAGAATACTTACCTGGCACCTTCTGGGGGCCCAACCAGGGGGTCAGAATCTGGAGGGACAGCCTGAGAGAGGGTCCAGGCCCCTGAGATGTCCCAACTAGTAGAAGAAAAGGGGACTTTATCAGCATTTGCTGGTCTGGGTGGGAAAGCCACAGGACAGGAGGGACCAAAAGCGCTGGGAATAGCAATGGAGTTGCTTCCAGAGGGTTCTTGGGCAGGGAGCAGCCAGGCCCTGGGTAGAAAGGAGCATGGAGCAGAGGAGATCAGCTACAGGAAGGCTGGGGTCCTTCAAACTGGCCCACCTGGAGCCTCAGTGTGTCTGTCTGGTTGGCCATCCACAAGACTGGAAGTCCACATGGGCAGGGGTGCAGTCTGTACAGGCTTCCCTTGCTCATGGCTGCCACTCAGAAGCAGGAGGAAGAGGAGCTGGTTCCCACCTACTGGGTGCTGGCAACCCTCCCAATGTCAGTGGAGGCTCCCTGGGGCTGAGATGCTGTTTCCAGGACCCACATCAGCCTCAGTGGTCCCCGAAGCCCCCAGCACACCCTCCAGAGACCCCGCCCCTTCCTGGCATCACCTTGGCAAGGTGGCATCTGAAGGGAGGTGGGAGGAGGTCCAGGCCACTGCTCTGGCTCTGGGCCCCCAAGGATAGTGGGCCTCCATTTCCCTTCATCCTTCCTGGCTGACTTAGCTCATGACTTCAAAGGGCAGCTGGCAGTTTCCACGGCAGAGGACGCCGGCTTTTGTTGTTGTTGCTGTTCAGTTGCTAAGTCATGTCTGTCTGACTCTTTGTGACCCCTTGGACTGCAGCATGCCAGGCTTCCCTGTCCTTCACCATCTCCCATAGTTTGCTCAAACTCATGTCCATTGAGTCAGTGATGCCATCCAACCATCTCATCCTCTGTCACCCCCTTCTCCTCTTGTCCTCAATCTTTCCCAGCATCAGAGTCTTTTCCAGTGAGTCAGTTCTTCACATCATGTGGCCAAAGTATTGGAGTTTCAGCTTCAGCATCAGTCCTTCCAAAGAATATTCAGGGTTGACTTCCTCTAGGATGGACTGATTTTATCTCCTTGCAGTCCAAGGGGCTCTTAAGAGTCTTCTCCAACATCACAGTTCAAAAGCATCAGTTGAGGACACTGGTAAGGACTCTGATTATTAGTGAGACATTCTCCTCTGGGTCCTGGGACCCAACACTTGAGGGGCAAACAAGAGAGCACTTTCAGGAACACAAAAGTACACATGGGGTCTGAGAAACACCACCCCTCATATCACCCTGATGGAGCCAAGTTCCCAAAAGTCTTCAAAAGGAAAAGCTGTATTTCCTCTAAAAGCAACCATTTGGTCAAAGAGAGGTCAGTCTCCATTTGCATCACTGTGGACATCTATTAGTTGAATTGAACCCATGGCCCTGTGGTCCCTGGGTCACCACCTGCCCCCCAGCATCATGCCCTCGTTCCCCTGTGAGCAGGTCTTCAGTGACCAGTGGAGACTCTGTGCACAACAGGGTCTGCCCTTGAGCTCAGGGCTGGCAATTCATTGGTGACCAACTCTTTGTGACCCTATGGACTATAGTCTACCAGGCTCCTCTGTCCAGCGAATTTTCCAGGCAAGAATACTGGAGTGGGTTGCCATTTCCTCCTCCAGGGGATCCTTCGGACCCAGGGATGGAACCCAAGTCTCTTTCATCTCCTGCATGGCCAAGAGTGGATTCTTTGCCACTGTGCCACCTGGGAAGCCCAAGGGGAAAGGAAAGGAAGATAAATTAGGAATTTGGAATTAGCAGATACAAACTACTCTATATAAAATGGATAAACAAGGTCCTACTATAGCAAAAGAAACTATATTATCTTGTAATAACTTGTAATGAAAAAAAACCTAGCCAATCCTGTGTCTGTGTACCCTGACTCATCCTTCCTTTTTGCAGAAACCACAGTAAAGACTCCTGCCCACATTCCCCTCCCTGCCCCCAACCCCTGACTGGCCCTGTTGCTGCTCCAAGTGGCCCCCTGTGGCACACCTCCTGTTTCTGGATCTGTGAGTATAAACGTCTTCCTTCCTGACATGTGTCCTACCACACCTGGTTAGAACAAAGCCCAGTTTCCATTATAACTCACCCACCCCAACCTCCTCACCCACAGCCCTGAATGCAGACACCTTGCAGGAAAGTCTGGGTGGAGCACGTGAATCAGTGAACCACGGGAAAGGCTTCTCTGCGGCTGCAGGAGGAGGGGGGATGGAATCGGGTTGTGCTGCCTGGGGCTGGAGCCGGGACCAGCTCCACTCTGAGTTCCCCCAACCCCCAACCTCTCCCTCCTCCACCACCGACTCTGAGACATAAACTTCAGAGGCAGCCAGAATAACGGCAAAACTGTAATGACTTGTTTACGACTGTTTGTTCATGTCAGACTCCTGATTTTTTTTCGTTTAATTTCCAGAAGACGCTAATTAAAAATCGAAGCCCCAAGCAAAAAGGTTTATCAGAAAAGATGGAGAATAAAATATGTTGACATATGTGTTGCCTGTTTCTCCTTCTCATCCCCCCTGGGCCGTTAGGCAGGGAAAACATAAGCGGGAGAGAAACGCCTCTGGGCTTGCCCAGCTCATGGGAAGTCAGGTCAGCCCCCCAGCCACCGATCAGGCCCTGGGCCAGGGGCTGGCAGCCAGCTTCCCACTTTTGCTGAGTCCCCAGTCAAGGCCCAGACAATCTTTGCCAGGTAAGGAGACTGGACTGAGCACCTAGGATGATCTGGCAGGTGCTGGTGGCCTGGGAGGAGCCTACAACTCTGTATCCTCCTTGGAACAGTCCCATCTCAGCCCCGACCCTTCACAACTGCAAAGCCAGAAGATTTGCATTTTCAGAGACTGCTTCCAATAGTTGCAGGCATTTAGCAGAGCAGGGTTGTTATCCAAGTGTATTTTATCATTGCTCTTCTGAAAAGACAATCACCTGGAAACCACACAAGCTAAAAAAAAAGGAAAAAAAATCAATGGATGTATTTATCACCTCTTGGAGCTTTCATTGTGGAGACAAACTCCCCAGAGATAAGAGGGCGAGATTCATTTAACACTGGACAGGGCTGCCTCCACTGGCCCAGCCCATCTGAATTGGATGCTGGAAATCTTCGGAAATAATGAGTCCGATCTGGCATTTTGGAATAGACTTAGACACCTAATTACAGGTTTTATTGTTTTTTCCCCTGACAGCCACTTAGAATGTTGCCTTTAGCTCATGTCCCCATAAAATTCTCAGTAGGGCACGTGCGTTACTTTTATTGGGGGAAATTTTTGCTCAGTAACATAATTATCTCCGTGTAGAGGCAGATCCCGCATGAAAGTACTGTCTAGCACGGGGATGATCCAGAGAGACGTTGTGGGGTGGGAGGTGGGAGGGGGAATCAGGATTGGGAGCTCGTGTACACCTGTGGTGGATTCATGTCGATGTATGGCAAAGCCAATAGAGTATTGTAAAGTAAAATAAAGTAAAAAAAAGTACTGTCTAATTCCAAGAAGTCTCAGGCAGCCTGCTCCCTGGCCCTGTCCTTTGGTGGGGGCGGGGGGGACTAGGTGATCCAGGCCCAAGAAGACACAGGAACCGCATCCCCACTCCTTTCATCCCCGCCCCGTCACAAAAAAGTCATGACTACCCCCTACCCCACTGTGCTGTCCCTCACTGCCCAGGGAGCTGCGGAAATGCCCTGAGTCGAGTCAGTTGTTGAGAACTCAACATAAAGTTCCCACCGAAGCATCTCCTGTGGCCACACCAGTGAGGAGGCCACCACAGCCACAAGCCCAGAGACCCCCCCCCACCACAGCCGGGGTTCTGTATCTGACAGCGCAAGGCAGTTGTCCTGAGAAGGAGCCTCTGAGTGAATTCAGAAGGCAGCTGTCTACAAGCTACAGGGGGGCTCACCCTGCACCCCAGGGCACAGAAGCCACTTTGAAAGGGGACTCCCTCCAGGAGCCATCTTCACCTTCCCCACACCATCCTCGCCACGCCCCCTGCCTCACCCGCATACTTGCCACATCCCTGCCATACCCTCAGGCTTCTGCTCGGCTCTGCCCTGTCCTTCCCCTGTGCTCCCCCGGAGCCCCTTGAAGTGGCACCCACCACAGGGGGGCAGGAGCCCACCCCTCTCACAGGCTGCTGTCCCAGCAGGTTGACCCTTGATGTCACCGTGTCTGGCACTCTTATCTTAAGCACAGCGTCTCAACTCAGCTTCACACCTCCTGAGATCTCCCCTGTGTGACCCCACTCATGTTTCCAACCGAGAGCTTGATGACTCCACGCGAGGTCTCTGACAGCACAGAATGAACCTGTATTCCTGGTCCACTTTCCCCCAACCCCAAGCTCTTCCTGCCCCAACCCTGCGACCCCACCTCAGGCAGTGGCAGCTGCATCCTCCAGCTGTCCAGCCTGGAAATTGGCTGTGACCTCTGACACCTCCTCTTCCACACCCCCAGTGCCCCTGCTCCCACCCGTGACAATCACAAACCTGCCCCTCTGTCTCCAGGCCTCCCCTTCATCCAGGTACCCCACCTGGTGCCCAGGTGACTACCAGACTCTCTTGTTTGGACCCCCAATTCTATACTCCCACCTGTTAATCCACTCTCCACCCAGAATCTTCTTAAAGCAACTCACATCTGCCCTCTCAGCTTAGCTACCTCCAGCAGCTCTCACTGCAGGAACTGGGCCTCCGTGCTCTCTGCTGAGGGCTTGGCAGGCTGCCTGTGGCATGTCATCTTGTGAACCCCAAATCCTTGCACTGACCTCCTCTCAGCTCCCTTTCCATCCTCCACTCACTGACCTCTGTCCACCCATCCAGGGCCTGATGTATATCACTGAGACAGGAAGGCATGGCCCTGCCCACCCTTCCCCCTGACCGGCTCCAGCTCTTTGTGATCTCAGCACCTCAGAGAGCCTCCTCTCCCTCCCTCTCTAAAAATGACCATCATCCCCTCCTCCCCACTGTGTTTGTTTCCTCCCCAGTATTCCCCACACTTGAAGTAATTATCTATTTACTTGTTTATTTTCAGGTCCTTCCATGACAATATAGGTTCAGTGACGACAAAGATGCTATCTTGTGTATAACAGGTTTACAGTTCCCAGAGGGCATTTCTAGGTGAGAATTCATGAGGTGGATGGATGGATGGAAGTAGGGATAAATGGATGGATGGATGGTAGATAGATGGAAGGATGGATGGCTGCCTGGATGGATAAGTAAATGGGTAGATGGATGGATGGATGGATGGATGGATGGATGGATGGGTAGATGTTGGCTGTTTAGGTTGATAAGTGGATGGATGGCTGCCTGATGGATAAGTGGATGGGTGGTTGGGTGGGTGGATGGATGGATGGGTAGACGGATGGCTATCTGGATGGGTAAGTGGATGGGTGAGTGGATGGATGAGGGAGTGGATGGATGAGGGAATGGATGGACGAGGGGTGGATGGATCATTGGGTAGATGGAGGAAGGGAGGAAGCAATAAAGAGCTAACTCTGCTTTGTGCTTACTTCACACCAGGGGTCAGACTCAGAGCTTCACATCTCTCTTTATAAACACCTTAAAAAGTGAATGCTATCATGGGCTCATTTTACATTTGAGGAGCTCAGAGAAGTGAGATGTTCCTGGGGTCTCAGGTCTCATTTATTGATGAAGTGTTTAGGCCACAAAGGAGTTTGGTAGATATTGCTTTTCATTCCCTGGCCCTGGCCCAGGGATACCACCCAGGTGGCTTCTTTAAGGGGCATTGCCATTATAGGATTTGCTGTGANGGTGAAGAGCGACCGAGGCACACAGCATGGACCTCAGTGCAGGGAGACCCTGGCACACAGCACCAACCTCAGGAGATGGCGACCGTGGCACACAGACAAGACATCGGCTTAGGGCAACTGCGACACACAGCCCGGACTTCGGTGCAAGGCTATGACGGCACACAGCCTGAACCTCGGTGCAAGGTTAACATGGCACACAGCCCGAACCTCAAAGCAGTGTGACCGCGGCACATAGCCCGGTCCTCAGTGAAGGGCGACCGCAGCACACAGCCCGGTCCTCTGCACAAGGCTACCGCGGCACACAGCCCAGAACTCAGTTCAAGGTTACCGTGGCACACAGACCGGATCTCGGCACAAGGCGACCGTGACACACAGCCCGAACTTCAGTGAAGGGAGACCGTGGCACACATCCCGGAAATATGTGCAGGGTGACTGGGGTTCAGAGCTCAGAACTCATTTCTAACCGACCGAGGAACACAGCCCGGATTTCAGCGTAGGGCGACCAATGCAAACAGGATGGAACTCATCCCCAGCCGATGGCGGAACACATCCCAGACTTCGGCACATGGCAACCGTGGCACACAGGCCAGACCTCGGTGCAGGGCTACCGTGGCACACAGCGTGGAACTCGGCGTAGGGCAACCACGGCACACAGCCCAAAATCTGTGCAGGACAACAGTGGCACAGAACCTGGAACTCGTCGCTAGTCAACTGCGAAACACCGCCAGGACCTCGTTGCAAGGTGACTGAGGATAACAGGCCAGACCTCATCGCAGGGCGACCACGGCACATGGGCCGGACCTCAGTAAAGGGCGACCGAGGCACACAGCCCAAAACTCAGTGAAGGGCGACCGCGTCACACAACCCGGAACTCATCGCTAGCTGACCGCAGAACATAGCCCATACCACGGAGCAGGGTCACTGTAGCACTCAGGCCGGACCTCAGCACAGGGTGACCATGGAACAGAGCCTGGAACTCAGCACAGGGTGACTGCGGCACACAGGACGGACCTCGGCACAGGGCCACCGTGGCACACAGGCCGGACCTCTGTCCAGGGCGACTGCGGAACACAGGCCGGACATCGGCTCAGGGCGACCGCGGCATACAGCTCGTACCTCAGCACAGGGGACAGTGGAACACAGCCCGGACTTCTTGAGAAGGCTAACATGGCACACAGCCCGCNCTATGGTTTTTCCAGTAGTCATGTACAGATGTGAGAGTTGGATCATAAAGAAGGCTGAGTGCCAAAGAATTGATACTTTCAAACTGTGATGCTGGAGAAGACTCTTGAGAGTCCCTTGGACTGCAATGAGATCAAACCAGTCAATTCTAAAGAAAATCAACCCTGAATATACATTGGAAGGATTGATGCTGTAGCTCCAATACTTTGGTCACTTGACACGAAGAGCCAACTCATTGGAAAAAACCCTGATACTGGGGAAGATTGAAGGCAGGAGGAGAAGGGGATGACAGAGGATAAGATGGTTGGATGGCATTGCTGACTCAATGAACACGAATTTGTGCAAACTCTGGGAGATGGAGAAGGACAAGGAAGCCTAGCAGGGCTGCAGTCCATGTGGTTGCAAAGAGTCGGACACAATGTTAGTGACTGAACAACAACCCCAAGTGGGCCCTCTTGCTCTTTGCAGTTGTCTTGGATCATGGCTGAACTGCTGGCTGATTACCCAGGAGTCAACAATTAGGACAGAGAGCTGTCTCCTCATTTACCAAACCCCTAAGAACACAAGTGCCCTGGGGTGGAGCAGGGCTTTAAATAACAGGAAGGAAAGAAGGAAGGAGGGAGAGAGGGAAGGGCAGGGGAGGAAACGGTAAACATGGGGGAACCACATTTGGAAAAGGACGCTCCAGGTGAAAACAAACAAGGCAACGGGACACCAGTAGCTGACCTGGGGAGGAACCCACCCCATGGCCTTGTACTCTCTAGGCCCCATTGCTCAGAGTTCTGGGGCCCTTCCATCTGCCTGGTCTGTGCCCTGCATTAGGTCTTCCCTTCCCCCACCCAGCTGCTGCCCATCCTCAGCACCAAGACAGCTTAATTCCCAATCTCCTGATAGTCACTTATCCAGGCACTGTCCATCATGCTCCTGACCACAGCTGCTCTGCAGCATACACCCCCTCCACACCTCACAGGGTGCAGTCCAACCAGGGCAGGGGAGTTATCCTGAGCAGGGTCCCCTGGCCAAAGCTGAAAGTTCAGAAGCCCAGGGATGCTTGGCCCACAAGGGTGAGCCTGGGAGTGTGAACTGCTGACACCTCTCCTTCACCAGGTCCAAATAGCCTGGATCGGGGCTTCACAGCTTCAACTGAATACTATCAAGTAAATTACAGAAAGCAATGCTTGGGGACTTCCTTGGTGGTCCAGTGGTTAAGAATCCTCCTTGCAATGCAGGGGACGTGGGTTCAACCCCTGGGCAGGGAACTAAGATCCCACATGCCACGGAGTGGCTAAGCCAGAACACTACAACTGCTCAGCCTGCACATCACCACTCGAGGGTCAGCGAGCCCCAGCGAAAGATTTCTTGTACTGCAACTGAGACCTGAGGCAGCCAAGTAAATAAATAACTCATTAAAGAAAGAAAGAAATGCTTTGCAGAGCAGGTGTTAAAAGCAAAATCTTGAAACTCCCCAAAAAATACAGAATAAAAATGTCATTTAGATATGTCTGGAAATGTCTTAACCAAGGTTGCTCTTGAGGAAGGGGGTCAGGATTAGGAGGAGCAAGGTGATCATATTTCTCTGGTTAGAATTTATGACCAAAAAATGAATTCATGTGATGGTTGAATTTCCTTTTAATATTTAGGTTAGTTTGGAAGAGAAGAGCTGATGAAAAGAAGCCAAGGCAAAGGTGATCCCCATGGTTCTGGGCTGACCGTCAAGAAGTGTTCATGGGATGTGGAGATTGATTCTGGTTCTGGGACCATCCACCCCCCACCCCACCTAGAGCCCTGGTTAAGAGGCACAGGGTATGAAGTCAACTGTGGAGCAATGTCACCATCCCCAAGAGGGAGGCTGGGTGGTGGAGGGTCCCTGGGAGCTGACGGACATTTGGGGAGGCTTTCAGTCTTCCCATCTGAAGACATAGCCCTACAAATTCTTCTGTTGTCAAGACTGGAAAGACGTGGAAAAGAAGAGTCAGCTCTCCTCCTGGGTGGTGGGGACACCTGCAGAGTAGGCAGGGGACTTCATGGTGGGCATGATTCCCTTCCCCCCAGTGCTCCGGCAGCCCCAGAGGAGAAAGCCCCTCCACTCCCAGTTGTGGGATTAGAAGGTATTAACTCCGGCTCCAAAGTTTCACCAGGACCACTGTCAGCTGATCTAGGTCCAGCCCCATGGCAACAGAGACTGATTCTGGGATGGTCATGGGATCCATCCCACACGGGACCTCCAAGGGGCCTCCCTGAAGGCTAATTAATAGGAAAGGAAAGACCCTCTGGCTTCTACAGGCAACACTGGAAGAATCTGTTTCATGTGATTCTCATGAACCTGAGAGGGGAAAGGTATAGCCCCAAGAGCTGCCTGAGAGTGAGGCCAACCCTGAGGGCAGAGGCCACAACAGTGAGCCTGACCCAGCCTGGCCAGAGGCAGGAGCTGTCCTGGGGTTCTCTGCTCTTCAGGCCAGAACCACCTTGATTCTTTAACCCAGAGAAAGCAAGCTGGGTTTCGGCACTGTGCCCCAAAAAAAGAGCCCCAGGTAAAACCTGTGTCCAAACAAGAATGCACCTGGGTGGTTCAAGGAAAAGTCCATTAAGGTTCCCACAGGTCAGGGGGTTGTCACATCTCTGTCATATCACACACATCAGCTTCTTGATGACACTGGGAAGCTGGGCGGGGCAAATAAATACCCAACTCCCAACTCCCTGGGTGTCTCTCAGAGGACTAGGAGCTTTCTCATTACCCTGTTATGTTTCCATGGAAAATAAAACTCATGATGGATTTTGCATTTGCTCCCCAGCTGCCCACTAAAAGAAAACATAGATGGTTTGGTTAATTTGGGTTCTGTCTCAATAATGGAAATAACTGAATCGGGCTCGGGCCCTGGAGACCCCAATGACCTTAACAGCCCAACGAGCCGCTTGATTGAAAATAATGAATCAACAAGCAAGTGGCTGGACCCACAGCCAATTTCCACACAATCAATACGGAGCACCACAGACAGAGCATAGTTCTTATCATCCTGGAAGCAACACTTTTAGTCAAGGAAAATGTCCAACAGAGCCCTGGTCCAGCCATGATGAAGCAAATAACCTCTTTGAATTAGGGGGACCCGAGGCTCCTCCACAAAAAATGCTTTGTTTGCAGACGTGGCTGAGGTCTAGGGATGCGGCCTGGCTCTGCTTTTATTTATTCATCCCTTTGACTCTTGCTGTTTTCCTTAGGGCCTTTTCCCGCTTTATTTGAAAAATATGAGGTAGGAGAATAAAGAAGGGGAAAGCAGATATTGGCTCTATCAGATGGCCTCTATAACTGCAGCTTCAAGGTCAGGCAGACGCTGCCTTGGCTGGCTGTCTGGGCGGAAGGATGAATGCGCACCCTAAGCAGAGACCAGCTGGGAGACAAAGCCTCCTCCACCCTTCTCAGAGTGGTCTTTGGAAGGAATATGGCTTCAAGGCTTCTGTGATGGAATTTTGCTACATTAGTTCAGTCTTTGAGTTCTGTCATTGAGGGAAGAGAAGCACAGCAGATAAACAGACACAACAAAGGGATGGGTAGGATAAGAGTGGCTCAGCAGTAAAGAATCCACCTGCAAATCAGGAGTCACAGGAAATATAGTCCTTGGGTCAGAAAGATCCCCTGGAGTAAGAAATGGCAACCCACTCCAGTATTCTTGCCTGGAGCATCCCGTGGACAGAGGAGCCTGGCAGACTACAGTCCACGGGGTCGCAAAGAGTCAGACGCGATGAAGCACTTAGCAAGCACACACGCATCTCCAGGGGCAGAGTGGCGCTGGGGCCAGCAGGGAGGGCTAGGCTGGTGGGTGAGTTCCTAGAATGTTCTCTCTGCTGCAGAAAAGGCTCCAGCATCTCTGTCTGTCCCTCTAAGATGCAGGCTCTTCTCCAGCAGACCCCTCACCCAGCAGCCTCCCCTCCCATGGCCACCCAGTATGACTCTCAGGACTGACTCTCTGTTCCCTGGGCCTGGCTAGTTGACTGCACATCGTCACACCCCAGGACCAGGAGACCTTCGAGGACTGAGGGTGAGCTTTAGGTCTTACATCACTCAGGGCGCATGGTATCGAATGGTCCTTGATAAAGTGAGACACTTGCTCCTGATTAGCCAAATGCCCAGCCCCAGTGAAGGAGGCTGAGGACAAAGCCAGCTTCCTGATCCGGTGTCCTCCCCAGTGGATCCATGAACTGGAAGCTCAGCTCCTAGGGGACCATCTGCACCCTCCTTTCCCAGAAAATGTCCCGGCCCCCAAAACAGCAACTGCCCCTCATTCATGCCTGAAATCCCTACAGACCCTGGAGGTGATAATTCACCCCTCAGGGTTGGAACATTGAAGAAGGTGACCTTAACCCTGAGGGTAGCCCCCATCCTCACCACAGCTCCTGAGTCGAATCAACGTAGAGACTTCTTCCTCTTTCCCAGTTGAGAGGTGCAGGCAGTCGGGAATAAATCCTCCCAAATTTCTGGAGAGAGCATGGGTGCTACATTGCTAGCCCTGGCTGAGGGTCCTCTGTGCCTGGCATGTCACCCCACTTGGTCACCTCGGTCACCCGCAGGAGCGGGCTCCTGTTCGTCTCTTTCCTGTGTTGCTCAGGCTGGCACCCGAGTCCACAGTCCCAGCCTCCTATGCTTCTAGTTTCCCCCAGGCTTGCTGATGGGGGTGGGGGGGGACCACAATGTCATGGGAGGGAGGGAGCCAGGGTGTGGGAGCGGAAACTCCTCCACTTCACAGGTGACAACACTGATGCTCAGAGAGATGTGTGAGTCACAGGTGAGGCAGAGGTGAAGTGCTCACCCCTTGCTCCCCAACGGATCCCCGACTCAGGGCCACCTGCCCTTGGAGAGGACAGCCAGCACCTCCCAAGCACATTGCAATTGTTCAGCCGCTGGTTTGCAGGAACCAGCTCTTCTGAGCATTTCTGCTTCATGTTCTTCCTGAAAACCATGAGAGAGAGTGAGAGAAGCATCACTTTGCAAGAAGAGGGACAGCTCCTCAACACAGGAGGCACTGTTCTATTCCTGGGTCCCAGGGGTCCCAGACTGGTGATCTAGCACCCTTGTCCCTTCTCAACTAAGAACCTCAGAGGCAGATGGACCAGTGGGCTAGAATGAGCCCTAAGGTCAGGCAAAGTTCACAGGCATCCTTCAGAGAGGCATGCTGGGAAGGTGGTGTGGGCATCTCTGCAGATCTTCTTATAAGGATTCAAGCCTTCAGCATCTGGGCTGGAGGCTAATGACAGAGAAATAGATCATTTAATTGTTCCCAAGCTGAGGCCAGCAGGCTGGACAGTTCTCCACTAATTGCATTGAAGCCTGCTCTGCCCTCAGCTTCCCAGAGTAAGAGCTTCCAACACCTTATTTCAGAGAGTTTCCCCTTGACTGGTTAATTATGCAAAAAGATTTGGTTTTTAAATCTTCCAGGTTTGACAGTTTGTGCTAGATAAACTCCTCAAGCTGTGTGCAAATAATTCATATCAAAACATGATAGCTATTGACTCGGTGCTCAGCTGCTAAACTCGGGCTGGCCAAGTGTCAGAAGTCGACCTTTTTGTCCACGGATGGCAAGGTAATCATTTGATGACAGTAAACTATTCTAATTTCTATTAAACCATCCCTTGTGGCTCAGGCGGTAACGAATCTACCTGCAATGTGGGAGACCCAGGTTCAATTCCTGGGTCAGAAAGATCCCCTGGAGAAGAGAATGGCTACCCACGCCAGTATTCTTGCCACGGAGAATTCCATGGACAAAGGAGCCTGTCGGGCTACAGTCCATGGGGTTGCAAAGAGAAGGACATGACTGAGCAACTAACACTTTTAGTTTTCAAGCCACGATCGTCATGTTTGCTTTTTCTAACAAATGGTGAGTTGTGTCATTAGGGGGTGCACACTGTGATTTTGTGAGGACAGGAGATGCCAGAATGCTATGTGATCTGTGGTTCCAGGACACCATCCATTTTCCCCTCAGGTACCAGGAAATGTACACAAGGCTGCTCAGAGATGGTCATCCTCTACAGATCTGCAATGTTCTCCTCCTTAGAAATCAGGTTGATCCAGACCAGATGGTAGCTTTCAGCAGGGATTGGCAGGGGGGAGCAATGTCTGGAGATATTCTTGGCCATCACAATTGGGAGCTGATACTGACATCGGGTGAGTGGAGACCAGGAATGCTGGGATGCGGCAGGACTTCTCACAATCCCCAGGACACGCCCCAGGACAAATGGTTTTTTCATTCGCAACATTAACAAGATCAAGGGAATAAAGAGTCTGCCTCTGAGTGTTTATCCTCCATCCATGAATCTGTTTAGGGAAGGTGACCTTGGACCCCACCCAAGGATGGAGCTGGTCACCAGGAGAACTGACCTTGTGTTAGAAGCTTGGAAACTTCAGTCCCACCTCTGACCTCTAGGGAGGGGAGAGGAGCTGGAGGTTGAACCAATCACCAGTGGCCAATTATTTAATCAATCACGTCTCTGTAATGACACCTCCATAACAACCCAAAAGGATATGGCTCGGAGAGTTTCCGACTTGAACTCATGGAGGTTGGGAAGAGTGGGCACCTGGAGAGTCTTGGGAGCCCTTGCCCTTCCTCCACACCTTGCCCTGTGCATCTGCTCATTTGGCTGTTCACCTATTCATCACATCCTTTTATAATAAATCAGTAAGCTAGGAAGTTAACTGGTGTTCTTTATTTGTTAAGTCTTTATTGAATTTGTTCCAATATTGCTTCTGTTGTTTATGTTCTGGTGTTTTGCCCACAAGGCATGAGAGATTTTAGCTCCCCAGCCAGGGATGGAACCCACACCCCCTGCATTAGAAGGGAAAGCCCTAGCCACTGGACCACCAGGGAAGCCCCAAGCTGGTGTTCTTGAGTTCTGTGAGCAGTTCTATCAAATTAAGTGAACCCAGGATGGTGGTCACAGGAAGATTTGACTTATAGCCAGCCATCAGAAGCACAGGTGGGAGCTTGGGTTTGGAGCTGGCATCTGGAGTAGAGGGTAGTCTTTGGGGACTGAGTCCTGCACACGTGGCAACTGATTCATCTCTGGGTAGAAAGTAATAGAATTGAGTGGGCGTCTCAGAGACACTGATGGCATCCAAGAGTCACTTATTGGTGCAGGGAAACCTTCACACACACACACACACACACACACACACACACACTGGAATTGGGTTCCTGGACCTTTTTGGAGATCCTGATCCAATAAGACTGGTGTCTTATAAGAAGATGAGGAGACACTAGAGCTTCCTCTCCACCCACACACAGAAAAGCCATGAGACCCCCCAGCGAGAAGACAGTCATCTGCAAGCCAGAGAGCGGGCCTTCACCAGACCCTGAGCTGCCAGTCCCTTGGTCTTGGACGTGTGGCCTGTGGAACTGTGAAAAGATCAATGTCTGTTATTCAAGCTGCACAAGTCATTGGAATTTTGTCATGGTAACTGGGCAATCTCACACCCCCCCACACCTGTTTCTCATTTTCTTCCCCATCTCATCAAACTTCATCCCANTGCAGTATCACAAGACACGGGACGGGCCACAGCGTCAGTCCCGAGAAGAAGGGCATTTCCACGTGTCTGTTCACAGGACACTGAGGGTCCAACCAGTCCACCCGAAAGGAAATCAGTCCTTAATATTCATTGGAAGGATTGATGCTGAAGCTGAAACTCCAATACTTTGGCCACCTGATGCGAAGGACTGACTCATTGGAAAAGACCCTGATGCTGGGAAAGATTGAAGGCAGGAGGAGAAGGGGACGGCAGAGGATGAGATGGTTGGATGGCATCGCCGACTCGATGGACATGAGTTTGAGTAAGCTCCAAGAGTTGGTGATGGACAGGGAAGCCTGGTGTGTTGCAGTCCATGGGATCCCAAAGAGTCAGACATGACTGAGCGACTGAACTGAGCTGAAGGGTCTTTCGTTCTCTTGGTTTCCTTTTTCCTCTATGAAGGCAGTCAGAGGAGACAGAGAAATTCCAAAATGTGAGCTTGAAGGTGTAGTTAAGGAAACAGTAAGATTTCTGGGAAGTACTGAGTTTAAGGTTGGTGACCATGACTTTCTTATGGATCCGTCTGCCCTGTCGAGTGACTCTTCTGTGGAGCCCAGCTACTGGATGCAGGCATCATCAGTGATTCACCTCGTGAGATCAGGGAAAGAATGGGAGGTGAGGGAGATCTTTAGGCTTCGGAAGGGTGCTGTTGACATCATGGCCCGGGCAACTGAATCGGGAAAGTTGCAAACTGGAGAAAGAGGAGAAAGAGTAGAGGCCTCCGAGGTCTGAAGATTCCTTGGGTTTGGAAGAACAGCTGAGAAGGGCTGGTCCTGCAGCTGGCCATGGGCACCCTGAAGGCAATATGCCCACCAGGGTCAGAGGTGCCAGAACCATCCCTTCCTTCCTTCACAAGGCCTATAGGGGGCAGGGGCAGGGCACAGAATTCGAGTAAGTAATTGACGGACTTAAAGTTGTTTCAGCTAGCTCTCCACATCCACGGATCTGAAAGGCTGACTCTTGTATGGCATTTTATATGAGGGACTTGCTTATCTGTGGGTTTGGTGTCTGAAGGGTTCCTGGAACCAATCCACCAGAAATCCTAAGGGATGGCTATGTTCAGAAGGCCAGATGGGTCAGCAGCTGGGTAAGTCAGCAGTCACATCAGGTCAGTTCAGTCACTCAGTCGTGTCCGATTCTTTGAGGCCCCATGGGCTGCAGCACATCAGGCTTCCCTGTCCATCACCAACTCCCAGAGCCTACTCAAACCTATGTCCATCATGTCAGTGATGCCATCCAACCATCTCATCCCCTGTTGTCCCCTTCTCCTCCTTCTTTCAATTTTTCCCAGCATCAGTCTTTTCTAAGGAGTCAGTTCTTCGCATCAGGTGGGCAAAAGTATTGGAGCTTCAGCTTCAACATCCATCTTTCCAATCAATATTCAGGACTGGTTGGATCTCCTTGCAGTTCAAGAGACTCTCAAGAGTCTTCTCCAACACCACAGTTCAAAAGCANCCAAACTTTGCATCCCACACCCCCTTCTCTTGTCCACCTTTCTCCACTTTTCTACTGATCTATTACCAACCCATCAAGTATCTATCCATCCGTCCATTTCTCAACATGTCCATCTATGCAAAATATCAATCTATTATCTGTCAATCTGTGCATCTATCATCTATTTGTCATAATTATCAACCTATCATTTATCTGTCTATTTGTCTGTCTATCCACTGATCTATCTCTCAGTGTATCTGTCTATTCTCAGTAGTTCAGGAGTAAAGAACCCACCTGCCAATGCAGGAGATGCAAAAGATGCAGGTTCGATCCCTAGGTCAGGAAGATCCCCTGGAGGAGGAAATGATAACCCACTCCAGTATGCTTGCCTGGAGGATCCTATGAACAGAGGAGCCTGATGGGCTATCGTCCATGGCTTCACAGAGTCGGACAGGAGCACGGATGTACAGCATCTATCTTCTGGATTGATCAAAACGTTCATTCAATTTTTTTCCATAAGATGTTACAGAAAAATCCTTACAAAGTTACTTTTTGGCCAATCCAATATATATGTATATATCTTTCTACCATCTATCTGAGTACTCATGCATATCTCAAACACACCTACACATACAATGTCAGAAAATCCTGTTGGCTCCACCTTCAAACAGATCCCCAGTCACTCACTTTCTCATGACTTGCATGAGTTCCCTCCAAGTCTGCCATCTGCCTCCTGGTTTCCACAGGAGCCTCCTGCCTGATCTCTGCACATCTGCACAGTCCCTTCACAGTCCTGACACCACAGCCAGAATGACCTCCTAAGACAAAAGGCAATATTTTCCCATCTTAGCTCCAAGGCTGTGAATGGTCTTCTGCTTGCTCGGAATCACCCCTAGAATCCACAAGCAGAAATTCAAGACCCCACTCCTGCTCCCTCCCCTTCTTAAGCTCATCCCTCCCCTTTCTTTCTCTGCCCTGCCTCCCTGTCCTGGGACCTGCTGCCCCAGGGCCTCTGCATTTTCTGGCTCCTTTCCTGAAATGCCTCTCCGTGTCTGCATGGCCCCTCCCTTGCTTCCTGCAGGCAACCTCACCACCAGTTCCGCTGTAAGACCCCACCTCTCTGTGCCTTACCCTGCCTTCTCTCCCTGCATGCCCACTGTCACCATACAACAGACAAGACTAAGAAGAAATCTCGATGAGGTTGGAGTGAAGTGAATCCACTCACACATCATCAGTCAGTGAGGATCCACCTTGTTATTTGGAGAAATATGGGAATAGTTTTCAAGTTAAACATGATGCACTGTTTAAACCAGGGCTTTCCTGATGACTCAGCGGTAAGGAATCTGCCTGCCAACCCAAGAGACGCAGGTTTGATCCCTGGGTCGGGAAGATCCCCTGGAGAAAGAAATGGCAACCTACTCCAGTATTCTTGGCTGGAGAAACCCATGGACAGAGGAGCCTGGCAGGCTAGAGTCCTTAGGGTCGCAAAGAGTTGGCCACAACTAAGTGATTAAACGACCACAACAATAACCGTTGAACCCACCACTGTTTCTACCACAGAGAAACTCTGAGAGCATGTGAACAGGAACACACACAAAATTTTTATTAATACTAAGACTTGAGGAAAATACCAAGGTGCATCAACAGACAAGAGGCTGAAAAGTCTAGGATGTAGGCACACCGCTCACCTGGCAAGAGGGCACAGGTGTGCAGGAGCCAGCATCCCTCAAGACTCCTCATGAAGGTGGAAAGCTTCATGCAGAGAGGCCACAGAGCATCTGAAAGGCACCAAACCTCACCTCTGGGATGGTGAGACTCACCTGACATCTTCCCACAGCAAAGTCCTACAGACCAGGGTCAAATATGCAAACAGATGTGTCAATTCACAGCTGGGCTCTCCACAGGGGAGAGAAACCCTGGAGGCTGACATAGAAGTCCTGACAAACAGAGCTGGAAGCACCTAGGCTGAGGCCACAGCCCCTGGCTGGAGCGAGGTGTGCATCTGTGTGTATGTTTGTGTGTCTGCACGTATCTGTGCATAGGTATATTTGTGTGTCTCTAGGCTTGTGTGTCTGCATATCCGTGTCTGTGTGTTTGTCTGGATGTGTGCATCTGTGCATGTTTGTAACTGTATGTGTTTGTGTACATGTATGTGTCTGTATGTATATCTGTGTGTCCCATTGCTTGTGCATGAACGTGTCTGTGCCTGGTGTACCTGCAGTCCAGGGAGGGACCTAGTGTGGTCTCTGCAGCCCACTCAAAGCAAGGAGGAGGCCACAGACCCCACAGGCAGGGAGCCCACCCCACGGTGGGGACTGTGGGAGAAATATATCGCCCCAATTAAACTGATAGATCATACTTCAGTGTAGACCAACATCAACTACCAACCACCAAAATTTAAAATTCAGCCGATGGGTTTAAAAGCCAAAGGACAAAATGGGTGGCTGGAGGGGAGACCTAGGAATGCACTCACAGAGCACGGGGAGGTTTAAAAATAAAATCTTATGAAGGAGCCATTAAGAGACCTGGGATTAGAAGGGAAAAAGCCCGACAGATGTCAAAGTGTAGCAGAAAGATAGCAGAGGGAGGCTGAGGGGGAGGGACTATTAGAGAAAGTAGCAGCAGTGAATTTTCCAGAATGGATGGAAGAATTAACTCCTCAGATTTAGAGGGTTTGGATCCCAAAAAGTATAAATAAATATAAAACCTGTCCAGATGTGTTATAATGCAACTGCAGAATACCACAAAGACAAAAAGACACTGTACCAGTCAATAAGAGAGAAAAGACAGACTTCCTGGAAGAGGAGCCACGTTTAGACCTGCAGCCACTTCTCAGCAGAACAGCAGAACCCAGATGAAACCATCCGTGCCTTTATATGATGGAACAGACTTTTCTGAAAGCAGGAAGTTGAATCCAAAAGAACGCATCTGATGCCCAAAAGCAGGCAAGCAGTGCACGCGTGCTTGGTCGCTAAGTTGTGTCTGACTCTGTGCTACCCCATGGACTGTAGCCCACCAGGCGCCTCTGTCCATGGAATTCTGCAGGCAAGAATACTGGAGCAGGTTGCCATTTCCTTCTCCAGGGGATCTTCCTGACCCAAAGATGGAGCCCGCATCACCTGCTTGACAGGTGGATGCTTTACCATACCACTGCACCCCCTGTACTTCTGGTAACCCTACCTTTTTAAAAGAACTTTTGTCCCCTCATCTCCTGTTATTTCTATTCCAGAATGTTGAAAATTCATTTTATCTGCTCGATCCATACTCATTGTCAGAGTTCAATAGACACTAGTGATGATGATGATGGTGACAAATGGAAAAACAGTGCTATTCACATTATAATCACTGTCTCATTTAAGTCTAGGGGTAAACAGAAGTTTAAGACATCAGATCACTTGCGCAAGTGACACAGCTCAAACCTGGCCCTGTGGCTTTGGGCCACAGACCCTGGGTTTAAAACCAGTCCAGTCTATTTCCAACCAAGGCAAGACTAGCTTAGAGAAATGCCCAGGCAACCTTGCCCTACAGCACACCCCCACCAGGGTCAGCTGTAATAGGAACGGCAAGCATCCTTCTGGGGATACAGGGCCAGCCTTGCCTGCTGCCAAGAACTTACACCAGGAGAGAATCACTATGGGTCTTATGGGAAGGCACCTTCAGAACTCTGGTTTGAGGTCTGCCCCGGCCAGCACCTTCTTCTGTTGCAGCTGCCAAGATCAGTTCATTTACACGTTTTTCTCTCAAAGCTTACTCAGCCCCATTCCATGCACTGGCCTCCAGCTGCAATGAGTGTATCGAGTCCTGGGACCCCTGTGGGCCCATGTGCCTGGACCCCTGAGCCTCCCTGCCTCAGCTCCATGTTTCCCCATCTTGGGAATCCATTCCTGGAACCCATGTCTTTCCCTTTAGTTTCTAAGCTGAGAACACCCTGGATGTGATGTGAAAGTTTTGCACATTTCTTGGCCAAGTATGGCTGCTGCTGCCTCAGGCCATTATAGGGAAATCTCTTCCAGTAGCACCTCTGTTCTCAAGGCTGCTCCCCACCAAACACTCCCCTGGTCAGACTCCCCGGTCAGAACCTCCATCTGGGCTTGAACCAAACTCCCTGTTCCCTGAGACCCACAGGAGCTCATAGAAAGCCTGAAGGATTTCTACAAAGAGAGAAAGTTTAGCCATTGGGACTGACTGGGTAGTTCTGTTCGTTTATCTCACAGCCACTGGCTCAGTCCTCTGATGAGAGTATATCTGTCTCCCATCATCAACCAGCTGGGTGTCTAAATAGGAAGGTAGATATCCACGCAGGTAGATGGTGATACACAGGTAAGGCAGCAATGTGGAATACTGGTAGGCTCGCGGGCCCACTTTCATTCTTAGCATCAAGGTCGGTTCCTGGCGGCAGAGAAGAATGCCAAGGTCACCAGGATGAACAATGACCAAGGAAGACGAGGGGCTCAAATGTGGAGTCAGTTTTAGAAGAGCAGCTGGGGAAGAATTGAAAGCACAGAGGACACTGCAGAAGAGGACCAACCAGCCCTTCCTGTCCAGCATCACTCCCTCCCCTTCCACTATGTCTCTCTTCCCTGCCAGCATCTCTCCTTTCCCTACCAGCATCCCTCTCCTGGACCAAAAGTACCTTAGTACAGAGTTTCCCACTATTTGCTGCCTTGGGAGTTGTTAAAGATGATTCCCTAGTGAAATGGGTTTTGGAAATTCTTCTTCCTACTGCCTCCTCCATTCAAGAAACTCACGTACACACTTCACACTGAAGGCTCTGAGCAACCTTGCAGCAAAGAATCAGGTGCAACTGTTTACACGCAGCCACTCCTTGAACTTCATGAATCCTGGAAATATTTATTGAGTCCAGAATGTGTGCCAGGCAATATTATGGGACCTGGGGGTGCAGCAA
The DNA here is from genome assembly GCA_006410875.1 of Neotragus pygmaeus. Lineage (NCBI taxonomy): Eukaryota > Metazoa > Chordata > Mammalia > Artiodactyla > Bovidae > Neotragus > Neotragus pygmaeus. The sequence continues at coordinate 517,536 of SJYV01013771.1, forward strand.
TGAACCCCTGCCCCCTTCCCCGGGCCTGTTTTCTAGGAAAGAGACACACAGTCAGCCATGATGCTCACTGTAGAAAAATCAAAGAGATCAAGGACTTCTGGACCTTCCCCCCAGTGTGTGGACACGCTCACAGGAGCAGAGCTGAGTGTAGTGAAGACAGGGCCGTGGGACATCTAGACTGTGTACCAGGAGCGGGGAAGCAAGGGGGCTGGACCCTGAGCCACAGCAAGGGGACAGTGGGGCTGAAGCATGGGAGCGGGAGGCGGGTAAGAAATCAGATTGAATAAGAAGTAAGACCAGGAGATGGGTGGGGTCTGAACGTGGGGGCTTCTGCCTCAGCAGAGACTTTCATTCCCCAGATTCAAGTTCACTGACAATGACAGAGCCCCAGGGGATCCTGAGTGAGCAAGACCAGAAACAAACCTGTCTTAGTGGAGCCTTCATGCTGCAGAGGGCATGTCCTTGTTCTGGAGCCTGAGACTTTTCTATTGAGTCCACTGTAAAGCCTCCAGTTGTGTTTTTCCACCACGGATACCTCTGCTGTCCAGGGCCGGCCAGATCATGTGGCCCACATGGCAAGCTGCTGGTAACACCTCTGGACCCACTCCAGGTCCCACTCAAAGCTGGTGAGCTCTGCCTCACTCATCAAAAGGAAGGAGACTGGCAGGCTACAGTCTGTGGGGTCGCAAAGAGTCAGACGCAATTGAGCACGCATATACACACATTACAACTTTAAGGGTGTCCCTCATCCCCCAGGATATTGTGCTGGTTTTAATTTATTTTGGTTTTGACTCTTGACTAGAGAAGGCTGATGTTCCAGCGATGTCCTCTCTGTAATAGCTCTGACCCCAAAGGCCATGGAGCAAGCTGGGGATTTAACCAACGTTAAAGGCCCCAGTCATAAGCTGCAGAATCAGAGAAATGACCACCAAGTAGACCCTTGAGCCTAGTGAGGAGTATCATTGGGCAGGGGGAGGTGTTCTTAGGAACAATTTCTGTAAGGGAGTGAAGAAACAGAATCAAACTACGTGGTTGCAACATTAACCAGCCTCCACCCTATCTCTCATTGAAACATCCTATTTTTAGCTGCTTTAACAATTAGGTTTTGTGACAGTCAAGCCTCACTGGCCTGGGAACAATTCCATCACCTTGGTGACTTTGCACATCTATGGCCCAATCCACGACTTGATGATCAGAAAGACACCCTCTCAAATAACAGCCTCGTTTCTGCTGTTTCCAAGTTTCAGGGGTCACCTTTACCAGAACTTCCCAGAAGCCCTTATCTGCTGACGGTGGTAGAGAAGAGAAGCAAGTCCTATGAATAAACACAGGGTGACTGGTGTGGAACAGCATGTTTGGGGCGCAGAGACCAGCTCCCCCACCCAGGCCTCCTTCAGAACTCTCTTGCAGTCCATCTGTTTGTTCTTCAGGGCTCCCCAGCTGCAGTCACTGCCTCGGCCAAATCCAGATCAGAGCAATTAGCTGGATAATTGCTCTAATGAGAGCATGGAATGAATTGCCAGGACCGTCTCACCCTGGAAGAATTAAATGGGTAAACGGCTGTCTGTGGCTCTTTGGGGCTCTGGCAGCTTCCTCTGTGATCTCTGTGGGCTCTTTTCCAAGGTTTGATCCTTGGACACTAGAAGAACTAATGGAAAAATACGATACAGGATTTTACTATATGGTTATGAGTTTTGGGAATGGCAATGATCAAGGCAAGAATAAAATGTGGAGTACAGATTACAAGCACAGATTTTAGTGTCAGACTGCCCAAAACGGAATCTTGTACTACTTAGAATGGCAAAGGCATGGCTGAGTTACTAATCTTCCATCAACAGTGTCTACCTAGTTGGGATGACTTGGGGATTAAATAAGATAATACATAAAATAACTTTGAAGGGTTCCCAGCACAGATGCATGCTCAGGAAATGTTAGCCTAAAATGCAACAAAATTATTCCTTCATTAATCAATATAAATAATTGATTTTCAGGAAAAGTATTAAGACTTCTAAGGGTCAAAATCAATGCAAAGATCTTGGAGATAACTGGCCATGGCTCCTGCCCCAAGCTTCAGTCAATATAGGTGAGCGGGCAAGTCAGTGATTACCATTCAGAACAGAAAAGGCGCCATGACAGAGGGAGGTATTGGATCCCAGGAGAACACAGTAAAGGGAAACTATGCTAGGACAAGGGGTCTGTCTTCGTGTCAAGCAATAAATATGAAAATTTTGAGGATTTACAAAAAGAAAAGTTCATGATCAAATCTGGAAGGATGTGCCATAAAATTAACTACAAGCAGTGTGTCCTGTATGATCCCTTTTTGTAAAAAAAAATTTTTTTTAATATACACACACACACATATAACTATTCCCTTCTCCAAGGGATCTTCCCAACCCAGGGATTGAACCCAGGTCTCTCTCATTACAGGCAGATTCTTTACCCTCTGAGCCACCAGAGAAACCCAAGAAAACTGGAGTGGGTAGCCTATCTCTTCTTCTCAGAATCTTTCTGATCCAGGGATCAAACTGGGGTCTTCTGCATTGCAGGTGGATTCTTTACCAGTGGTGCCACCAGGGAAGCCCAATGCAATGGGCTTCCCCGGTGCAAGTAGAGAACAGCAGAATCATGAGTTGAGCAGAGCACTCAGAGAACGGGGAAGCTGAGGCAGATCAAACGTGTGGACCATAAGACCAAAAGTGCTGTACCAAAATGGAGTTCCCCAAATCTGCACAAGCATCTCCCTGAGTGTTTTACTGTGGATGGAGCCTCACATGCACAGGATGAAATTTCATGAAGTCAGACAAAGGGAAACTGGACAACATGTAAGACTGGGAAATTTTGGATCCATTGAGCCAAAGTGAAGAGCCCTTGTTTTGAACACATAGCAGAAAATGCAGAAGGATCACACTCTAGGGGTAGGAATAAATTAATAAAGACCCAAAGCAAAAGCTAATCTAGAACCTCCCTTTAAAAAAATCTAAACACAAGCCTCGAAAAGATGGAGCTTATCCTCAAGATCCTTAACAGGCTTCCAGAACAAAGCCCAGGCCTCTTCTTTAAAAATGCAACAAAATCCAGCACTCAACTATGTAAAATTCACAAAGTTCAACAACCAATCCAAAATTATTAGTTAGACTAGGAAGCAAAAAATGAGATCACAGTCAAGGAAAACATTACTCATTAGAAACAGACCCAGAAATGATAGAGATTTTGAAATCATCTGCCAAGTACTTTCAAACAGCTGTTATTAATATGCGGGAGGATTCAAAAGAAAATATGAACATAATGAAGAGAAAATAGGGGGATATAAAATAAAGAGTTCTATGAAAAACCTACAAGACCTCCTAGAACTAACACCCAAAAAAGATGTCCTTTCCATTATAGGGACTGGAATACAAAAATAGAAAGTCAAGAGATCCTGGGAGTAACAGACAAATTTGGCCTTGGAGTACACAATGAAGCAGGGCAAAGGCTAACAGAGTTTTGCCAAGAGAACACACCAGTCATAGCAAACACCCTCTTCCAACAACACAGAGAAGACTCTACCCATAGACATCACCAGATGGTCAAAACTGAAACTAGATTGATTATATTCTTTGCAGCCAAAGATGGAGAAGCTCTATACAATCAGCAGAAACAAGACCGGGAGCTGACTGTGGCTCAGATCATGAACTCCTATTGCAAAATTCAGACTTAAACTAAAGAAAGTAGGGAAAACCACTAGAGCATCCAGGTATGACCTAAATCAAATCCCTTATGATTATACAGTGGAAGTGACAAATAAATTCAAGGGGTTAGATCTGATAGACAGAATTTCTAAAGAACTATGGATGGAGGTTCATACATTGTACAGGAGGCAGGGATCAAGACCATCCCCAAGGAAAAGAAATGCAAAAAGGCAAAATGTTTGTCTGAGGAGGCCTTACAAATAGTCAAGAAAAGAAGAGAAACTAAAGGCAAAGGAGAAAAGGAAAGATATACTCATTTGAATGCAGAGTCCCAAAGAATAGCAAGGAGAGATGAGAAAGCCCTCCTCAGTGATCAATGCAAACAAATAGAGGAAAACAATAGAATGGGAAAGACTAGAGATATCTTCAAGATAATTAGAGATAACAAGGGAATTTTCATACAAAGATGGGCACAATAAAGGCCAGAAATGGTATGGATCTAACAGATGCAGAAGATATTAAAAAGAGGTGGAAAGAATACACAGAAGAACTGTACAAAAATAATCTTCATGACCCAGATAACCACAGTGGTGTAATCACTCACCTAGAGCCAGACATCCTGGAATGTGGAGTCAAGTGGGCCTTAGGAAGCATCACTACGAACAAAGCTAGTGGACGTGATGGAATTCCAGGTGACCTATTTCAAATCCTAAAAGATGATGTTGTGAAAGTGCTGCACTCAACATGCCAGCAAATTTAGAAAACCCAGCAGTGGCCACAGGACTGGAAAGGTCATTTTTCATCCCAATCCCAAAGAAAGACACAGCGAAAGAATGCTCAAACTACTGCACAATTGCACTCATCTCACACGCTAGCAAAGTAAAGCTCAAAACTCTCCAAGTCACCCTTCAACAGTATGTGAACCGTGAACTTCCAGATGTCCAAGCTGGATTTAGAAAAGGCAGAGGAACCAGAGATCAAACNGTTATATTTTTTCAAAGGGAGTATTTTAACATCTCTCTCTTTTTAGAGATACATAATGAAATATAGGTATAATGATAGAATGTCTGTATATACTTCAGAATAATCTGTAGAGGGCAAGGGGAAGAAGAGATGGATGAGGAAGTAAAAACAAAATTGGCCATGAGTTAATTGCTGTTGAAGTTAAGCAGAGTACCTGGAGGTTCATTATATCCTTCTGTTATGGACTGTATATCTGTGTCTCCCCAACATTCTTATGTTGAAGCCCTAAACTTTATGATATAATAATTAAGAAGTATTAGGGCATCATGAGGATGGAGCTCCTATGATGGTGTTAGTGCTCTTACAAGAACAGGAAGAAATACCAGATCTCCCTCTAGTGAGGGTACAGAAAGAAGGCACCTGTCTGCAAACCAGGAAGAGGGCCTTCACCAGAGCCTGACGATGCTGGTGCCCTGATCTGACAGACTAGCCTCCAAAATGAAATATCTGTTGTTTACTCCACCCAGTGTTTTGTTAGGGCAGTGCAAATATACGGTAGTTGCAGTCAGCAACATGTCAGTCACTGGGAAGCTTTGTAAAATGCAGAGTCTCAGGCCCTGCTCCAGACCGCTGAGTCAGAATTGCAGTTTAACAAGCTCCCCNATGGCAGAAAGCAAAGAGGAACTAAAGAGCCTCTTTATGAAAGTGAAAGAGGAGGGTGAAAAAGTTGGCTTAAAGCTCAACATGCAGAAAATCAAGATCATGATATCCAGTCCCATCTCTTCACGGCATATAGATGGGGAAACAATGGAAACAGTGACAGACTTTATTTTGGGGGCTCCAAAATCACTGCAGATGGTGATTGCAGCCAGGAAATTAAAAGACGCTTACTCCTTGGAAGGAAAGTTATGACCAAACTAGATAGCATATTCAAAATCAGAGACATTATTTTGCCAAAAAAGGTTCGTCTAGTCAAGGCTATGGTTTTTCCAGTGGTCATGAATGGATATGAGAATAGGACTGTGAAGTAAGCTGAGTGCCGAAGAATTGATGCTTTTGAACTATGGTGTTGAAGAAGACTCTTGAGAGTCTCTTGGACTGTAAGGAGATCCAACCAGACCATCCTAAAGGAGATCAGTCCTGGGTGTTCATTGGAAGGACTGATGCTAAAGCTGAAACTCCTATTTTGTCCACCTTATGAGAAGAGTTGACTCACTGGAAAAGACCCTGATGCTTGGAGGGATTGGGGGCAGGAGGAGAAGGGGACGACAGAGGATGAGATGGCTGGATGGCATCACCGACTCGATGGACATGAGTTTGAGTAAACTCTGGGAGGCCTGGTGTGCTGCAATTCATGGGGCCACAAAGAGTCGGACACGACTGAGAGACTGAAATGACTAACTGACTGAGAGTGGGTAAAAATCTGAAAAACTGATGATACCAAATGCTGAAAGTGAAAGTGGCTCAGTTGTGTCTGACTGTGACTCCATGGACTGTCCATGGAATTGTCCAGGCCAGAATACTGGAGCGGGTAGCCTATCCCTTCTCCATGGGATCTTCCCAACCCAGAAATCGAACTGGGGTCTCCCACATTGCAGGCAGATTCTCTACCAACTGAGCTATCAGGGAAGCCAAAATGCTGAAGAGGATGTGTATTCATTTCATAAGGATCCAAAACTCAATATAAGCTAAAATTATAAAAAGTTTTAGGACAAAACATCATAGGAAAAAATCTTTTTCAGTTTAGGGTAGGCAAAAATTTCTTTTATAAGACAAAAACAAACCACAAATGACAAAAATGATATACTGAACTTTTTCAGATTCAAGCATTTATTCTTCAAAAATACTATTAAAACCATGAAAACACAACTGTATTTTGGTGAAGGGGGATTACAATACTTCTATCTAGAAAAGGATTTGATTTCAAAATCTACATGTTTTACAAATCTTTATGACTCAACATGAGAAGACAACCAAGTTTTTAAAAAGTGGGCTAAAAATGTGAACACTTTGCAAAAGTATACACAGGTGCCATATAAGTACATGAAAAGGTCAACTATGTTAGTCATCAAGAAAATGCAAATTAAAACCACACAACAAAAACACCATCAATAAACGTAAAGAGTTNGACAACCAAGTTTTTAAAAAGTGGGCTAAAAATGTGAACACTTTGCAAAAGTATACACAGGTGCCATATAAGTACATGAAAAGGTCAACTATGTTAGTCATCAAGAAAATGCAAATTAAAACCACACAACAAAAACACCATCAATAAACGTAAAGAGTTTCATTACCAAGTGTTGGCATGAATATGCAACAATTCAAACAAAGGTCCTGGCTAACACAAGTGTGCATTGATACAATCACATTGATATTGTGCCACAGTGTATTCTTGAAAAGTTGACTATACACTTGCAATATAACCCAAAATTCCACTCCTGGGTATTTATCCAAGAGAAACAATAATCAGTGCTCCAAAAATGACTTGGCATGAATGTTTACAACATCCTCCTTCACAACAGCCAAGAATGGAAAGCAATGCAAATATCAGGTTGACCAAAAAGTTCATTCAGCTTACAGGAAAACCTGAATGAAATGCTTGGCCAAACCAATACCTGCCAACAAGTGAGTGAGTAAGTGGGGCTTCCCATTTGGTATAGTGGTAAAGAACCCACGTACCAATGCAGGAGATGAAAGAGATGTGGGTTTGATCTCTTTGAATAAGAAATGACCATGGTTTTTTTTTTCCTCTGTCTAATCTCCAGTCTCATTCAATGACTGCAGAGTCTTTGATGCACATTTAACAGATCTTTATTGAGTTTATACTATGTACCAGGCTCTGAGATAGAGAAATTTGGAAATGTTGAATGATTTGATCTAATTGATTGATTTCAAAAGCTTAGAGCATAATGGACATTCAAAGATTTTATATGGTTTTTCTCCACGCGAAACGCTCGAATATAAGAAACTGCCAGGACCATGCACAGAACAAAGGATGGAACGGAAATAGCCAGCTGCAGAACATCCCCCTCCGGTGACAGGCAGCCAGAGCCTTAAGGGCTGGAAGTGGGCAATCACAGCCCAAGAGAGACATTACCTACCAAAATGCAAGCAGGCTTTTTTACTAAGACTTCTGGGGGTTCTGGACCGTCATCATCCACCTGAGAAGGAACGCCAGCGGTACACCCAGAAAACTGAGCAGCAGGGAAAGGCGACAAGTTGCAGCAACTGCGCTCACCAAACTCCTGAGCTACTCAGACCTGGGAAGGGCACAAAACACAGGTCCAACCAAATATATGCCTCTGAAGGCTACCTGAGCACCGAGCCTGAGCGGCTTAGACTGGGGACATACATGAAGCCTAGGGCCGGCTTCAGACGGTTCTCCGGCAGACCAACTGAGAGCCTGAGAGGTGTGCACCATAAGCAGGGGCAAGCCCAGCGTAGATGAGACACTGCAAGCACATGCCAGTAATATTTGTTTGCAGCATCCCTCCCTCCCCACAGCATGACTGAACAAGTGAACCTAAGAAAAAACAAAAGTCCACCACCACCCTCCCTGAGTCAGACAGAAGTCGGACACTGAAGAGACCAGCAAAACTGCCCACGATGCCANGGAAAGAGTGGGGGAGGTTGGGAGGGGTGAAAAAAGAAAGAAAGAAGGAAACTAAGAAAAATATATGTTTGAAAAAGTGGTTAAAAAAGAAAGAAAGAAAGAAATTCACCAAGTGGACAGCATCCCATGTGGCCTCTCCAGATGGTGTCCCCAACCGAAACCCTCCTGGGCAGGTTCCCCCAGAAGGATGTGTCCTCCCAGTTACTCTGGACTGTGAGTGCCTTTCTAGGAAGCCCAGTTGAACAAACTTCTTCCAAGATCATTTCACTCTGTACAGGCTTGGGCCTGGAGGTATGTGATGTTGCTTCTGTCTGATGCTGACACCACTAGTTGCAGAGGAAAGGGGGAAGGACCATGCCCTTTGACCCAGGGGTGGCGGAGAGCAAGGTCCCCAGAAACTCCTTCTCAAACACTCCAGAGCACAGAGCTCTCTCCTCTGAGTGGCCAGTGCCGTGCCAAGGAACCTTCACCTGCTTCAAGACCATCGCCTGCAGTTCTGACACCTGAGTGACATTTTGAGGTTGTTTAAAGGAGAAGTTACAAATAGAAACAATTTGGGCTTCTTGACACCCGTGAAATGATTGGTGCTTTTGCAATTATTTATGGGAAACTGGGAGATCATTTGCCAACTATTTTCTCGGAGATGGCTGACAGTCAAATGCAATGAGAGCTTTGCAACTTGTTTTTCTCCCCCCCCACCCTCTTTCTTTTTCCTTTTCCTTTCATTAAATTCTTGTTCAGGGTAGCCAGGACTAAGTGTGATGTGACATGAAAGCTTCCAGTTGGGAGGAACTTGTCTTTTGTATGGTTTGGGGTAAAACCAAGGAGGATGGTTTGAGAGCAGCCTTGTGACACTGCTGACCCAGCTGGTGGGCCCACCTCACTTCATCTCTGCCCTTCACTGCCTCACCCACAGCCTCTGCCTGTCAAAGTCGCCCTCCAGGCAGGAGTCTCTGACATGGGCCACTTTACTCACATGCGTGACTTCAGTCTACAGGCCCTTCCACCACCAGGCTGTCACTCATGGAAGGTCCTCATGAAAATGGTGGGCTTTCCAGGTGGGCATCTCAGCCCCTGCCAACCAACCACAGCCTGGAGCACCCAGCACCAAATAAGCACCTGACAGAGAGGGCCTGACCCGCAAAGAGGACCACAGGGCTGGGTGAGAGAGAGGGCTGGGTGGGAAGAGGCGCCCTGCCCCTCTGAGCTCTGTTCTGAACAGCCTTAAAGTCAGAGCAGTTCCCTCAGGCTGGGATGTCAAGGATGATGCAGTCGGGTATCTTCCACCTGAGAGTTACATTCTGAAACGTCTGTGGTGCGGCATGGACTGATGTCTGGCGCCAAACCTGCAACTGATAAGGAAGAAAAAAGGTTGAAGGACAGACATTCCCCAACTTCAAAACTTCCCACAGTTACATTAATCAAGGCAGTGTGGCCCAGGCATAAGGACGGACATACAGATCAATGGAATAGAATCCAGAGTCCAGAAATAACCCTTTACACGGACGGTCAATTGATTTCAACAAGGGTGCCAACACCATTCAATGGGGAAAGGGTAATCTTTTCAACAAACAATGCTGGGGTAACTGGATGTCCACATGCACAATAAAAATGTCCCCCTACCTCGCATCACAATACACAAATTAACTTGAATCAAAGACCTAAATATCAGAACCCAAACACTCATTCTCTTAGAAGAAAACAGAAGTAAATCTCACAACTTGGGTTAGGAAGTAACTTCTCAGACACAACACCAAAAGCACAAGTGACAAAAGAGAAATGAGGTAAATTAGATCTCACTTGTATTTCAAAGGACACACCATGGAGAGGATTAGAAGACAAACCAGAGAACGGGGGAAATGTTTGCACAAGCTGTATCTGATACGGGACTTTTATCCAGGTACATACAGAACCCAACTCAACAAAAGATCCCAGTTAGAAAACAGGCAGTCTTTCAGTAGATATGTCTCTGAAGAGGATACACAAATGGCCAATTAACACAAGATGGTCCTCTCCATTAGCCATTAATAATAATGCGAATTAAAGCCATGTCATGCCTAACTAAGCACAGGTACCTGACAAAGGCTGTAGGTGCAGGTGACTCAGCTTTCAAAGCCCTACCAGCTGGTCACCCCAGTGAAAGGTAAAGGGGCCGGGCACAGGTCACAGGGGCATCAGCCTCCATGATCAGAACTAATGGTGACCATCACCCTCTGTGGAACTAAAGGGGGTGTGAGTGATCCCATGTGGTGCCCCTCTGCCCCCGAGGACAGGCAGCAGGCATTTCAGGACAGAGCCCTGGATGGGCTCAAGAGTCCGCCTCTGCCCCCTGCTTAACCTTGGCCAGCGCTGTCCCTCCCTGGGCTGAGGCCAATTATCTGTGAAAGACTGTCTTGGATGAGGTGACCTGGGGTCCCTTCCAGTTCATACACCTTCATTCTGCACTCACTGCTGCTCTTGATGACTCCAAGCAGTCACTTGCAGCCTGCAAAGTGGTCATCCCAAAGTCCCCAATGGCAAAGCACAGCTAATTAAAGGCTAGTGGTGTCAAGACACTGCAAACCAGAGATACACATGGGTTATTTCTGAAAAAGTCCATCTCTCCTGACTCACAAGAGCTTCCTGCCAGAATGTCAGGACAGTCGCAAAACCACCCACCCCAAAGCCCCAGAGCTGGGCAAGACCTTCCGTCTTGGTCCTGAGCCCACTCTCTGGAGCGCACAGGCTTCCAGACCAGGTAAGGGTGAAGGGCAGCTGCCTGACCCTGGGAAATAAGCCATCAGCTAAGTTCTCACACTCAGAGACCCACCCCTACAGTGGAGTCCTGCCCCAAGGCCACAGGCAGAGAGCCCAGAACCAAGGTCATCTTCAAACCTGACTGAGCTTCTTAGTGGTGGTTTCACCATTCAGCCATGTCTGACTCTTGCAATCCCGTGGACTGTAGACTGCCAGATTCCTCTGTCCATGGCATTCTCCAGGCAAGAATACTGGAATGGATTGCCATTTCCTTCTGCAGGGGATCTTCCTGACCCAGGGATCAAATCTGGGTTTCCTACTTGGTGTAGATTCTTTACCACTGAGCCACTTAGGAAGCCCCAGCCCCTGTGTAACCATTGCCAAAAGTCCCCTGATAATCACCTGTAGGCTTCCTCATCTCAAATTAGGCAAGAAAGCACACCCCAGGAGAACCCTAATAGTGCTCTAACCAATCACCTAACGCCAACCTTCCAGCAGGAATTTTTCTTTGTCTTGAGGCTATAAAAATTGGCTACTAACCCAAAGAAAGCATCAACATTCCCTGGCCTGTCAGGAGGTCAGCCCGCTGTGCTTGCAGAGCCCTCATCATCTCTGTTCTCTGTTAATAAACTCACTCCTCTCTGCAATACTCTGTGTCTGGAAATTCTTTCCCAAGCCAAGTTCAGACTGCCTCAACACACACCCCCATCACCCCTTGAGTCAAAAACACTTCCCAGCACAGAAGTGCCTGATACTGACTTCATCCACCCCACCGAGAGCTGTCCAACACATCAGCATCTGGAAGAAGGGGCAGAGCAACTGAGGTCGGGCACCCCCAGCTCACCGGCCATCTGACCGACGCTCCCTACCAAGCTTTCAATTCCTGAGATGAAAAGATCAAAGCCATTTTCGCATCATTCCAGTGCATAGAAAAGAGTCTTTTTATCAGCCACATCCGCCTGCCTATTTGCATTCATTTCTATTCCACAAACTCATTTCTATTGACAAAGCTTCTCAGGAGATAGTGGAGGACAGGAAAGCCTGGCGTGTTGCAGTTGCAAGGAGTCAGACATGACTTAGTGACTGAACAACAAAATCTGTTCCACAAGTGTTCCACGAAGAACCCAGCAGAAGAAAGATGCCAGCCAAGTGACTCACTTCTGAACGGTGCTGTTTTGCCTTGCTTTCACTTTGTCAGCGAGACGAGTTCTCTGAGTGGGATCGGTGGCCACCTCCAGCCATACTACAGTCCATTTGAGACAACATCTTTTATTGATTTCACTTTCCTACACTCCACTGTTCCGCCAGGATACCTGAAGCTAGCACCTCGTCTGATGTGAGACCACAAACTTCAGAGGGGCCCTGCACTCCCCAGGAGGGAGGACCATCATCAGGGGAAAGAGAAGGGCCATTTCTTAACTTTAAGAGCATCACCCTCCTGAGACTTCCCTGGGAGTCCAGTGGTTAAGACTGTGCTGCCAAAGCAGGGGGCATGGTTTCTATCCTTGGTCAGAGAACTAAGATTCCACATGCCTTGTGGCCAAAATAAAATTAAAATTAAAAAAAAAAAAAA
>SJYV01013771.1:543298-568298 GCA_006410875.1 Neotragus pygmaeus
ACAGAAGGAAGAGCACATCGTTTGTCAGGAACATAGATGTAACCGAGACAACAGACGGGAGACCTCGCAGTTCCAGTGAGAAGAGGGGAGGGTGTGGGGGCTGTTCCCGTGACATCTGGAAGGTTGTTTGTTCTTTTCTCCAACGAAATGTAGTGACAGAATGAGTCTGGGTTTCATCTCAGGCACAAATTTTCAAAAGTTTCTAGACACAGAAAATGTAGCTAAGTTACTGGATGTTCCAGAGAAGGAAGTAGAGGGTGCCGGTGAGAGAAGTCCTGGGCCTCAGTGGGTCGGGGGAATTTCAAACTGTGTGGGCAGTGCTTCCCATGCCCTGAGCCCACCTCCATCCACCTCTGGGAGGCGGTGGCCTCAGGTCCCCTCTGGGATGCGCTGCAATGCCAAGGATGAATGAGGCCAGAGCTGGGAGACGGTCTGGGTGGGTCCAGGACCTGAGGGAGCCAAAGGACAAAAGCTGGTTTGTCCTGGGAATTGACAAGACAGCAGCATCTCAGGAACTCGGGTCAGGGAGGCGGCTCCTCGGGGTCCCAGACTGGCCCAAGGTCTGCAGCCAGGAGTTGGGGTGGGTGGGGAGAGATGGAGAGGGTTGCAAAGGGTGCCCCCACGTGCTGACACTGAGTATCAAGCTCTGGGCTTCTGAAGCTGAAGCAGCCTGAGATTAGAGAGGCAGGGCTACGAGAGGCGGGGCCTGTGGGCGGGGCTTAATGAGCAGGGTCTTAATGGGCGGGGCCTGTTGGTGGGAGTGGCTTGTGGGCGGGGCCATCTACAGAGCAGTGTCTGTACGGCCAGCTGGAGGCAGATGGTGCAGGATGTTATGGTCACGCTGGGGCTTATGACTGATTCCTGCAAACACTGGGGCCACTGAAGGGCATTAAGCAGGGGTGTAACGTAGTTAAATATGTCCTTTTGAATGCTCCCTGTGGCTTTAGTGTAAATAGTGGATGGGAGGAGATGGGGAGGTTAGGAGGAGTCATGGACAAGGCATTGGTGTTGGAGAAGACTTGAGATGATGCTGAAGCTGAAACTCCAATACTTTGGCCACCCGATGCAAAGAGCTGACTCATTTGAAAAGACCCTGATGCTGGGAAAGATTGAGGGCAGGAGAAGGGGATGACAGAGGATGAGATGGTTGGATGGCATCACCAACTCAATGGACATGAATTTGGGTAGACTCCAGGAGCTGGTAACGGACTGGGAGGCCTGGAGTGCTGCAGTCCATGGGGTCTCAAAGAGTTGGACACGATTGAGTGACTGAACTGAACTGACGGACAAGGCATTACCAACTCAGTGGATGCGAACTTGGGCAAAGTCCAGGAGATGGCAAGGGAGAGTGAGGCCTGGTGTGCTGCAAGTCCATAGGGTCGACCTGAGGACAACAACAGCAAATGGAGGAGGTGGGGGGTGGGGACGGCTAAGTGAGAATGCAGCATGAGGGTAAAGAGAAGTGAATGCATCTGGAACTTGTTGAAGACACAGAATCCTCAGTGTGTTTGGGGCAGGAAGGCTAGGATCCAGAAGGCCCCAGAATGATGGGCGGTTCCTGGAGCTGGGGGCCCTGGGGAGGGCCAGGTAAGCAGAAAAATCTGAACAGAACAGTATGGACAAGTCCCATCTCTGGTTCCTGGGGATCTCCAAGTAGGCATGACTGGTGGGTAGCTACATGGCCTCCAGCAGTTGGCAGAGAAAGTCGTTGGCAAGAGGCAGTTCATGTGGGAGGAGGGGGATGGTGTAGGTTTAAATCTGTGTGGCAGGAGCCTAGTTGTTCTGTGAGGTTTCTAAAAATGGTGGGTGGATAGAGGCAGAGCTCAAATTCTCTGACATTAGTGTCAGCTTCTTAGAAGGGATAGGAGGGGCGGGGTGGAGTGGGGAGGAGGAGTGGGTGCTGGAAGGTGCAAAAGCCCTGAGAGATGCCAGTAGATGCCAGGCGAGGCTGCAGGAAACAGAGGCCGTCAGGACCCAATGCCAGGCGAGGCTGCAGGAAGCAGAGGCCGTCAGGACCCCAAAGCCGTTTACTTTCCTGTGAAGACAAGTGACAGCCCTTCATGTTTTGCTCTTCTCTGTAGAAACTCAGGAGAGTGTCTGCACACCACACGCACCCTCACTCTGCCTGTCTGAAGGTAAGGAGGGGGAAATAGTACAAAAGAAAAGAGACAGTTTTGCATCTCTTGCTTCAAGGAAAGTGATGGAGGAGCCTTGCCCACTGCCCTAGTGGCCCCCTGTTTCACCCACAGCATCTCCAGACACCACCCCTGGAGCCATGGGAGCACCTCTAGTTTCTTTATTTTTATGTCTGAAGCCTTTTCTTTGTGGTTTAGCAGATGACTGGACCCAGAGCAGGGAGCGAAATAGGACCTCTGAGGGGAGATAACCCTGGCATCTGCCCAGGTGCCCACAATTCTGGGTCTGTTTGTGAGCTAAGTGGCCAGGTCTCTGGCTTGCCTTTGGAGGGCATGATATTTTCAACCTTGAAAATCATACTGCTGCTCTGAAATTGGGTGGAAAATAAAAAACCCAAACCTGGGTTCGTTTGTCCTGTTAGTGACAGAGTTAGTGGAAAAGCAGGGCCCAGGGACAAGGTCGGAGGCTGGGCCTGGAGGCGGTGCCCAGAGCCCAGGCCCAGGCCAGCACCTGGAGAGCCGCCGCCCCAGGCAGCCTCAAGGGCGGGGCCTCCCCTCCGCTGTGACTCCCTGAAGCTTCAGCTGCCCCCCAGTGCCAAGCCCCCGGCGCTGGGCAGAAAGTGAAAGTGCAGCTGTCCCCATGACACACTTCAGCCAGCTTCCACCTGGACACTCCAGTGACAGAGTCCTCACCCACTAAAGAAGTTGTTCATTTCTAGTCGTTCTAAGAGTTAGAAAATTCATCCTCTGATGAGCTGAAGAGAGGACAAAATTATTTGTCATCAGTATCAGTTCTGAGGTGTGTAGTACAATGCCCCTCCTACACGGCCTGGTCGCAGAGTTGTCCTGCCCACACGACAGATGAGAAAAGTGAGGCTGAGAAACAACACTGGCACCTGACCTTGGCTCCAGAGCTAAAGGCTTTGAGACTCACAGCTCGGTGTCATCATCCCCATTTTACAGATGAGGAAGTTGAGGCTAGAGGGGCAACCCCAGTGCACAGCCCCATCAGCACAAAGGCGGGACTCTGGCTCAGATCAGTAAGGTGTGGGGCTGCTCTGCGGGCAGTCTCAACATTCCCAGCCTCAACATTAGTGCCATTCCCCTTCCAGCCAGTCAAGTGTAGAGACAGTCAGCATGCTTATCTGCCTCTGCTCTTTGCTGGGCTAATGTTCTGGGTCACTCCCCTCCCATTTCAATGGCAGGGTCTGGCTCAAGGGTTCCCAGATAGGGGTGGTGTGGGGGAGAAAGAGAGAGAGCGATGGGGGACAGTGGTGCTTGTGTGACGTAATCCTCACCCTGATTCTTCCAGAAGCTGGGAGGCAGCTCATGCGTCCAGAACTAAGAGGCAGCACTGATGGAGTGACGCCATTTTTCTCACCACGCCATCTCTCTAACCAGCCCCTCCTCAGACTCCTCGAAGCTGCCCGGAGACTAGACAGTCAGACGGCAGCTCCACCCACAAAACCCAGAACCAAGTTAATGAGCCGGACTCTGCCCTCAGAGTGAAGTTCACTGTCAGTAAGCATTATCTCAAGCATGCCTGAAAGCTGCAGACTTAGTCACCATGTACAAATATGTGAATATATAACTTAGGGCCCACTTTGCAGCATGCTGCTGCTAAGTCGCTTCAGTTGTGTCTGACTGTGCGACCCCATAGACGGCAGCCACAGGCTCCCCCGTCCCTGGTATTCTCCAGGCAAGAACGCTGGAGTGGGTTGCCATTTCCTTCTCCAATGCATGAAAGTGAAAAGTGAAAGTGAAGTCACTGAGTCGTGTCCAACTCTCAGCAACCCCATGGACTGCAGCCTACCAGGCTCCTCTGTCCATGGGATTTTCCAAGCAAGAGTACTGGAGTGGGATGCCATTGCCTTCTCCGTTTGCAGCATAGTAGGGAGAAAAAATAGATACAGATAAAGACATATATAGATATACCATTGCTGTTTAGTTCCTAAATCGTGTCTAACTCTTTTGTGACCCCATGTACTGCCTCTCACCAGGCTCCTCTGTCCATGGGATTTCCCAGGCAAGAATACTGGAGTTGGTTGCCATTCCCTTCTCCAGGGAATCTTCCCCAAACCTAGAGATCAAACCCAAGTCTCCAACATTGACTGGTAGATTCTTTACTGTTGAGCTACCAGGGATGCCCGTATATAGGCATAGATGAAGAAAAAGACATCATAGATATAGATACAGGTGTGAACAGAGACACGCAGACCGTCTCTGCGGCCCACTCACTGCAGTCTTCTGGAAGGTGGAAATGGGAAGCATTCCCTCCTCTGCAGCTCACCACCATACCTCTGTCCCCACAACATGGCAAACAGATCTACAAGGTGGTGACAGACAGGGACCCAGAGCCCAAGGACTTCCAAGGTCCTGACATGCCTCCTACCCACAGCACCTCTCTCCCAGATGCGTCATTCCATCTTGCAGGCCGGGAAACAGAGAGCAGGACACTCCGAGATGGCTCCTGGCCGAAATCCAGTTCCCTGGCTTGTTCTCCAGAAGTTCTTTGTCAGTTACAAGTGACCTTGGCTCCCAGAGGTCACCATGGAGGCCAGCAGGGCTCTAGGAGCTGCCCAGGTCTGGGCTCAACGGAGGTTCCATGGGTCTGTTCTGCTCCCCTTGGGGTACCCCAGCCCCCAGGATCCAGACACAACACTCACAGGGCAGGGGAAGAGGGGGATCCCCACCCTAAAAGAGGCTCCCCTGGAGGGTCTGGGCTGTTTGGGGGGAAGCATGTATTTAATCACCCTGTGATTGTGGGGGCTATGATGGATAACTTTACCATCAAGTTGGCTAGGCCATGGTGTCCAGTTTGTGCAAATGCCAGTAGACTGTGAATGTACCTTTAGGTGAAATGAAGATGTAACCATGTGACTTTGAGGAAAGCAGATTACCCTCCATATGTGAGTGGGCCTCACCCAATCAGTTGTGGGGAGATCAGCCAGCTTTCTGGTTGCCTCTGCTCGGCTGCTCCCTAAGCCTCCTTTCCTGGTGCCTGCATAGCGAGCCTCTAAGGATTTTGGAAGAAAAAGAAAGAGATGAGGGAGCGTTCACTCCCAGGTCAGAGCTGAGACTGGAGGACCAAGGTGAGAACTGCTTAGCTGCCACCACCTTGGCCTTAAGAGGAGCTCTGGGTGGGGAGTGTGGGGGAAGTCATAGAGCATCTCCAAAGCTCTCCCAGAAGCCCATCACTGCACCTTCTGCACAGGAGCTAACGTGTCTCAAAAGTACCATTGGCATCAGAGTCTGGGTGTAGGGAGAACAGTCTGCTGAGAAGAGCATTTTTCAGTCTCATGGCTGAATCCCACCAGGGCCCTGGCAGCTACATCAGCGGGTGGGTTTGGGGCTCCTCTGACTTGTGGGGCCTCTCACGGAGGGAGCCTTCCCCTATTTTCTGCAAACTCAGCTCAGCTTTTCCTCTGCTCCCAGGCCACTGATACAGGTGGGCATCCACCCCTCTCCCTGGCAGTATAATTATCATTTCAAATAAAAAAGGGAATTTAAAATAGAATGCCTATTGTTCTACCCACGCAGCCTTTTTGGGCGACAATCATGAAGAAGCACCTCTGTGGTCACTCACCTTCCCTAAGCCCCACAGGTTTCCTAGTTAAGGTCTGTTGGATCAGCCTTTTGTAAAATATTTAATATTGATACGTCTATGTTTGTGTAAGCCTTCATGCCCACCCACGGCATTTCCTGGTTCAGGCCTGTGTGTGAATTTCTGGTTAAATACACACATCGTACACACAGGCACACTTACACCCCACACTGCTGCTAAGTCGCTTCAGTCGTGTCCAACTCTGTGCGATCCCATAGACGGCAGCCCACCAGGCTCCCCCATCCCTGGGATTCTCCAGGCAAGAACACAGGAGTGGGTTGCCATTTCCTTCTCCAATGCAACAAAGTGAAAAGTGAGAGTGAAGTCGATCAGTCATGTCCGACTCTCAGCAACCCCATGGACTGCAGCCCACCAGGCTCCTCCATCCATGGGATTTTCCAGGCAAGAGTACTGGAGTGGGGTGCCATTGCCTTCTCCAACATCCCACACNACAAAGTGAAAAGTGAGAGTGAAGTCGATCAGTCATGTCCGACTCTCAGCGACCCCATGGACTGCAGCCCACCAGGCTCCTCCATCCATGGGATTTTCCAGGCTAGAGTACTGGAGTGGGGTGCCACTGCCTTCTCCAACATCCCACACAGAGACATGCATCTCACACACACACACAAACACACATAGGCACAGCACACACATGGCTCAACCCACATCACACACACACACAAACACACACACACACGGCCCACATCACACACACATACATGCACACCCCTGTTCCAATCCCTCCGAAGACCACCTCCTGTCACTGCCATGCTGTAATATTTCATGAAAAGCAAACAAATTGCATCTCCTTGATTACATTTCCTGATTTCTTAGAAAGCAAAATTGTAGTAATTGGTTTACATTAAGCATCGTGCTATTTGAGAGTGGGAAATTAAATAGAATACCGTTAGTTTGGATTCGTAGGCAAACACAGTTTAATGAGAGCAGCCGCAGACGTTTGGAAATGCTTCTAAACAACATCTTTGCAGGGAAATTGCAGCTTATATCACTGGCTACAGTGGAAAACTGCTCCAAGGATGGACCTGGGACCCTTCTGGCCGCCCTGTGGGGCATTGGTCTGCCATAAGGCCAGACACCCTCAATCCTTAAAGGGGCACAGCAGAGGTGCAGATTCTGGAAGTGTGCTTAGCAAGGACCACGGCCCGCTCTTGACCACTGTCCTGGGATGTGGGCTGTGTGTGGTGCTGAGTGTGACCAGCTCCACCTTGAAAGTCACCCAGCCACCTGCCATCAGTGCCAGACCACAGACTCAGGAGAGCCCTCGGCCAGGGGCCTCGTCCCTGGGTGAAAACTCGGTTTGGATCTTTCACCTGGCTGGGCCCCCCGCCCCCAGTCAGGACCATCAATCATTTTTGCACCCTATGCCAGGCTACTCTGTGAGGGCTGGGTTTCATGTTTTGTCATCTGCATGTACCAGCCCCTCCTCTGTGTTCTGTGCAAATTGGGAGCCTGATGTGGCTGAAGAAGACACATGTTCCTCTGCATCTGCTGCTGGGAGAAGTCCTTCCAAGGTAACAGATTCCATGTCCCCAGGTTCCATCGGCACCTGCCCACCTCGGGACACAAAGCCAGCAGCTCCACCTCAGGACACAAGGCCAGCAGCTCCAGCGACGCTGGGTGCCGGGGAAGGATGGGGGTGCAGCACGAAGTCTAGGNAGGTAACAGATTCCATGTCCCCAGGTTCCATCGGCACCTGCCCACCTCGGGACACAAAGCCAGCAGCTCCACCTCAGGACACAAGGCCAGGAGCTCCAGCGACGCTGGGTGCCGGGGAAGGATGGGGGTGCAGCACGAAGTCTAGGCGATGTTCCTCCCTGCCTCCCAGGACAGCATCAGCGGGCCCAGGCCTCACCCTGAATACAGGCAAATACACGCCCAGTTAAGAAGAGCTCAACCCCGCAGCCCTAGCCCAAGCTCCCCACATGGGTTGTTGACCTGATTATCCCCAACCTGGGGCACTACACAGGGAAAATCCTGGCTTCTTCCCTGCCAAAGGGACATATCAAGTCCTGGTCCTGCCTCTCTCTATCCCAGTGACCTCAGGCAAGTCCCTGATCCTCCATAGAAGATGTGGGGTCAAATCAGATTCCCAGTTCCCTGCTCCTTCTCCTGAAGCTATCTCTGTCTTTTTAAATTCAAGCCTCGTCAATAAATCATACCAGGGATAGTGTGGTGCCGCCTTTGTGGGGAGTTGTTGTTGTTCAGTCACTCAGTCGTGTCCAACTCTTTCAACTTCATGGACTATAACACTCCAGGCTTCCCTGTCCTTCACCATCTCCCAGAATCTTCTCAAACTCAGGTCTGTTGAGTCAGTAACACTATCCAACCATCTCATTCTCTGTCGCCCCCTTCTCCTTTTGCCTTCAATCTTTCCCAGCATCAGTCTTTTCCAATGAGTTGGTGCTTCACATCAGGTGGCCGAAGTATTGGAGCTGCAGCATCAGCAACAGTCCTTCCAATGAATATTCAGGGTTCATTTCTTTTAGGATTGACTGGTTTGATCTCCTTGCAGTTCAAGAGACTCTCAAGAGTCTTCTCCAGCACCACAATTCAAAAGCATTAATTCTTCAAGGCTCAGCCTTCTTTATGGTCCAACTCTCCCTTCTGTACCTAACTCTTGGAAAAATTATAGCTTTGACTATATGGATCTTTGTTGACAAAGTGATGTCTCTGCTTGTTAATATGCTATCTGCTGCTACTGCTAAGTCGCCTCAGTCATGTCTGACTCTGGACGGCAGCCCACCAGGCTCCCCCGTCCATGGGATTTTCCAGGCAAGAGTACTGGAGTGGGGTGCAATTGCCTTCTCCAAATATGCTATATAGCTTGCAGTTAACTTCCTCCACCTGGTGGAGGTTCCAATACTTGTGACATAGCTCAAGGATTTGCCTTGGAATATTATCTATAGCCCTTGAGGAGCTAAAGGTCCTTGACTTTGTTTTATGGTTTAACTATTACTGTCTTGCTTGAATGTTTTACTTTGTTTCTGCATGTTCTCACCTCTCCAATTAAATTTGTTCTTTAGAACTCAGGGAAGACCCAGGAAGTTAAAATTTTCTGCAAGCAAGAGGCAGGTGGAGGACAAGGGCAAGGGGTCTTCCCAGGAAGGCCCACAGTTCCTGCTCAGTCTCGCCAGCACCTTCTGGTCTCATATGACCACAGATTGAACTCTGGAGCCTTTGCCCTCAGCAGCCCACCACTGCAAAGATCAGCTTGTCCTAGTTTGCCCAGAATTTTAGCAGTTTTAACACCAGGTGAGCTAAAAGAGTTTGTCCATCTTTTCACCATGCTGGTCAAGGCGGGAACTTCTTCAGCGATGATGGGGACCCCAGGGCAGAGGCAGAACTGCCCCCAGCAGGTCCAGCTCAGTCTCCTCGACTGTTGGGTGTGCACCTGGCCAGCAGCTCCTGCCTGAGCACAGGGCCCGGCTCCTGCCCCAGCACCTGGCTGTTGGCCTGTTGTCCCCTGAGCATCTCTTCTCCCCTGGATTCCCGGCCTCCACTTGGACCTGGTGCCGGCAAACATGGCTGGTTGGTGCAGAATGAGGAAGAGTACAATGTGTCTGGTACATGATGTTGTGGTGGATAAGGGAGGATGCTGTGCAGCAGCAAGGACCACTTTCTCAGAAAAGGACCGGGGCTGTGGGGGAGGGCTTCCCACTGACCCCCCACAGCCCTCACTATCCTCTCTCCCTGAGCCTGTCAGGACCAGGGCACCCAGGTGCAGCAGGAAGGNGTTCACTCCCAGGTCAGAGCTGAGACTGGAGGACCAAGGTGAGAACTGCTTAGCTGCCACCACCTTGGCCTTAAGAGGAGCTCTGGGTGGGGAGTGTGGGGGAAGTCATAGAGCATCTCCAAAGCTCTCCCAGAAGCCCATCACTGCACCTTCTGCACAGGAGCTAACGTGTCTCAAAAGTACCATTGGCATCAGAGTCTGGGTGTAGGGAGAACAGTTTGCTGAGAAGAGCATTTTTCAGTCTCATGGCTGAATCCCACCAGGGCCCTGGCAGCTACATCAGCGGGTGGGTTTGGGGCTCCTCTGACTTGTGGGGCCTCTCACGGAGGGAGCCTTCCCCTATTTTCTGCAAACTCAGCTCAGCTTTTCCTCTGCTCCCAGGCCACTGATACAGGTGGGCATCCACCCCTCTCCCTGGCAGTATAATTATCATTTCAAATAAAAAAGGGAATTTAAAATAGAATGCCTATTGTTCTACCCACGCACCCTTTTTGGGCGACAATCATGAAGAAGCACCTCTGTGGTCACTCACCTTCCCTAAGCCCCACAGGTTTCCTAGTTAAGGTCTGTTGGATCAGCCTTTTGTAAAATATTTAATATTGATACGTCTATGTTTGTGTAAGCCTTCATGCCCACCCACGGCATTTCCTGGTTCAGGCCTGTGTGTGAATTTCTGGTTAAATACACACATCGTACACACAGGCACACTTACACCCCACACTGCTGCTAAGTCGCTTCAGTCGTGTCCGACTCTGTGCGATCCCATAGACGGCAGCCCACCAGGCTCCCCCATCCCTGGGATTCTCCAGGCAAGAACACAGGAGTGGGTTGCCATTTCCTTCTCCAATGCAACAAAGTGAAAAGTGAGAGTGAAGTCGATCAGTCATGTCCGACTCTCAGCAACCCCATGGACTGCAGCCCACCAGGCTCCTCCATCCATGGGATTTTCCAGGCTAGAGTACTGGAGTGGGGTGCCACTGCCTTCTCCAACATCCCACACAGAGACATGCATCTCACACACACACACAAACACACATAGGCACAGCACACACATGGCTCAACCCACATCACACACACACACAAACACACACACACACGGCCCACATCACACACACATACATGCACACCCTTGTTCCAATCCCTCCGAAGACCACCTCCTGTCACTGCCATGCTGTAATATTTCATGAAAAGCAAACAAATTGCATCTCCTTGATTACATTTCCTGATTTCTTAGAAAGCAAAATTGTAGTAATTGGTTTACATTAAGCATCGTGCTATTTGAGAGTGGGAAATTAAATAGAATACCGTTAGTTTGGATTCGTAGGCAAACACAGTTTAATGAGAGCAGCCGCAGACGTTTGGAAATGCTTCTAAACAACATCTTTGCAGGGAAATTGCAGCTTATATCACTGGCTACAGTGGAAAACTGCTCCAAGGATGGACCTGGGACCCTTCTGGCCGCCCTGTGGGGCATTGGTCTGCCATAAGGCCAGACACCCTCAATCCTTAAAGGGGCACAGCAGAGGTGCAGATTCTGGAAGTGTGCTTAGCAAGGACCACGGCCCGCTCTTGACCACTGTCCTGGGATGTGGGCTGTGTGTGGTGCTGAGTGTGACCAGCTCCACCTTGAAAGTCACCCAGCCACCTGCCATCAGTGCCAGACCACAGACTCAGGAGAGCCCTCGGCCAGGGGCCTCGTCCCTGGGTGAAAACTCGGTTTGGATCTTTCACCTGGCTGGGCCCCCCGCCCCCAGTCAGGACCATCAATCATTTTTGCACCCTATGCCAGGCTACTCTGTGAGGGCTGGGTTTCATGTTTTGTCATCTGCATGTACCAGCCCCTCCTCTGTGTTCTGTGCAAATTGGGAGCCTGATGTGGCTGAAGAAGACACATGTTCCTCTGCATCTGCTGCTGGGAGAAGTCCTTCCAAGGTAACAGATTCCATGTCCCCAGGTTCCATCGGCACCTGCCCACCTCGGGACACAAAGCCAGCAGCTCCACCTCAGGACACAAGGCCAGGAGCTCCAGCGACGCTGGGTGCCGGGGAAGGATGGGGGTGCAGCACGAAGTCTAGGCGATGTTCCTCCCTGCCTCCCAGGACAGCATCAGCGGGCCCAGGCCTCACCCTGAATACAGGCAAATACACGCCCAGTTAAGAAGAGCTCAACCCCGCAGCCCTAGCCCAAGCTCCCCACATGGGTTGTTGACCTGATTATCCCCAACCTGGGGCACTACACAGGGAAAATCCTGGCTTCTTCCCTGCCAAAGGGACATATCAAGTCCTGGTCCTGCCTCTCTCTAGCCCAGTGACCTCAGGCAAGTCCCTGATCCTCCATAGAAGATGTGGGGTCAAATCAGATTCCCAGTTCCCTGCTCCTTCTCCTGAAGCTATCTCTGTCTTTTTAAATTCAAGCCTCGTCAATAAATCATACCAGGGATAGTGTGGTGCCGCCTTTGTGGGGAGTTGTTGTTGTTCAGTCACTCAGTCGTGTCCAACTCTTTCAACTTCATGGACTATAACACTCCAGGCTTCCCTGTCCTTCACCATCTCCCAGAATCTTCTCAAACTCAGGTCTGTTGAGTCAGTAACACTATCCAACCATCTCATTCTCTGTCGCCCCCTTCTCCTTTTGCCTTCAATCTTTCCCAGCGTCAGTCTTTTCCAATGAGTTGGTGCTTCACATCAGGTGGCCGAAGTATTGGAGCTGCAGCATCAGCAACAGTCCTTCCAATGAATATTCAGGGTTCATTTCTTTTAGGATTGACTGGTTTGATCTCCTTGCAGTTCAAGAGACTCTCAAGAGTCTTCTCCAGCACCACAATTCAAAAGCATTAATTCTTCAAGGCTCAGCCTTCTTTATGGTCCAACTCTCCCTTCTGTACCTAACTCTTGGAAAAATTATAGCTTTGACTATATGGATCTTTGTTGACAAAGTGATGTCTCTGCTTGTTAATATGCTATCTGCTGCTACTGCTAAGTCGCCTCAGTCATGTCTGACTCTGGACGGCAGCCCACCAGGCTCCCCCGTCCATGGGATTTTCCAGGCAAGAGTACTGGAGTGGGGTGCAATTGCCTTCTCCAAATATGCTATATAGCTTGCAGTTAACTTCCTCCACCTGGTGGAGGTTCCAATACTTGTGACATAGCTCAAGGATTTGCCTTGGAATATTATCTATAGCCCTTGAGGAGCTAAAGGTCCTTGACTTTGTTTTATGGTTTAACTATTACTGTCTTGCTTGAATGTTTTACTTTGTTTCTGCATGTTCTCATCTCTCCAATTAAATTTGTTCTTTAGAACTCAGGGAAGACCCAGGAAGTTAAAATTTTCTGCAAGCAAGAGGCAGGTGGAGGACAAGGGCAAGGGGTCTTCCCAGGAAGGCCCACAGTTCCTGCTCAGTCTCGCCAGCACCTTCTGGTCTCATATGACCACAGATTGAACTCTGGAGCCTTTGCCCTCAGCAGCCCACCACTGCAAAGATCAGCTTGTCCTAGTTTGCCCAGAATTTTAGCAGTTTTAACACCAGGTGAGCTAAAAGAGTTTGTCCATCTTTTCACCATGCTGGTCAAGGCGGGAACTTCTTCAGCGATGATGGGGACCCCAGGGCAGAGGCAGAACTGCCCCCAGCAGGTCCAGCTCAGTCTCCTCGACTGTTGGGTGTGCACCTGGCCAGCAGCTCCTGCCTGAGCACAGGGCCCGGCTCCTGCCCCAGCACCTGGCTGTTGGCCTGTTGTCCCCTGAGCATCTCTTCTCCCCTGGATTCCCGGCCTCCACTTGGACCTGGTGCCGGCAAACATGGCTGGTTGGTGCAGAATGAGGAAGAGTACAATGTGTCTGGTACATGATGTTGTGGTGGATAAGGGAGGATGCTGTGCAGCAGCAAGGACCACTTTCTCAGAAAAGGACTGGGGCTGTGGGGGAGGGCTTCCCACTGACCCCCCACAGCCCTCACTATCCTCTCTCCCTGATCCTGTCAGGACCAGGGCACCCAGGTGCAGCAGGAAGGCAGGTGAGGGTCCTCAGCTTTTCTTTCTCACGACACCCTGCCCGTTCCCGGCTCATTCTCCACCTCCCTTCCTCCCCATCTCTCTCTATTATCTTCTCACCCAAAGTTCTAATTATCTCTTTGTATCTCCTGTGATACGGGAGCTTTAGAAACCCCAAACCACCTCTCTGTCTCTCCACCGTGGGCCCGACAGTCGGAACAGAAGCCTTAAGAATGATAAATCTTCTTTATTAAAGATCCTTTGTTTAAGAGAATCGCCCCACCTTCTGTGTCAGGACGCTGCAGACACACAGAGGAGAAAGGGGCTGACTCACATCACAGAGTGAAATGTCTTAAAACAGCTATTCATTCTTTTATAATGTTAACTGAATAGAAGATATTCTCCACTGTGTTTCTTTCTTCAAGTCATTTTCACCCAATAATAGTGAGTTTCTGTTTAAACTTTGGGGCAGAGTCTCAGAAGTGGCAACCCCTTCATCCTCTCACTCAACAGCATTCATCCAACACCTGGGACAGGTGTCAGGCATCAGGCTGTGCACCAGGACCCAGGGTGGCCCTTGCCCTTCCACGAAGCTAAGCTTACACCAGAGTCCAGGGAGGCCCTGGGGGAAGCCAAGCTGAGAAAGCAGTCCCATTGGGGCTGCCCTTCTGATCATGACACAAATGCCCAAGACAAAACTCTAGATAGAAACTTCCAGAACCCAGGGCTCACACTTTCCCTTGCAATGTGTAATTTCTGCTGCAAATAAATTGTGTTGTTGTAGTCATTGTTGTTCAGTTGCTAAGTCGTGTCTGACTCTTTGCAACCCCATGGACTGCAGCCTGCCACCTTTCTCTTCCTTCACTACCTCCCAGAGTTCGCTCAGATTCATGTCCATTGAGTCCTTCAGCATCAGTCTTTCCAGTGAGTATTAAGGGTTGATTTCCTTTAGAATTGACTGGTTCAATCTATGAGCCATGCCGTGTAGGGCCACCCAAGACAGACAAGTCATAGTGGAGAGTTCTGAAAAAATATGGTCCACTGGAGGAGGGAATCGCAAACCACTCCAGTATTCTTGCCATGAGAACCCCATGAACAGTATGAAAAGGTAAACAAATTTATATTTTAAAAAATATGAAAGATCATGTTAGCAAAATAAGTTTAGACTCCAAATTCATCAGAGGAACAATTTGGAGGTTCAGTTTTCTAATCAGCCTCACCCTCTCTGTGTGGGCTGAGTTTTACTTCTTCCTGTGGCCAGTTAAGCTCTGCTCCCCCATCCCAGTGGTCTTGCTCTCAACAAAGGTCAGAGCGCCAACAATCCAGGCAGTTGGACCCAAGACCTCATGACCTTTACTGCACAAATATTAAGACCCAGGACTCCTGTATCCATCCTTCTCTGACCCCAGCATCCGTCCCTCTCTGACCCCGATGTCTGTCCCTCTCTGACCTCAGTGGCCAACCCTCTCTGACCCTGTCAGTTCCTCTCTGACCCCATCTGTCCCTCTCTGACCCTTTCCATCCCTCTCTGACTTTAGGGTCCACCCCTTCTGTGACCTCTGGCGTCCATCCCTCTCTGACCCCGGCATCTGCTCCTCTCTGACCTCAGTGTCTGTCCCTCTCTGACCCCGTCTGTCCCTCTATGACCCGGCCCATCCCTCTCTGACCCCAGCATCCATCCCTTTCTGACCCCAGCATCCACCCCTCTCTGACCCTGGAGTCTGCCCCCTCTGACCCCAGGGTCCACCCTTCTCTGACCCTGGCGTCTGTCCCTCTCTGACCCCAGTAGCCATCACCCTCTGACCCTGGCAGCCATCCCCCTCTTCCAGACTCACTGCTCTATGGAGGACATCTACAGTTCACATGCTTACTCTTTCAGGTTGTGTTCTGGTCCAAGCCCTTCCTTTTCATTCTGCTGAATCCCCCTGTACATTTTTCAGGTGTTAATATTTCATTGGTTTCTTTATGTTTTAGAAGGAAGCACTTATGTCATCTCAGGCCACCATTTCCCTGGAACCAAGCATTGTGTTTGTAGAATTTTGAGTGTTTTCACACAGCTGATGTATTTTTCCAATTATAAAAAGCAATGTACTCTCATAATATTTGGAGAATGGAAAACTTTAAGATGAAGAACAGAGGAATCATTGGAAAGAAAGCTTTAGAAATAGAAAGCATGGCTGCCACTGGTAATACTGTTTTACTTTTGATGGTGACAATTAAGAAACTGGTGGTAAAGAGTCAGAGGTCACTAAAGACACAGTGGCATCTGGTCCCATCACTTCATGGCAAATAGAAGGGGGGAAAGTGGAAGCGGTGACAGATTTTATTTTCTTGGGCTCCAACATCACTGCAGACAGTGACTACAGCCCTGAAATTAAAAGATACTTGCTTCTTGGAAGGAAAGCTATGACAAACCTAGATAGCATATCCAAAAGCAGAGACATCACTTTGCCAACAAAAGTCTGTTTAATCAGTCAGAGCTGTGGTTTTTCCAGTAGTCATGTACAGAGCACCAAAGAATTAATGATTTTGAATTGCAGTGCTGGAAAAGACTCTTGAGAGTCCTTTGAACAGCAAGGAGATCAAACCAGTCAATCCTAAAGGAAATCATTCGTCAATATTCATTGGAAAGACGGATACTGAAGCTGAAACTCCAATACTTTGGCCACCTGATATGAAGAATGGACTCATTAGAAAAGACCTTGATGCTGGGAAAGATTGAAGGCAGGAGGAGAAGGGGATGACAAAGGATAAGATGGTTGGATGGCATCACTGATTTGATGGACATGAGTTTGAGCAAGCTCCGGGAGATGGTGATGGTCAGGAAAGTCTGGTGTGCTGCAGCCCATAGGGTTGCAAAGAGTCAGACACAACTGAGCGACTTAACTGACTGAAGCTTCAGCCAAATGATAGCTTCAAACCACACCTTCCTNTTTGATGGACATGAGTTTGAGCAAGCTCCGGGAGATGGTGATGGTCAGGAAAGTCTGGTGTGCTGCAGCCCATAGGGTTGCAAAGAGTCAGACACAACTGAGCGACTTAACTGACTGAAGCTTCAGCCAAATGATAGCTTCAAACCACACCTTTCTAGCACTCTTAGGGAAGGATCTATAAATGTCAAGTTGAGATTTCTTACCTGGATGATGTCTCCAGCCCTCAAGACTGCTCCTTCCACTTGAGGGGACCAGAAACTTTGATAAACTGTGATTCTGAGTTGCAAAATGATTAGTAAATGTTTGGCTTTCATTGAAAGAGGAGTTTTTATTTTAATTTATTTTGTAATGAAAGCTTGTAACAGTACTGTACCATAAACACAAACAGCACAATCTTATAAAATTTTCATCTTTATCTATTTTGGGGAGAAACAGTCCTGTCTGCCTAATTGAAGCATCTGTCATTCTGACATTAAACAGTGCGTCCTTGGTCCTTTTATTATATTGTGGTGCATTTTTCACACACTGTTAAATTGAAATAACGCTGCTTGCTTGGAGATAAAGAGAGATAATAGGTATTTTATAATGAAGGGGAAGGAGGTTCATCTGGAATCAGAGCTGAGAATTGCTTTATCTCTTTCCTGGGGTTTGCTGCCCTAAAGGGAGCTGCGGCTCGTCACATCTCTCAAGGCTCTAATAAGAGAAGAATCAAATGAGAAACATTTAGACAAGCATTAGAAATGCGATTGCCGACAGTCAGTCTTGTGTGCATCTTGGGACCTGCTTTATGAGCAACTCAGATGGGTGGGAACTTGGCCCGGCCACCCACACACTTTCAATGTTGAAAACTAAATCCCACTGACTATTTTTTAATAGTCAAATATCTCTCCCCAGAGCATCCCACTCTTTGTTTATTAATCTATGAACATGTTTCAAAATATTTGACCCAATTCACTCTCTGTTTTGCAACTGGCTACCTAAATGAACAGTTCAGTTCAGTTCAGTCGCTCAGTCATGTCTGACTCTTCGCGACCCCATGAATCGCAGCACACCAGGCCTCCCTGTCCATCACCATCTCCCGGAGTTCACTCAGACTCACACCCATCGAGTCAGTGATGCCATCCAGCCATCTCATCCTCAGTCATCCCCTTCTCCTCCNTTATTACCAAATTCAGACTAAAATTGAAGAAAGTAGGGAAAACCTAAATAAACAGCTTCCATAAAATCATAGACTTTCAGTGGTTGAAATAACTCAGTCATTTACTTGAAGCATTTCACTGGGGCGAAGGTACCCCCTGCAGCCACCCTACAGAGTCATCCTCCTTCCAGGACTTGGACCTTTCCAGGGTTAAGAGCTTGATTGAGATCTACTGACTTTGAATCTTGACTCCACTTTGTGTTGCTAAGCAAGTTCCTCTCTGTGCTTCAGCTTCCTTGTCTGTGAAATACCACCTAATAAAAGTCAGTACTAGTACTAATATTTCTTTCATTATTTACCCAGGTAGCTATTCTTTATTTAATTTGTGAGAATTACAATTGATTAAACCTGTCTGTGCCTACTACCAAGCCAGGAAATGCATCATGAAAGTCATAATAATAGATGATGGTGGTGATGATGATAGTGATGCTGACGTTAAGGATGATGGTGAGGACAGTGACGGTGATGGTGGTATTGATGGTGATGATAAAGGTGATGTGGTGGTGGTGATGATGATAGCAATGATGTTAATGGTGTTGACAGTGATAAGTTAAATAAGCAAGGTGACAATATACAGCCATGACATATTCCTTTCCTGATTTGGAACCAGTCTGTTTTTCCATGTCTGGTTCTAACTGTTGCTTTTGACCTGCACACAGGTTTCTGAGGAAGCAGGTTAGGTGGTCTGGCATTCCCATCTCTTGAAGAATTTTCCACAGTTTGTTGCAATCCACACAGTCAAAGGCTTTAGCGTAGTCAGTGAAGCAGACGTAGATTTTTTTTTTCTGGAACTCTCTTGCTTTTTCTATAATCCAACAGTTGTTGGCAATTTGATCTCTGGTTCCTCTGCCTTTTCTAAATACAGCTTGGACATCTGGAAGTTCATGTACTGTTGAAGCCTTGCTTGGAGAATGTTGAGTATTACTTTGCTAGTGTGTGAGATGATTGCAATTGTGTGGTAGTTTGAACATTCTTTGGCAAGAGAAAAACCATAGAGTTACTCAAATAGAACAACAGAGCCAATGGCCATTTCCCAATTTACCCTCTGTAGAAAAAGGTTTACTTCAAGAAGGAAATATTCACATAAAAGAATTGTGAATTGTGTTATATT
This sequence comes from Neotragus pygmaeus, assembly GCA_006410875.1. NCBI lineage: Eukaryota > Metazoa > Chordata > Mammalia > Artiodactyla > Bovidae > Neotragus > Neotragus pygmaeus. The sequence goes on from SJYV01013771.1 coordinate 562,020, forward strand.
GTTGATAACACATCCTGAGTGGATGATGCCTCTTGTGTACCCACAGAACTTGGAGCAAAGAAAGGGACTGCCCCATCATTGATTTGTAGAGTAAGAAGTATCAAGTCACCAATGAGTCATTCTGCTGAGCGTTCCATCCTGTTGTTCCCAGCACTCCCGTCCAAACCCACTCACTGACCTGTGAGTCAGCAGGTGGATGTTTTGAGCCCAGAGCACTTAGTTTAAGTTTTAAAATTATAGTTTCAAATGCTTAAATTGCCCCAGTATTTCTCCTAGTCTACTCCCTGTTATGTAACAGCCACCTTTATATTCTCTAAAAGGAGGCAAATGTAACTTTTTGTGAACCATGAACCGTGAAAACAGCATCGCTGCATCTTGGGTCTAACTGAGAATGAAAGATGGATTTGGCTTGTTTGTCCAGTAACCTGTGGGTAGCAGAGGTTTTCATAAGATAAGTCACTCCACTCAGTTTTTCAGATTAATCACATTAAGTGTATGACCCCAAAGACTCTCTTGCTGGAGGTGAAGACTCTGAAATAGACTAACGATGACAGTTCCTACCCAGTGTCAAGGCAGTTGGAAGCCAGGCTCAGATGACAAGCCAGGAGGTCTCAACACCAGAAGGCAGGATTCCACTAAGAACTAGGTCTGCTCTATGACTTGAGAAGGTCAGGAGCATGTGAGAAAATGTACCCACCCTTGTCCCTGAAAACCTCAGATGTACACGTGCTTTGCTGTTCAGTCACTAAGTTCTGTCTGACTCTTTGCAACTCCATGGACTGCAGCATGCCAGGCTCCCCTATCCACTGTCTCCCAGAGCTTGCTCAAACTCACGTCCATCAAGTCGGTAATGCTAACCAACCATCTTATCCTCTGCCACCCCCTTCTTCTTTACCCTTCTTCTTTTCTCACCCCCACCTTCAATCCTTCCCAGCGTTGGGGTCTTTCCCAAAGAGTCCACTTTTTGAATCAACCCATGCTTGCACGCAGGCTTCCCTTGTATCTCAGTCAGAAGAATCTGCTTGCAGTGCAGGAGACCTGGGTTCAGTCCCTGGGTTGGGAAGATCCCCTGGAGAAGGAAATGGCAACCCACTCCAGTATCCTTGTCTGGAAAATCTCACAGACAGAGCAGCCTGGTGGGCTGTAGTTCATAGGGTCACAAAGAATGTGGCATGACTGAGGGACTAACACATGCTTGCACACACAAATCTGTGAGCACAGATCTGTGCACATGACCACACTCACAGGCATATGTATCCTTGGGCCCTCGAGTGCATGTGCACACGTGTACGCATGCTCACTCACACACATGGATATGCATGTGCATGGCTGCCTTGCTGGGTCTGTCTGCACCATCCTTTGGCTACAGGAGGCTGCAGTTGCCTCCTTAGAGGGCTCTGCCAGCAGCTCTGTCCCCCCTCAGCTGAGGGACACTGCTATGTGCTGAGGGGCCCCATCTGGAGACCCAGGAGTCTTCTGGGAAGAAAGACCCCCCAGAGCCCACTAATTCAGGGCCTCCAGGCTATGGCTCAGAGTAAGGGTAAGGGGCTGCAAACCATGGGAAAACAGGGGGAAAGAGAGTGGGGCCAGTGCCCATATGGTTTCTGCCCAGGAACCTGGTTGTCCGGTGTCCGGATAGGGGGCCAGTGGTCACCATAGTGTCCCTCTTGTAGGGTGGAGGCTTGGGCCCCTTGTCCTTCTGTGACCTCCTCTCAGCCCAGCATCCAACGGGCAGCTCTGGGCTCTGGTGGAATGAGTGAAGATCCCCGGAGCCTTCTGTGCCCTCCAGACAGGATTTCACCAGCTCCAGGGACAACAGGCTGTGGGGAGAGGGGCCCGTGGCTCACATCATCCTCACATCTAGGTGGGCAGAGTCCATGCTTGGAGACAGAGACCGGGCAGCCAGAGAGGAACCAGGCCCCCAGCCCTGCAGAGGCTCCTGGGGCAGCACCTCCCCCTGAGGCAAGGCCCTCTAAGCCCCCTCGGTGGGGGCACAGGCCAGTGCATCCATGAGCCAGGTGTGTGGGGCCTGGCACCATGGGGGTTGGGGCTGAGTGACCTCTGGATGCCCTGATATAGCCCAACTAGCCAAAGGTCTGTGTCTATCAGAGCAAGGATCTCTGTGAAACCTTGCACACCCAAGATGTGTGCATGGAACAAGGACTCCTGCCTTCCCAGCTCCTGGAAACACCTTCAACCTTCTGATTTCCATGGAAGTATTTTCTCCACCTGATTCTGAGCCCAGTGCCTCAGTAAGTGTGGCAGACAGGAAAAGAGTACAACTGCTTCCATTCCTGGTGGATGATCCAGGGCTCTGCTGGAGCAGGTTGGGGCTCGCTCCCTGTAGGCAGTGGTGACAGCATCCTGTCTGAGCATGGAAGCTGCAAGCTGGGCTCTTGGTTAGGACAGCCTGGGGGGCATTCCAGGGGCATTCCAGCCTGGGGTCAACACAGGGTGGGAGAGCGCGCAGTCCCTCCAGTCTCTGAACTGAGGGAAAACCTCTAGGACCCCAGACCTGGAGACCTTTGGTTCCAACCCTCCCACTGACAGGCTGACAACGTAAATGGACAGCAGCCCTTCCATGCAGGAAAAGAAAACTCTGACCCACAACCTGCATCCACCAGCCCAGCAGACCAGCCCCTGTGCATAACGACCAGTCCAGGAAACAAGCACCCTGCCCAGTGACCAACCCAGGATGCTGCTGAGAGTCAGGACTTCATAGGAAGTTGGATTATCATCTCTGGTAATAATACAGGAGGCCTTCCCTGTATTGCAGTAACAAGTAACTTGTTGTAACAAGTCACAACAACTTGTTAACTTTTGTAACAAATGTCACCAAATAGCCAAGATTTGATTAATAACTAACAGCTTCCGTAATTTTTATCTGTGCTCCCAACTCAGGACCAACTAGAGAAAGCCAGGTGTGCCCCCAACCAATCCTGTGGGGCACCCCTATTCTGGTTAGTGCCTCCAGCTCCCCCAGGCCCTTGGCCCCCATCAGAACACACCTGGACTCCCCTTTTCCACCATTAAGCTCCCCACTTCTCCCACAAGTCTGGCCTTTCACTACTAAGGTGGGAGTGTGGCTCTAAGGTGAGAACCTGAAACATAGCTGTGGGACCCAGGGAGCAGGAGAAGGGGGAACATCCACCTCAGTCATCTGGAGCCGAGCAACAAACATGCTGCAGATTTGGAGGCTGGGAAGCCCAAGACCAAGGTGCCAGCAGATCCAGGGTCTGATGGAGGCCCTATTTCCGGTTCAAGACAGCTGTCTTCTCACTGTGTCTTCATGTGGATGAAGGGTATAGGGGATTCTCTGAGGTCCCTTTCATAAGGGCGCTAATCCCATGAGGATTCCACCCTCATGAACTAATCACCTCTCAAAGGCCCCACCTCCTAACACCATCACACTGGGGGTTAGGATTCCACCATGAATCTCACCATTACATAAACATTCTGTCCTTAACAGCATCCCTACACAGGGATTGATGGAGTCTGGCCAGAGCCAGTGGCAGGGAGGCTGGTCAGGTGGCCAGGCCAGGCCCAGCCCAGGAGATCCCATCTCTCTGGGATCAGCTTCAGGAAGTACTGATGAAAAGGGGCAGAAGGTCACAGAAGCATAGTAGGTGTGGGGCAGAAGGACCGTGGTATGAGCTTCACGGGGAGAGGTGGGGGGAAGGTCATGGCAGGGTCTCAGGACTCGGAGAAGAGACAGCCAGGGTGAGCCAGTCAGGAGGGAAGGCACAGTGCAAGGACAGGTCCCTGGAGAGAAGTGTGGCAGAGCCAGGTGCTGGGGCGGAGCAGGCGCTGTCTCTTATACACATCTCCACTCAGNAGAGGGAGGTGGGGGTGGGTGTGCCAGCATTCAGCCAGGATGTCAGAAGGAGGAGGAGGGAGGTCAGAGGGCGGAGGTGGAGAGGTGAGTGTGAATGAGTCAGCCAGCTGAAACAGGAGTGGGAGGGAGACAGGGTGGGCAACCTTCTCACTGCATTCTGTAGCCTGGAAGCCGCCGGGTCCGTCTCTGCACGGCACCACTCAACGCGAAGCCTGTGTGTCAAGCCTGGAATGCAGCCTGAGCCAGCCCACACCCAGCCTGACTCTGAGGGCCAGGTGGCCTAGGCCACAGTTTGCTCCGTGGCCCCCACACTACCTGCAACCGCCATGGTCACAGTAATGATAGAGATTTCATGGTGTTTCCAATTACATAGGTTGCTTCCTGAGACAGAGGGACATCCATGTGAGACAGGGTCAGGCGGAAGGCCTGGAACACAGCTACAATTCTCCCCCATGAAGGTGAGCAGGGCAGAGAGCAGATTCATGACCGAAACGGGCTGGGTTGCAATGAGTAAGCCTCGTGGCCGCCACACACCCACGCCCACACTGCTGTAAGCCCTTGACACAAGTGTAATGATCGAAACTTCTTGAGATGGAATAAATGACAGCTCCCTACCCACTTGGATGTTTGGGAGGCAAGCTGGTTGCACATAAATGTCCACAGACCCACATCCAAGCCCCCACAAGGGATGCTGAGCCCCTAGGAAGGAGATGCAAGAGGGCAGTGAGCATCCTTGACACTTTGGGAAGTGAAGGAACCCATTTACTCCCTTTCTCATCCCTTCAACACGTGTTTGTGGAAGGACCGTGCATGGCAGGCATGATGGTACAGCGGTGCTGAGACCGAGCAGGTTCTGAGTGAATGATTGCTGGAAATTTCCAGCAGCTCTTCAGGTGGTCGATATAGGCAGTGATGTTCTCCACGTCTTCCTTCCAGTTCTGGAGCAGAATTAAGGGAGGGTCTGGGGACTTCCTTGGTCCAGTGGCTAAGACTCCACTCTCCCAGTGCAGTGGGTCAGGATCAGTCCCTGGTCAGGGAACTAGGTCCCACCTACTACCACTAAGACTCCACCTGCCACAGCAAAGAGGGAACACCCTGTGTGCTACAATGATGACCCAGAGCGGTCAAATATATATTTTAAATGGAGAATCTGATCAGTCAGGACAACTAGACCTTGTGTCCTGTGGCTACGTGGTCGCAGCGTCCTTCCTGGCAGAGGAAGTGAGGGAGGCAGGTGAAAGCGGGGAAACCTCATGGCCAGATTTCAACAGGTTCTCAGGCCCCTCTTCACCACACTGAGGACATAAAGTCAAGAAAGATAATCTGCTGTTCCAGTCACTGTGTGTGGTTGCTGTAAAGAAGCATTTTAGATTTAAGAAGGAAGCATTTGTCAGCAGTTTTGGGAGCTGCAATTCCCTACTGAGGATTGATTTAATACAACAGACATGTTTACAGTCCCAGGGGTCATAGATCTTAGGTGTTCAGGGACTGAGTCCCCATCTCCCATCTCTTTATTCTTTTAAATAATGTTGATTTCTCACAGAGATGACTCGAATTGGGACCCTTGTGAACAACTGTGTGTATAAATACATTTAAACATCAGGGGAAATGCTGTCAGAACACAGGCTTCGGCATTTGGCCTTGAAAGGATGATTTCTGTGTTACATTGATGGATGGAATGCCCAGTCTCTTCAGTCATGCCCAACTCTCTGCAGCCCCATGGACTGCAGCCTGCCGGCCTTCTCAGTCCATGGGATTCTCCAGGCAAGAATACTGGTGTGGGTTGGCATGCCCTCCCCCAGGGGCTCTTTCCCACCGAGGGATTGAACCCACATCTTCTGTATTGCAGGGGGTTCTTTACTGCTGAGCCACCTGGGAAGCCACATTGATGGACATTGCTTTCTGAAGGAGGCATCTGTAAAATAAACTTTGTTTGGATAATCTCATGGTGTCTGGACATAACTGGAGACCCAGAGGATTAGCAGAAGGCTGAAGAGTCACCTTCCCAGAGAGCAAGCTTCTTGGTAGAGTCTAATAGGTCCTTCCTGAAGGTTTTGAGTGCCTGACAGTGGGTGATGAGAGTCCTTTATCTTAGGGGCAACAGAATAAAGAATAAATGTTCCAGAAACAAGAGTGAAATAGGCTTCTCCACCTCGCAGTCATGGGCAAAGCCTGATGGATGCTTCACTTCAGAATCAACGAAAAAGTTTATTTAGAGACTTGGAAGGGAGTTGGGGAGGGGTGATGGAGATAAACATTCCCCCAGCTGTTTTGCCCTTCTGCTGAGATCTGTAAATAATATTCTGCAATAACAAAACTTATGAACCAACAGTTCATATGGAGAGGAGAAAATATTGGCAAATAAAAATGCTCGGTGCCCAGAATATAAACTATCATTTCTCCCAAGACTGACAAATGGAAATACTTACCTTGTTCACCATGGG
>SJYV01013771.1:568394-651343 GCA_006410875.1 Neotragus pygmaeus
CTTGCTGACATCTGCCACTTACATAACAACACGCTTAGCTGAAAATCTGGGGTCCTTTCTCCAGCACTAACAGATGTGTATACTACATGCTCATCTAAGAAAGTAGCCAGGAGAAGAGACAGAGAGGAGTTGCTGGAAACCTGGGTCCTGAGAGATGCCCTGGAAAATCAGGCTGTGTCCTTGATCCCATGGACTCTTAGCTGAGCATCAGAAATTGAGATACAAACACCCATGCTCTAGACAGCAGCACATCCCTCCACTTCTGCCTCTTGCCAGCTCTGCAGGAAAAACAACCACCACCACCCCGCATTGCCAAATCAAAACAGACCAGTGTATACACAAAAGACCTTTTCTCTTATCGCTACCACAACACTGTTCAACTTCCAGAAACCATGGGAAATCAGAAGATGCTGGGAATCAAGAGCCCCTGGGTGGATATGGCCAGGACTCCATCCATGATGCCTGCAGCCAAGGAGACAAGAAGCACCATCGCTCCACATCAACTTCCCCAGCACACCAAGCCTCTCCTGCTCCCAGACTGTGTGGACCATCTGTCGAAAGTGAGAATTCCCCACACCAAGCTGAACCCTTCAGACTCAGAACCTCTGCACGTGAGTCCTAGAAACTTGCCTGTCAAGGCTCCCAAGTGAATCTTCCGTGAGCCCCGGCTTGAGAACCCTGCCTCTTGGTCCTGTAACATTCTTATGGTCCGTGCCTACACTGACACAAATGCTCCGACACCTTGAGATGCCACGCCCACCAGGCATCGCCTCTGCCCGCGTCTCTCTGTGCAGGAGATCCATGGGCTAGGGAGGGAATATCCAGGGTGGCTCTGGCCCCCCTCCTCCAGCTCCTGGAGAAGGTAGCTCCCCAGCCCCTGACCTCCATCACTGTGTAATGATTCATTTAGGGCGGTGACCCCACCTGACCTATAGCTCTGTGCACTAGGACCTAGCCTGGCTCATTCACCACCGGATGGCCATGCTGGAGGACACAGCTAGCAACAAGGAGGGGACAAGTGAGGTGGGTGACACGTGAATGGATGAAAGTCCAGTGGTCTTATTCTCATGGTTCCCTCCCTTCTACCTCCTCTGCGGCAATGGTCGCCATCTGTCCTGACAGCTACCAGGGTTCTCTTGGACACGGTGCCAAGAGCACCACATCCTCACCACCACTTGGGCTGTCAGACAGTGAGTGAGGAACTAGAGGGCACCAGCCTCAGAGCCAGCAAGGCTGAGCAGATCCCCAAGAGCCCAAGTACTCCTGGATCCTTTGGGCACCCAGGAACCCCCTCCGAGCTGAGCACCTAAGACGTCCCATTGCAGCATCAGGGCAGGGGCAGAGGAATGCGCAGGCAGTGTGCCCAAGGCCATTCCCTGGATCCACTCAGCAGCACAGCACATCTGGCTAAGCAACTCTCCATGGCACCGGCTCCGAGGACACACAGGAGAGGGACCAAGCGAGGGTGGCACAGGAGCACTGGCAACCACACCCCAGTGCCAGGGGAGCCGCAGAGCTCCAGAAAATGATCCAGCCCTCCCTTATAGAGCATCACTCTCTGAAAGGCTTCACTTGAGTGGTTCAGGGGCCTTGTCCTGATTATAGACATCACACACAGATGCCTCCTGCCCCTGATCTCCCAGGTGGAGGGCGTGAAACCAAGCAGGACCCTCAGGGGCTCCTGAGCACAAAATCCTTTCTGTGTTCCTCATTTCTCAATTACAGGAAATAGGCTTCATTCACCCTCCACTAAGTCAGACATCACTGAGCAAGCTCGCTTGACCTTTCCCGAGTTCCAAAGGGCAGGTTCAGACAGTTGCTAATCAGGGAAGGTAGGGGATGCAGAGACAAGGGAGGAGCCATCCAGAAACTGCAGTGCAGCCTTGGGGCAGGTCCTGGCTCCCCTTCAAGGGATGCACACAGCAGTATCTTTGAGATGTTATGCAGATGCTGAAACCCCCACCAGGGAGAAGTTAACTGTTCGCTGCCCACGAGCACCTAGACCCCAGACCTGTTGGAACCAGTAGGTTGATGATGCTGATTCCGTATTACCTCACCACCAACCAATCAGAAGAACGTCCAGGAGCTGACCATGCCCTTTCTAAACCAAGACAATAAAACTCTTCGTTACCTCTTCTAGGTTGGGACACACAGGTTTGAGGGCACTAGCCAGCCGTGTTGCAGTCCATGGGGCCTCAAAGAGTCGGACATGACTAAACAACTGATTGGCAAGCCAGCTACGTCCCCCTTAGTCTGGCAAAGTTATAAAGCTATTCTTTTCTACTTCACCTGAATTCAGTCTCCAAAATTTGATTCAGTGTCAAGGTACAGTGTGAGGCTGGATTTGGCATCAGGATTGCTCATGAAATGTCACCATAGATATATACACACACAGAGGCCGAGGGGGAGAATCAGAGAGACACAAGGAGAGAGCTTTGTACACGAAAATGCAGTTGGAACCCAGAGCCATCAGTCAAGAGAAAATCCCCATGAGAAAATGTGTGTCAGTGGAAACTCACATGTTCTCTGCAAAAAGAAGCTCTGCTGCATGGCGGGGAGGGCAGGTCTATGTGTGACAGGGATTTGAGTGATCCAGGAGACCCTCACGTACAAAGAGGGGGTCAGTGAGGCCTGCGGGGAAGAGGTGTTCCCCAAGCTCACCTTCTCAGAGGCAGAGCTGTGGATTGGCAGTGGGTAGGGGGACCTTGTTGGCAGGAGCCACCTGGTGGTGGGCCCAGGACATCAAGGTCTAAATCGGGCCACTCCGTTCACGCGGCTTAGAGGTGAGCTAGAGAAGTCTTCACACAAGGACAGAAAACTAAGATGCATAGTGAGCAGCTGCTGAGAGAGCAGGATACAGGGAAGGGCAGAACTCAGAGGATGCCCGGTACCAGAGGGTGTGATGGCCAAGGCCAGCATCCCAGCTGGAAGGACTGGGAGGTCCAGGGGGAGCATTTCAGACAGACACAGTGGTCCAGGCTGCGGGACTCTCCACATCGGGAGCCCCTTTCCTTCCAGGCACTTTTACAGCCGGCACGGGCCAGCAGACCGATCGGCCATGAGCAGAACAAACATGGAGTATCTAACATCTGACACTGGTGTGAACCCTCCACCAAGAACCACCCACATAACCCAGGTGGTGAAGCCCCAGCCTGGATCACTGAGTGCCACGTGGAACAGACCCCCCACCCCCCACCCCACCAAGGACAGAGGGCTCGGTCCCCATAGCACAGCCTGACCTCAACACAGAGGAAAAAAATGGTCTGTGTTATTAAGTCTCAACCCTGATTTCTAATATTCTCTGTGACTGAATGGGACCCATGCCTGAAACACCCTGCCTCAAACCAGAGAGGACTGTTTGTCTCAGGAAAAACACTCGAGTCCTGAACTGAATAAGCTACTTCCTCATAGAACCACATTTACCTGGAAAGAACAGCTAAGAGACGAAGTGCTGTCATTCAGACTCAGGTGCTTGGCAGACGATCTTCAAAACAGATAAAGGGAGCCCATCACTGCAACAGAAACAGAGGAGAGTCTTTGTTGCCAAGAACAGGATTCAGACTTTCAAGCAAGAATTAGAATTTTGGGAAACTCGTTTCCACCATGGGGAGCTTGACAGTGTTCTGAAACTTCAGGGCTCTTGTGACGAGGTAGGTAGTGTTGTTAACGAAAGTGATTTCTCAACAACGAAAAGTGCTGACATGGACAAAACACAGTGAAAGAGTATTTTCCAGATGACCAGTGTGCAACTTTACAAAATCACACACGGGGGAACATTCATTCAAAGAATGGGTTTTGATGCCACAGGAAAGAAAAGTTGTCGATATGGGTTTTGATTACCTATTGTAATGAAGCTTTAAAAAAATTCCATCCATCTATTGATGGACATCTAGGCTGCTTCCATGTCTTGGCTACTGTAAACAGTGCTGCAATGAACATTGGGGTACATGTGTCTTTTTCAATTATGGCTTCCTCGGGGTTCAGTTCAGTTCAGTTCAGTCGCTCAGTCTTGTCCAACTCTTTGCGACCCCATGAATCGCAGCATGCCAGGCCTCCCTGTCCATCCCCAACTCCCGGAGTTCACTCAGACTTGCATCCATCGAGTCAGTGATGCCATCTAGCCATCTCATCCTCTGTCGTCCCCTTCTCCTCCTGCCCCCAATCCCTCCCAGCATCAGTCTTTCCCAGTGAGTCAACTCTTTGCATGAGGTGGCCAAAGCACTGGAGTTTCAGCTTTAGCATAATTCCTTCCAAAGAAATCCCAGGGTATATGCCTAGTAATAGCCAGTGGGAGGGGCTTCCCAGGTGGGCTAGCAGTAAAGAACCCACCTGCCAATGCAGGAGAATTAAGAGATGTGGTTTCCATCTCTGAGCCAGGGAGATCCCCGGAGGAGGGCATGGCAACCCACTCCAGTATTCTTGCCTGGAGAATCCCATGGACAGAGGCGCCTGATGGGCCACAGCCTATAGGGCCCCAGAGAGTCAGACATGACTGAGGCAACTTAGCAAGCACTCTCACAGCCAGTGGGAATTTGCTGTGTAACACAGGGAACCCAAAGCCGTGCTTTGTGACAACCTATGAGTGGGATGGGGGACAAGGTTCAAAAGGGAGGGGACATATGTATATCTACGGTTGATTCGTGTTGATGTATGGTAGAATCAACACAGTATTATAAAGTAACTATCCTCCAATTAAAAATAAAATAATTTTTTAACTCCACTTATTGACATTTGGTTTAATATCAAAGCAGAATAGCTACTCTTATTTGTAGACCATCTGCAGATCATCTAGAAAAGCTTTTAAAAGACCCCTTAGTTTTTCAGCCCCATGTGTGTGAGGCCACATTGTCTTAATATACGGAGACTTTGTTTTACTGCATTTTGCATGGGCTGTGGTTTTTTCAGACTGAAGTTTCCTGGCAACTCAATGTCTATCCACACCATTTTTCCAACAACATTTGCTCACTTGATATCTCTGTGCAACATTTTGGTAATTCTCAGTAAATTTCAAACAGTTTCATTTTATAACATCTGTTAAGATGATCTGTGAGCCATGATCTGTGATGTTACTATTGTAATTGTTTGGGGCACCACGAACCATGACCATATATAATGGTGTGTGTGTCCTGCCTGCTCCACTGACCAGTTCTTCCCCCATCTATCTCCCTCTCCTTGGTCCACGCTATTCCCTGAGACACAATAATATTGAAATCGTGCCAGTTAATAAGCCTATAATAGCCTCTAAGTGTTCAAGTGTAAGGAAAAGTCACACGTCTCTCATTTTAAATCAAACGTTAGAAATGATTAAGCTTAGTAAGAAAGGCATGTCAGAAGCTGAGATAGCCTGAAAACTGGGCCTTTTGCACCAGTTAGCCAAGCTGTGGATGCAATGGAAAGATTCTAAGAGGAAATTAAAAGTGCTGCCCCAGTGAACACATGAATGATAAGCGAGTGAAAGAGCCGTATTGCTGTTATGGAGAAAGTCTGACTGTCTGGATAGAAGATGAAGTGTCTTAGTCACTCAGTTGTATCCAGCCCGCCAGGCTCCTCTGTCCATGGAATTCTCCAGGCAAGAATATTGGAGTGGGTTGTCAATTCCTCCTCCAGGAGATCTTCCCAACCCAGGGATTGAACCTGGGTCTCCCACATTACAGGCAGATTTTTTACCAGCTGAGCCACCAGGGAAGCCCATAGAAGATGAAACCAGCCACGATATTCCCTTAAGCCAAAATCTCATCCAGAGCAAAGCTCTGACTCTCTTCAATTCTGTAGAGGCTGAAAGATGTGAGGAAGCTGCAGAAGAAAAGTGTGAAGCTGGCAGAGGTTGCTTCATGAGGTTTAAGGAAAGAAGTTGTCTCCACAACATAAAGTGCAAAGTGAAGCAGCAATTGCTACTGTGGAAGCTGCAGCAAGTTGTCCAGAAGATCAAGCTCAGCTCATTAATGAAGGTGGCTACACTAAGCAGCAGATTTTCAATGTGAACAGAGCAGCCAGCCTCCTATTGGAAGATGCTGTCCAGGACTTGTATAGGCCGAGTTGTTGTTCAGTCACTCAGTCCTGTCTGACTCTTTGTGACACATGACTGCAGCATACCAGGCTTCTCTGTCCTTCACTATCTCCCAGAGTTTGTTCAGACTCATGTACACCGAGTAGGTGATGCCATCCAACCATCTCATGCTCTGTCATCCCCTTCTCCTCCTGCCCTCAATTTTTCCCAGCATCAGAGTCTTTTCCAATGAGTTGGCTCTTCCCATCAGGTGGACAAAGTATTGGGCCTTCAGCTGTTTCATAGCTAGAGAGAGGAAGTCAATGCCTAGCTTCAAAGCTTCAAAGGACAGACTGACCTGACCCTCTTGTTAGGGGTTAATGCATGTGGTGACTTGAAGCTGAAACCAATGTTTATTTACCACCTGAATATCCTAGGGCCCTTAATTACGATGCTCAATCCACTCTGCCTGTGCTCTGTAAATGGAACAACAAAGCCCAGATGACAGCATGTCTTTTGACAACATAGTTTACTGAATATTTTAAGTTCACTGTTGAACTTGCTCAGAAAAAACGTTTCTTTCAAAATATGATTGCTTGTTGATAATACTCCTAGTCGCCCAAGACCTCAGATGGAGATGAACAATGAGAAGAATGTTGTTTTCATGCCTGTGAACACATCAATTTGGCAGCCCATGGATCAAGAAGTCATTTTGACTTTCAAGTCTTATTATTTAAGAAATACATTTTGTAAAGCTATGAGCCTTTTTATGAGGGTGAAAGAGGAGACTGAAAATGCTGGCTTAAAACTCAATTTTCAGAAAACTAAGATCATGGCATCCAGTCCCATCACTCCATGGCAAATAAATGGGGGAAAAGTGGAAACAGTGATAGATTTTATCTTCTTGAGCTCCAAACTCACTGTGGATGGAGTCACCATCCACAACCATGAAATTAAAAGACGCTTGCTCCTGGGAAGAAAAGCTATGACAAACCTAGATAGCATATTCAAAGGCAGAGACACCACTTTGCCAACAAAGGTCCATATAGTCAAAGCTATGGCTTTTCCAGTAGTCATGTGTGAATGTGAGTTGAACCATAAAGAAAGCTGAGCACCAAAGAATTGATGCTTTTGAACTGTGGTGCTGGAAAAGACTCTAGAGTCCCTTGGACTGCAAGGAGATCAAACCTGTCAATCCTAAAGGGAATCAATCCTGAATAATCATTGGAAGGACTGATGCTGAAGCTGATGCTCCAATAATTTGGCCCCCTGATGCAAAGAGCTGACTCATTGGAAAAGACCCTGATGCAGGGAAAGATTGAGGGTGGGAGGAGAAGAGGGCAGCAGAGGATAAGATGTTTAGATAGCATCACCAACTCAATGGACATGAATTAGAGTAGACTCCAGTAGATAGTGGTGGACAGAGAAGCCTGGCATGATGTAGCCCATGGGGTTAAAGAGAGTCAGGCATGACCGAGTGACTGAACAACACATAGCTGCCACAGATGGCAATTCCTCTCATGGATCAGGTTGAAGATAACTGAAAACTTCCTGGAAAGGATTCACCATTCTAGATGCCATTAAGAACATTTGTGACTTGTGGGAAGAGGTCAAAATATCAACATTAACCGAAGTTTGAAAGAAGTTGATTCCAACCCTCATGGATGATTTGGGGGGGTTCAAGACTTCAGTGGAGGAAGTAACTACAGATGTGGAGAAACAAAGAGAAGGAGAAGCGGGGCCTGAAGATGTAACAGAATTAATGCATCTCAGCATAAAACTTTAATAAATGAGGTGTTGCTTCTTATGAATGAGCAAAGAAAGTAGTTTTTTGAGATAGAACCTACTCCTGGTGGCGATGCTTCTGTTGTTTTTCACTCAGTCATGTCCAGCTCTTAGTGACCCCCTGGACTCCAGCACGCCAGGCTTCCCTGTCCCTCACTCCCTCTCGGAGTTTGCTCAGACTCACGTACACTGAGTTGATGATGTTGTAAAGATGGTTGAAATGACCACAACAGTCCTAGAATATGACCTAAACTGAGTTGATAAAGCAGCATCAGAGTTTGAGACGACTGACTCCCATTTTGTAAGAAGGTCTCCTTTGGGATAAGTGCTATCAAACAGCATTGCATGACATGCTTCAGAGAAATTATTCATGAAAGGAAGAGTTAACTGATAAAATAAACTTCATTTCTGTCTTATTTTAAGAAATTACCATGGCCACCTCGCCTTCAGCAACCACTACCCTGGTCAGTCATCAGGTATCAACATCCGGGCAAAAGCCCCCGCCAGCTAAAAGATTACAATTCACTGAAGACTCAAGTGATGATTTTAGCATTCTGTATGGATGTGAGAGCTGGCCCATAAAGAAGGTTGAGCACCAAAGAATTAATGGTTAGAATTGTGGTGCTGGAGAAGACTGTTGAGAGTCCCTTAGACTGCAGGGAGATCAAACCAGTCAATTGTAAAAGAAATCAACACTGAATATTCATTGGAAGGACCGATGCTGAAGCTTAAGCTCCAATACTTGGCCACCTGATGTGAAGAGTCAACTCATTGGAAAAGTCCTTGATGCTGGGAAAGATTGAAGACAGGAGGAGAAGGGGACAACGGAGGACAAGATGGTTAGATAGCATTGCCAACTCAATGGGCATGAATTTAAACAAACCCAAGGAGACAGTGGAGGCCAGAGGAGCCTGGCATGCTGCAGTTCATGGGGTCACAAAGAGCCAGACATGACTTAGTGACTGAACAAAACAACAAATTTGATTAAAATATGTTCTTTTTTTATAGGCATCATGCTATTGCACACTTAATAAACTACAGGATAAAGTAAACATAGCTTTCATATGCCCTGGGAAACCAAAAAACTCATGTGACTTGCTTTAGAGAGGTATTTCCCTTGTCACCACGGTCTGGAGCAGAGTATGCAGTGTCTCCCTGGTTTGCCTACATTTCCAACAAAACAACATATTGACACAGATTAAACATAGAAGCAGTTCTGAGAATTCAGCTGTCTTCTAGTAAACCAAACAGGATGAGATTTTGCCAACAGGTAAAACAAGGCCACTCTTCTAACCAAAGGAGGGGAGAAGGAATATATGATTAGCTTTTGAAAATATTTTATTTATGTTAACCAACTATGGCATTTAATATTGTTATTTTCAAAATAATAACTGCATGAATTTTAAATTCCTTCATTTTCATCCTTAATAAATATAAGTCACTCAGTGTGTCCAACTCTTTGCGACCACATGGACTGTAGCCCACAGGCTCCTCTGTCCATTGAATTCTCTAGGCAAGAATACTGGATTGGGTTGCTATTCCCTTCTCCAGGGAATCTTCCCAACCCAGGGATTGAATGAACCCAGATCTCTTGCATTGCAGGTGGATTCTTCACAGTTTAAGCCACCAGCCATCTTTTTGATGTCCAAATATCAAATAGATGTAACCACATAATTAGAAGCTCTTTGGGAACCTCCATACTTTCAAGAGTGCAAAGGGTCTGTTTAATTAACTTCCTACATGGGTTCCTATGGCCAGCTCCAACCGGCCTGGGGACTCCACAAGGGGCAGGACCGCGCTTCACCCTTGAGTCTGCATGGGGTCTACAGTTATGACCAGGATGGATGCTACATGAATGAACAGCACAGTCTCCCCTTGGGTGGGACGCTCAGAGATCCTCAGACACAACCTCCAGCAAGATCAGTGGGAGTCTTCACCACCCTTTCCTTCTTGGACCCCAGTGGGAGAGGAACTGCACCTCTCCAGACCCACCCCCTTCAGGGTCTCCCGGAGCCTCCAGACACCCACCTCCAGGGTCTCCTGGAGCCTCCAGAACCCCCTCCAGGCTCTCCTAGAGGTGCCCAGCCACAGATAAGCAACCCAGTGGCCATTCGCTTCCCAAATATGAGCTGCTAATTGAGATTTCACTGAAACCAATCAGAAATAATCAATGTGCCTTTTAAAATTTTGAAAAATAATTAAGAATATTGGACTAACCAGCTACACTGTAGGGTAAGTGGCACTTAATTGGCCTCGAATAATCACAATTAGGTGTGACTGACAGAGCAGTGAGTAGAGGATGAAAGATTTCCCAGCCCGAGCTGCTACAGAGAAAGCCCTCACTATGGACTGGGGGCTGTGTCTTGTCCCAAGGCCTGGAGTTCCAGAAGCTGACAGTCAATCCAACAGTGGGAAAAGAATGATTATGACCAGGAAAACAAAGGCACTGTGCTTTCATGTGCATTCCTAGCTATCTGTCTGTTACCCGCTGCTTCCACAAAAAGGATTGAGGGGGCTCTTTTTACTTTCCTCTTAACATTATTTTATTAACTTCTTTCAGACATAAAGAGATGTAACTTGTGTAAGAAATGGAAAAGGTATAGCCAACCCTAAGTTCTGCCCTTTCCCCACCCCTGGACATAAGCATCATGGAACAATATCCCTTTCCTGATTCCAAGGATGCTAAGATATGTGCCTTGACCTTCATTGACTCCCTTTGCCAGCTCTGCAGGGCAGAGGTGTATTAGGGTTAGTATCAGGGTTACACTCAGCAGCTGCTGTAACAAACAGCACCAAGACATCTGTGGTTTTAGTGCAGTGGAATGTATTTCTTGAAAACCAAAGCATAATTAGTGATCCTGATGGCTCTCCCACAGGCTCGTGTATTGTGCCCATCTCGGGATCCTCCCTTCCATCCACACCTACGCCTGTCGGCCAGACTCCACTGTGGTCTCTGAGTTACTGAAAGGAAGGCTGGAGGTAGAGCTCCATCTGCAAGGGCCCATGGCCTCTGGTGCCCAGTGTTCCTTCCGCTCGGAGAAGGCACAGCATTCATCACAACCTGACACTGAGTTGTGTGTGCATTGCTGGTCTCCTGTGACCCGATGAAGGAGGGTGGGACCCACACCCATAGGGACTGCATGGTGTTCCTAGGACCACGTGACACGGCAGGAACTCAGGGAGAGTTTGTTGAGTGAATAAGAAAAGAGGGCCTCACTAGACCAGAGTTTCTCGATCTATTGAGTGTATTAACATTTTTCTAAAAGCTACTTCCTCAAAATTACAAATTTTGTGCATCAGAGAACACTATTAAGAGAATGAAAAGAACCCACAGAATGGGAGAAAATATTCACAAACCATATTATCTGATAAAGAACTAATGTCTAGCATGTATATAAATATTTAGAGCTCTTAAAACAACAAGGAGAAAGCAAACAATCCAATTCAAAAGTGGACAAAGGACACCGAGAGGCATTTTTCCAAAGGAGACACACATGGCCAGCAAGCACGTGAAAAGATGGTCCGTATCACTGATCATTAGGGAGACACAAGCAAAGCCACAGTGAGACACTACCTCACACCCATCAAGGCAGCTCCTCCTGAAAAACAGAAAGCCCCACATGTTGCGGAGACTGTGGAGAATCCTTGTGAATGACTGGAGGGAAAGTGAAATGGTGCAGCTGCTGTGAAAGACAGTACAGGTGTTCCTCAAAACGTTATGAAAAGAACTGCCATATAACTAGCAATTCCACTTCTATATGTGAAAGCAGAATCTCGGAGGTGTTTGTACATCCATGTTGACAGCAGCCTTATTCGCAATAGCTAAATGTGGAAGCAGCCCCGGCGTCCACCAGCAAAATATATAAAATGGATAAACAGAATGTGGTCCATCCATGCAATGAATTTAGCCTCAAAAAGGCATGAAATTCTGACACCTGCTATAGCCTGGATGAACCCTTAAAACATGCTAGGACTTCCGTGGTGGTAGTGTGGATAAGAATTCGGCTGTCAATGCAGGGAACGCGGGTTCAATCCCTGGTCCAGGAAGACCCCACATGCCATGGAGCAGCTAAACCCGTGTACCACAGCTACCGAGCCTGCCCTCTAGAGCCCGAGAACCGCAGCCACTGAGCCCAGGTGCTGCCACTACTGAAGCACTGCTGTGCCCTGCAACAGGAGAAGCCATCGCAATGAGAAGCCCACACTCCCCTAGGCACAAGCCCCTGCTCACAGCAACTACAGAAAGCCCACAAGCAGCAGGGAAGACCCAGCACTACCAAAAATAGACACATTAATAAAGATTTTAAAACATGATAAACAAAGTAAGCCAAAAGGCTGAATGTTGTATGCTTCCATTTACATGAGGTCCCCAGAAGAGGTGATTTCATAGAGCCAGAGAGTAGAAGAGTATGGGGGCCAGGGGCTGCAGACAGATCTTTATTTAATGAGACAGAATGTGTGTTTGGGAAGGTAAAAATGTTCTGGAAATAGATGGTGGTGATGGTTGCCCACTATTGTAAATGTACTTAATGCCACTGGATTTTGCACTTAAAATGTTTTAAATAGTAAGGTTTATATTATGTACATTTTACCACAAAAAGAGGAAAAATAAAATTGATTCTGTAGTCAGGTCAGGGAGATGCCACGTGCTTTCAGCCTCCAGTAGTAAAACAGGAAAAGACCATGAGAAAGACAACAGCTCAGCTCTGTGTTATCCAGTGTTTCCCCAAATCACTGGACTGCACCACAGTCTTCATCTCTCCCATCGTGCATGCTTAACGCACTGGGGATCTTTCATCTCACATCGCCTCCTAAGTGCCCACCCCTGGGGAAGAAATTTCTGAAACATCAGAGCTGGTCCCGCACCCCTGGACTTCACAGCTCGAGCACCAGAAACCGGGACCCAGGAAGGCCAGTAGTGTCCTGGCATGATGTAGGATCATTGTTTTCAATGTTATGAGGATGTTGAGAGGGGTGCACTAGTAATTCTTGCCATCCCACCTAGGCACTAACCACACACAGAGGGGACATCCCAGTCCCTTGGAACATGGATCCCCCAAATGACATGGAGGCAAGCAGGGACAGGCAGATGGGTGGTCTCCACTTCTTCCTCCCATGTCATTTCACTAGACTCCTGATCACAGCCCCTGCTCAGCAGCATCCCAGGCAGGACCAGGTATCAGACCTTCAGGGCATACAGGTCACAGCAGATCCCAGGTCTTGCGAACAAGCCAAGCAGTGGTATCTCAGAGCCTGCTTTGAAGGTGGGGGCAGAGGGCCTAAAAAAATCAGCTCCCACACCCTTTACTTGCCAGCTCACCTGAGTTTCCCACAGCAGCCAGAATCAGTCATCCAGCCCACATGGCCAGTGGTGCCAGCACCCAGGGCTCACGTGGTGCCCCTGGCCACCCCAGGAGCAGCGACAAGCTACCTCCAGCACTGGCTGCTCTCTGTCCCTCCCAGACAGAGAGCTGGAAGAATGCTCTACCCAAGCCTGGGAGCTTTGGGCTCAGAGAGGGTCAGTGAAGGTCCTGGGCTGGGGGAGTTTCATCACCCCCCAGGAAAGGCTGCAGGAAAGCTGCTCCAGACTGACTCTCACCTCACCTTTCTCCTTATTTGCAAGGTGGGGGCAGCCCTCCTCCCAAGCCCCTTCCGGAAAGCTGATTCTTCAGCTCATTTGTTGACCAGAGATAAATGCCATCCCCTATTACTAAAATGAGGGCAGTTCTAGTAATATCTACTTAAGACAGTCTTCTGAAGGCTGAATGGAGCCACCTCTGCCTGGAACACAGTAGGTGCTTTATCCATGTGCCTGAGCAAGACCCCTGACATCACCCTGGGTGCCTACTCCATTCATGCCCCAAGCCTGGTGCAGAGGTAGTACTCCCTCGCTCAGTTGTGTCTGACTCTTTTGCAACCCCATCAACTGTAGCGCACCAGGCTCCTCTGTCCATGGGATTCTCCAGGCTAGAATACTGGACTGGGCTGCCATTTCCTCTTCCAGGGAATCTTCCTGACCCAGGGATTGAACCCAGGTCTCCTGCATTGGCAAGTGGACTCTTCACCACTGTGCCATTTGAGAATTTCAGCAAACTGAGACCCATAGTGTGGCTGCCCAGTTTTTCTGATGTTGCAGTGCCGCTTTGGTCTGCTCCCTGTCCTGGTTTGCAGCAGAGGCTCAGGTGCTTTTTCCCCATTACCACAGAAGGAACCAATACTCCCTCCGGTATGTGGACCACTTTTCACAAAGGAGAGGCAGAAACCACAGGGCACGCTCCCCTGGACCTTGCAATTTATCAGCTGCTTTTGCCGGTCATCTCACTTGAGCCTCAAGGGCCAGGGCCAGGAGAGCAGCCAGTGTCTCTGCCTACATTTTCCAGATGATGGAGCTGGGTCTCAGAAAGGTTAAGTGACTTGCCCAGGGTCACCCAGTTAATTGGGGAGGGCAGATCTGCTTCCCAAGCCAGTCCTTTCACCTGGGCCCTTTCCACCCAATGGTCTTAAGATCTGCTTCCACCTGGGAGACTGAGTGGAGTCAGTCTCTGAGTCATTCTCAGTACATGTTTTCTTTCCCAAAACACTTCAGGGCGAGGCACCTGCTCTGGGAAAATAATAATTGACTGCATCAGACTCAGAATGGTGTGTAAAGGCCACACACACATCCCAGGAGGGATTCCAAGGGCTGTTCAAAATGTGCTTCATCAGATCAGGGACTCGGGATAGCTGCTTTATGCAGCTCACCATAATATTGTGACTTCCTAGTGTATATGTGTGTGTGTGTTTCCCAGGTGGGTCAGTGGTAAAGAATCCGCCTGCCAGTGCAGGAGACACAGGTTTAATCCCTGGGTTGGGAAGATCCTGTGGAAAAGGAAATGGGAACCTGCTCCAGTATTCTTGCCTGGAGAATTCCATGGACAATGAGCCTGGTGGGTTACAGTCCATGAGGTAGCAAAGAGTGGGACATGACTGAGTGATTGAACACACACACACATATATGTGGTCATTCAAGTGGCAAACCCAATATACTTTTCCCATATATATTTGGCATTTGTCCACACTTTCTGGCTCTTGGAATTTCCTGAACAAGTAGAGTAGTGGGATAATATTTGGTCTCTCATTCTCAGTCCCTGAAGACCCTGCAGGGAAGGCGACTTTAAACCCCACCCCAGGGTGGGGCTGGTCCCCAAGAGAGCCCACACTGTGAATGGAGGGCTGGAACTGCAATCTCTCCCCTGATCTCCTGAAGAGCTGGAGGTTGAATCAACCACGCTGGCCAGTGATGCAGTCAATCGTGACTATGTAATGAAGCCTCCATAAAAACCCAGAAGGGAAGTTTTTGCCCCTTTTATGGAGAGCCTCCACATAGGGGAGCAGAAGGCTTCCACGTGCCGTGGTGCTAGGCCCCAGATTCATGAGGACAGAACCTGCTTTGTCTGGGAATGTGCCCTGTGAATCCTTCATCCAGCTGTTGACTTGTACCCTTTAATATCTTTCATAATAAATTGGTCATCAAGTGAGTAAACGGGCTTTCCTGAGTCTGTGAGCCATTCTGGCAAATTAACAAAACCTGAAGAGGGGGTGATGGGAACCTCCAGTTTATAGCCAGTCGGTCAGAACCACAGGTGACAATCCACGTTCAGAACTGACATCGGATGTGGAGTGGTCTTGTGGGACTCGGCCCTTAACCTGTGGGATTTGATTCTCTCTCTGGGTGAATAGGGTCGGAATCAAGTCAAATTCTGGGGCACCTGCTGGCTTCTGAGAATTGCTTATAGTTGTGGGGAAGCTGCTATGCAAACACATGTACATACACAGAGACATATAGACACACATGCACACATGTACACAGACATACATACACAGAGAGACATACCTGGGTGCACATATACACCTACACACATGCACACAGAGATAGATATGCATGCAGATACACATGCGCACACTCATACACACACGTGCATACACAGAGATGTAGATACACATGCACACACATAATATACACAGATACACATATACACACATGCACACACACAGATACACATGCAGATGTTCACACATGCATGCACAGAGACACAGAGACACACACATGCACACATGCATACACACATACAGAGACACACGTACACACACAGATGCATCAGGTACACATAGACACAGAGACACGTGTATGCACAGACATGCACATATACACATACATACACATACACGTGAACACACACACACACACACTGAAGGCATGGGCCCAGGGCCCTTTCACACTCACACCTGCTCCTGTCTGCTTTTCCAGCCCATTCCATGCTCCTGAGATATCACCAAGGGCAAAGAAGCCTGGAGGTTCCTCAAGGATGCAAGATGGGCTGACAGTCTTGAGAACTCCTCCTGCACCCCGCGCCCCTGCCTCCCTGCCTTCGATGTGCTCACAGCTCAGGGCAAGTGCACTTTGGCTGCTCTGAGTCCATCACGGAGCAGCCTGACGTTTTCATATCACAGATCTGACATCTGACTTCAGACCGCTGGGCTCTGTCCGAGCAGATTGGCTTCCAGGGACGGCAGGCCCACAGCTCCTGCAGAAACAAGCTTCACTGGTGGAACGGAAAGGCAGCCACCAGTGCACAGCTCGTGGGTCTGGACACCGTCCTGATGAAGTGTGGACTCCTCTCCCACTGGGTCTGTTAGCAGGTCTGTTAGCAGGCCACCGTCACTCCAGATCCCGCCTCGCCCAAAGCCTTCCTGCCACTGACACCTTGTTAAATGTCTAAAGTAGTGGGAACAGCTTGAGAGGTTGCCCAGCCAAGGAGCCCCTCCCGGGGCATGTCTCTGAAATGGACTGATTCCTGTTCCACAGTTCAAGGCAACTGCTGCTGGTGCTTAGTCGCCCAGTCATGGCCCACTCTTCACAGCCCCATGGACTGCAGCCCACCAGGCTCCTCTGTCAACAGGGATTCTCCAGGCAAGAATACTGGAGTTAGCTGCCATGCCCTTCTCCAGAGGATCTTCCCAACCCAGGGGTCAAACCCAGGTCTCCTGCACTGCAGGTGGATTCTTTACCAGCTGAGCTCCCAGGGAAGCCCTCAAGAAAACTAACCTGGATCATAAAAGCCAAAGAAGAAGCTGTGATGCCAGGTGGGGTTTTCTGGCAAGGACCTCTCTGGTTGGGGAATTAACCACTGGTCCTCCCCAAGATGTTTCAAAGAGGAGCAGATGAGACGGGACGACTCACCCTGATGCGGGATGACTGGGCACAGGCTGGCACCCTCCACGGTGGTTAGAACAGAGTCACGTCCAGGCCCTCCTGGGCCACCTCCAGGCCCACACACTTATTTGTGGCTTTGGGGAATGCCCTTGTCAGAGAGAGATGGAAGAGGGATCCCTAAAGGAAATTTCTGACTCTGAGCCCCATGTACCAGCCCTGGGGCTCATCAGGAGCAGTGACTGATTCAGCGGCAACCTTCCCAAACCCCAGGAGCACTGGGGCAGCCTTTGCACATAGAATCAAGCTGATATGAGGTCATGTTGGGAGCCTGGCGGGCTGCAGTCCGTGGAGTCGCTAAGCGTCGGACACGACTGAGCAACTTCACTTTTCACTTTCCACTTTCATGCATTGGAGAAGGAAATGGCAACCCACTCCAGTGTTCTTGCCTGGAGAATCCCAGGGGCGAGGAAGCCTGATGGGCTGCTGCCTATGGGGTCGCACAGAGTCGGACACGACTGAAGCGACTTAGCAGCAGCAGCAGCAGTCCAGCAACTAGTGTCCTCTCAAGAAGGGGATCTTGGACACTGACACACAGACCCACACAGAAAAGGAAGGGGCAGTGACAATAGTGGTGGTATCAACAATCCTGGGTCCCCACAGACCACCCATTGCAAACCTCCAGGTGGAAAATTCTAGTCTCTTCATCTGCATCATTCAGGAGCATCTGGTGGGTCCTTTGAGTGGCTAAGCGACACCATATAGGAACTTTCATCTTCATCCTGATCATCAATATCAATAAACACATTAGCACCAGGATCTGGGAGAGGGGCCCGGGGATCACTCCTCAGAGGAGACCAGCCCTGCCCACACCTCGACCCCATCCTCAAGGCCTCCAAAGCTGGGAGAGGATGCATTTCTGTTGTCTTAAGCTCCCAAGTTTGCGATGTTCTGGAGAAAAGCTAAGCAGAGAATGAAACCCACAGAGTGGAGTGGGGCCACTACATCACAGAGAGGCCAGCTGGGCCCTCAGACCAGGGACCATCGGCTACAGTGCTTGCACCTGGACACACCTCTCCCTGGGCAACAAAATATAAAGAAACTACAAGGGACCAAAAATAGCCGTCTGCATGCACAGCTGGGAATAATTCTGAGCAAGGTACAAAAAGAACAAAAGCCCAGCTGCCGCTTCTGAAAAGCCAGGAGCAAAACCAGGGTGCTGGCAGCCCTCGGCAGCCCACACACACCCCCTGAGTTCCAAGTCTCCCCTGTGCCTCCCATGCAGAGCTCAGTAAGACCCCCACCACCTCTCCATCTTCCTCTAGGATGCCCGAAGGGCCCCCTCAACACTGACAGCCCCTCTGCTGTGCCCTCAGCCTTATAACCATGGCATTTTACACCTGGGGGGGGAGCATCTGGTCTTTTCCTAATTCTTTCTCACTCAAACAACATTCAAGGCTCACATATTCCATGTGCCTGGCAGGTGCCATCTTCATAAGTGTNTTATTGATATTTCTCCTGACAATCTTGATTCCAGCTTGTGCTTCATCCAGCCTGGCATTTCACATGATGTACTCTGCATATAAGTTAAATAAGCAGGGTGACAACATACAGCCTTGATGTGCTCCTTTCCCGATTTGGAACCAGTCTGTTGCTCCATGTCTTGTCCTAATGGTTGTTTCTTGATTTGCACACAAAGTTTCTCAGGAGGCAGGTCAGGTGGTCTGGTATTCCCATTTCTTTAAGATTTTTCCACAGTTGTGATCCACACAGTCAAAGGCTTTGGCATAGTCAATAAAGCAGAAGTATATGTTCTCCNATGGTTGTTTCTTGATTTGCACACAAAGTTTCTCAGGAGGCAGGTCAGGTGGTCTGGTATTCCCATTTCTTTAAGATTTTTCCACAGTTGTGATCCACACAGTCAAAGGCTTTGGCATAGTCAATTAAGCAGAAGTATATGTTCTCCTGGAACTCTCTTGCTTTTTTGATGATCCAATGGATGTTGGCAATTTGATCTCTGGTTCCTCTGTCTTTTCTAAATGCAGCTTGAACAGCTGAAAGTTCTCAGTTCGTGTACTGTTGAAGCCTAGTTAGAGAAATTTGAGCATTACTTTGCTAGCGTGGGAGATGAGTGCAATTGTGTGGTAGTTTGAACATTCGTTGGCATTGCCTTTCTTTGGGATTGGAATGAAAACTGACCTTTTTCAGTCCTGTGGTCACTGCTGAGTTTTCCAAACTTGCTGGCATATTGAGTGCAGCATCATCCTGTCAACATCCTGTCAACTGCGATGTCTGCAGGGCTTCCCAGGGAGCTCAGCTGGTAAACAATCTGCCTGCATTACAAGAGACCCTGGTTCAATTCCTGGGTCAGGAAGATCCCCTGGAGAAGGGATAGGCTACCCTCTCCAGTATTCCTGAGCTCAGCTGGTAAAGAATTCACCTGCAATGCGAGTTTGATCCCTGGGTTGAGAAGATTCCCTGGAGAAGGGAACAGCTATCCACTCCAGTATTCTGGCCTGGAGAATTGCCTCGACTTCCATTGGGTCATGGAAGCGGCTTTCACTTTCACTTCACTTAATTATACTGTTGCAAACTGCATACACTCCAAGGTTCAGGTAGCCCAAACTATAAGTTGCTTGCCTGAGTTGTTTGCCAGAAACTTCAAATCAGCTGTGTCTAGTTCAAGCCCAAGCCGAGTAAGACTGGTTAGGACTACTGATCCTAAAACTGGACCTGTGCAGGTGTCTGATGAGGGACCTTTTGAATCAGAGGGCCACAACCCAACCCTCAGATCATGCTAAGCACTGAAATTTCTGAATATGCATCCCATGAGCAAATGTGTAACTCAGGTATGCCTGCACAGAACACCAGTTACCTCGAATTTTCCCATCAGCATTCCCCACACCTAAGACCATCCTGCTTCTTTGCCCCACAAATTTCTCAAGCCCCTGGCCTTTGTGGGAGTGGGGAGCTCTAAGACTGGTTTTCCCATCTCCTCTCCTGGCTGCCTTGTGAATAAACCCTTTCTCGGCTGCAGACTTCGGCATCTCAGTGTTTGGTTTGCTGTGAACTGGGCAACGGATCCTGGCTCAGGAACAGTGCCACCAGAAAAGAAGACAGTATTTTTTGAGGACATTCAATGCAGAGACTCCAGACTCAGTGCTTTGAGAACACACCTTGTCTCTAAACAGCCTGTAGGATTGGTGTCACGGTCCCCTCACCTGGCAGACAAGGAAGGCAACTGTGAGTTCACCTGGGCAGGCAGATCTGCTGTAGCCCCAGTGGTCCACCTCCCATGTCCACCTCTCCTGTGGTCCCTCCCTGGAGTGTGGGCTGCTTGTGGCTTGCTCCCAGTGAACAGAAGGTGCCAAGGTGATGGGGTATCGCTGTGGCTCACAGAGGGCTCTTGCTTCTGTCTTGCTGGCCCTCCCTCTCTGCCTTGCATCTGCCTAGCTCTGATGAGGCTGCCATGCTGGGAGCCAGAGGAGGTCCAGTGACCAGGCCCAAACATGGCCTCTGGCCAACAGACAGCACAGAACTCAGGCCCTCCATCCAAGTCTCAAAGACTGAATACCAAGTAAGCCTAGAAGCAGACCCTTCCCCAAAGGCCTTCAGGTCAGACTCCAGCCCCACAGAGCTTGATCACAGCCAGTGACCCAGGTCTGAAGTCCTGACCTCAAAAATGGCACCAGGGTAAACATGTGTTACCTTCAGGTGATCAGCTACTCAGCACAGAACACAACTCACCGCCTGCATACACACTCCAGGCAGCCCAGCTCCAAAGCCTCGCTTCTCCCACCTCACTCCCCTCGCACTGCCCTCNGATGTAAAACATAATCTTCTGATCCCGAAGGTCTTGGGTAAGAATACCAAATCTTATACTCCCCAAGTTTGTGTCTTTGGGTAAGTCATTCATCTCTTTGAACATCAATTTCCTGATCAGTAAAATGAAGATAATACAAGTTGGTTGTGAGAATTAAAAGAAATAATAAATGCAAGCTGCTTATCATAATGCCACATAAGCACTCAGTAAAATGAAGCTGTTTTACAGTACAGTATGGTAGAAAGTCCAAACCGGAAACCCCTTATATCTTGTAGGTCCACCCTTACTTCTGCTCAAATTATATTGCCTTACTGTCATCCCAGGAAAGGACCTGTGTGTCCTTAGATATATATGAATCTTATATGGATGAAATATGAGTATTTTTAAAGCCAGGTAAGAATCTTATGGACGGAGGTTCGTGACATTGTACAGGAGACAGGGATCAAGAACATCCCATTGGAAAAGGAATGCAAAAAAGCAAAATGGCTGTCTGAGGAGGCCTTACAAATAGCTGTGAAAAGAGGAGAGGCAAAAAGCAAAGGAGAAAAGGAAAGATATAAATATCTGAATGCAGAATTCCAAAGNGCTGTGGCTCACAGAGGGCTCTTGCTTCTGTCTTGCTGGCCCTCCCTCTCTGCCTTGCATCTGCCTAGCTCTGATGAGGCTGCCATGCTGGGAGCCAGAGGAGGTCCAGTGACCAGGCCCAAACATGGCCTCTGGCCAACAGACAGCACAGAACTCAGGCCCTCCATCCAAGTCTCAAAGACTGAATACCAAGTAAGCCTAGAAGCAGACCCTTCCCCAAAGGCCTTCAGGTCAGACTCCAGCCCCACAGAGCTTGATCACAGCCAGTGACCCAGGCCTGAAGTCCTGACCTCAAAAATGGCACCAGGGTAAACATGTGTTACCTTCAGGTGATCAGCTACTCAGCACAGAACACAACTCACCGCCTGCATACACACTCCAGGCAGCCCAGCTCCAAAGCCTCGCTTCTCCCACCTCACTCCCCTCGCACTGCCCTCCTCACCTCCCACCTCAGAAACCACCCAATAAGTCCCAGAATGCAGGTTATTGAGGGAAAGACCATGTCACCTTGGCCTTAAACCCTGAGGGAGCTGGGACCACATTGATTTCTTACCAAGCACAGTGCCTGGCATGCAGCAGGTACTCAGGTGATGGGGATCCCCCTTACAAACACACACATGCAATGAGGCCATGTACTTGCAGAAAGTCTCACCCACCCAAAGCCCAGCACAAGAGGGCAGTGCAGTGTTGGCCCTTTTTTTTCACTCATTTCTCCATTCATTCACTTAAAACATTTCTGTTGGGCCTCTACTCCTTGTCTGTTATAAACAATGGTGACTTTGATTCATTTCATGCTTGTTGGAAAAAAGAACTTGAAATAGTCCTAGAAGTGACCAGTGTTCCTGTCTGCAGGCTGGGAACAAAATGTCCAGAGGAGCTGTCTTACTTAGGCCTCGCACTTGTGGGGCATCTCAGAATAATGACCATGGGAGACTAGGCGCCCTCCGTGGCCAGCATCTGCTCAGCACGCAGCAGCCCCACCCTGGAAAGGGCCAGAGATTTGTGTGGGAAAGTGTCACTCTGAGCCCATTACTCATGTTCAGTAACCAAATTATTTTCCTTTGGAGGCATTAAGGGTAAATAAAGGCTTAATGAATCAAGCCTTCTGAATTGCTGTTGCTGCTTTAATTTGTGGTTTACAAGGTTCTTGTAAATTAAAAATGGGAAAAGAAATCCCTTCCCGTCTTGTGTATACCTCCTCAGGGCAGAAACAGTTTGGTTATTTTGCTTTTCATGTCCCTGCAGCCCTTATCTCTTTGAGAAATTATTCCTTAATTTTTATGAGGTTGCCGGTGAGATGGGTGAAGTTGAACGATGGCTCTGTATCTTGTTCTCTGTCTCCTCCAGCCCTTGCAAGTGGTTATTGTTCCCTGGGTGGGAAGAAAGGTGGAGTTCTCACTTTTAATTTACTGTTTGCAATAAGCGGGGCTTTATCAACATCCCTCCAATCAATTATTTTTATTGCCAGCCTCATATTGCCAGGAGCAGTGGCCATGAAAACGCTGGTACAAGGAAAACACAACCAAGGCATCTTCTACCCCGAGCAAGCTGGGACCCGCCAGGTGAGAGATGAGGGAGGTGCTGGGTCTGTGGACAGAGTCTTGGTTTTGGGAGGACGGCAGAGTTTTGAGGCAGGAGAAGGGGGTCAGCTGAATGCAGCTCAGCCAAGGGGACCCGTCTGTTCAGGGTTCACATAGCTCTGGGGCCACCCACCTTCTGCCCCATTGGTTTAAGTGTTGGATAAATGTGCCCAGCCCTGCAGATGAGAGTATCCTGAAGCCAGGAGGACTCTGCATCTTCTGACTCGGCATCCGAGCACTCCCCCTGCCCTGAGCCAAC
Organism: Neotragus pygmaeus; assembly: GCA_006410875.1. Lineage (NCBI taxonomy): Eukaryota > Metazoa > Chordata > Mammalia > Artiodactyla > Bovidae > Neotragus > Neotragus pygmaeus. The sequence goes on from SJYV01013771.1 coordinate 591,603, forward strand.
AAATCACGGTGGTAACAACCTCCAGCAAAATGATTAGTATCCCCACCTTCTCTGTCTCAGCGTGGCAAGTCAAGCCACTATTGAAAGACCCTGTGTGAAGGCACAGGAAAGAGACCCCACATTTTCAGCCTTAGGAATTATTTATACATACTTTGGGGAGGAGACCTACTCTCTGGCCAGGTAGGGTGAACAGGAACTCTGCTCTGTCCTGCCACCCTTTGAGTATAGGTGGCTCTAACCGTTTAAAAAAAAAAAAATTGTCTACAATGCAGGAGACTCGAGTTCAATCCCTGGAAGATTCCCTTGAGAAGGGAATGGCTCCCTATTCCAGTACTCTTGCCTGGAGAATTCCATGAACAGAGGAGCCGGGTGGGCTACAATCCATGGGGTTGCAAAGAGTCGGACACAACTGAGTGATGAACACTTTCCCTTTCTTTTTTTTTCAGGAGGGTCTGGGGAAGTTCCCTCTGTTCTCCTGGACTGTGCAGAGCACTCACTGACCGATAACTTGCCACCTGTCACTGTATCAAGGAGTGTTTGCCAGAAGCCTCCACACTGCACACCCCTGGTAGCCCCAGAGGTCCTGACGAGTTGAGAAGTGTCCCTTTGAGGTGACAGTCTGCAGCAAACTACATATACACTTCTTGTTACTGCGAAACAGTCCCACGCACAACTGTAGCATTCACTTTGAGAACAAACTCACTCAGACTTGGTTTTTCCCAGGCTGGGGAGGGGCAGGCAATCCATTCACCTGCTGGAGTCACTGGATGGTTAATATCATGTGAGGTCCCACAGGTGAGTCCCAACCCTCTCGACATAATGACATTTCTCTGCAGCCAGAAAGGTCATCTCTGGAAGGGAGCTCATAGCTAGCCTTCAGTTTGCTCCCTAGGCTCACCTGCTCACATCCCACCACAAAGAGACGCCCGTCCTCAAGCAGGCGCTCCCAGGACACAGGACAGGACTTGCAGCCCCGTAGAGATCCTGGATGGCATGTGCAGGGCAAGGAACAGCCAGCCCCACGGCGAGCAAAGACCCGCTGGCACACAGTATGTGTGTAACTGGTCCCCTTGAAGGCAGGGAAGGCTGACCACCCCCCTCCTGCCCCAGAGAGTGGCTGTCCCTTTTCTGTAGAAAGATGGTCATTTACTCCCTGGAGTGAGGAGAGAGAGAGGGTGTGGGCATAACTCAGGATGTAGGAGGAGCCCCATCCTCGCCAAAACCCTTGTCCACCAAGCACACAAAGAGCAGGACTGCAAAGGCATCTCCTGGGTCTGTCCTCTGAGATAGTCAAGGAGACGGGGACCTGGAACTGCAAGCAGAGCATGCAGCGCGCACCACCCCAGCCCCAGCCCTCCCGGCCCTGCCAGCACATGCCTGTGGCCCGACCTCCCTGGGGAGACCAAGCAGAAGGTGGCCGCCTGCCTCTGGCTGAGCCTTCCTGCCTGACTGCTCACTTTTGTGACTGGGTCTCCCACCCTCCTGCTGCTCCAGGGTCAGTAACCACACTGACTGTGACCCCACCTCTTGTCTCTCATGCCTTGGGAGGACCTGCCCCACTTTACAGATGAGCCACTGAGGCTCAGCAGTGTGATCCCACACGTCTAATGGCAAGTGGGTGTCAGAGTCCAATCCAAACCTGACACTCTGACCCCAGGCGGAATCCCCCCTACCCCTCCTATGATGCATCATGTCACTCATCACCCCAGTAAAGAAGGGTGTTCCAGACTCGTGGGTTCCTTTCCACAGCGGGTGGAGTGAACCCCAGGTAGCTTTCCATGACATCTGCAGCTTAGCACCACCTCCCACGCCGAGCCTCACGGGCCTTTTTCTGTGGGTGACCTCACTTTCTTGGCGCACACAAGAGGGACATAGCACCGTCCCTCTGGCCCCATTTCTCACTCCGTTTCTCTCTGCTCATCCCTGGCCTTCCAGCCTCAGCAGCAGACCCAGCCCTCAGGAAATCCTCACCCGGTCTGGCCCGGAGCCCCCACAGAAACAGGGCAGCCACCACAGGTAAGCACCTCGCCTATCTACACGACCACTGGGCCCCGAGGCCATCACTGAGTCCCGGAGTCCTCACAGAGCTGGGCTGCTCCTCTGTCACCCCACTGGAGGGGCTCCAGGTAGCCCTTGGGGCCAGCCAACTCGAGGCAAGAGTGCCATGGACAGGGCCAGGCAAGTGCACTGCCCTCAGGAGCCCAGCATCTGACCTTCTCCAGCTCAGACTGGCTGCAGGAGGACACCTCTGACCCCAGTGGCCAGCCTGAGACACTCTATATCCTCCTCTCTGAGCCTCGGTTGCTCCCCGGCAGTGGAGCTAAGAAGCAGTTCCTATTACGTGGGACTTGCTGAGGGTCCAAGGAGAAGCCCTGGGGAGTGCCATGTGCCCAGAAAGGACTCTGAGACATTCGCCAGTAATATTATCAGTTACATCAGCTCCAAGAAGAAACACCTGCCTGTGTTCTGAAGGACAGAAGCTCCAAGGAGCTCATCTCTCTGGAAACACATCCTCTTGTGGTCCCCCTCTCTCCTGCAGATATCCAACACCCTGTGTCCCTGCGGGAAGCAGGGCCCCTTTGTGGGAAGCTCATGCTGGAAGCACGGGCCTTGCTACAACATCCACATAGAGGAGGGTCGGACAGGGGCTGGTGGGGTCTGCTGGCCAGCAGTGATCAGCTGGGACCAGACCCCTTGATGGCCCCTTCCTACACTCAGAGTATTTGCTGGCTCAGCTGGTTGTGCCCGAGCCCACCAAATGGTTGGGACATCCACAGTCAGTCCATGGGCGGCGGAGGGTGGGTGGACTACCTCACAGCTTGCAGGAGCAGCACCCCTGGAAATGGTTACAGCTCCATCCGGACGTGAGCGACACTGAGGGTCCAACAGAAAAACCACGACACTCAGAAGAAACAGTAAGGAGGAATAAAATCCCACCCCAGGGAGAGGAGACCGAATCCACTGGTTACAAAGCAAACGGTTACTAAGGGGCCAGCCTGATGCGGCCACCTCCGGGCTGCCTATGGCCCCGGGGTCACAGCCTGATGGGATGATTTCCAGAAGAGGCGACGGGAAGCATGACCTACACACTATGTGAATAAAATAGCAAAGCAACGGAAGCACACCGGCCAACTCTTAGCACCGCAGAAAGCCCGACAGTGCAGGAGCTAGGTGACCAAGGTCAGCATGAGCATCGAATCCTGTTGATAAGATGTGGCGAGGGGAACACTGCACCCTCGTGGTTCCTCCCAGGAAGACCCATATCCCAATCCACCTCTGAGAAAAGCACCAGAAAAATCCCGGCCAAGGGACAGACCTTGAACTCTCTGACCAGTACTCCCCAAAACTATCAAGGTCACCAAGAATGAAGGAAGTCTGAGAGACTGTCACAGCCAAGGGAATCCCAAAGAGACGTGATGACGAACATTGTATGTCCTCCTGGATGGGGTCCTGGAAGAGAAAAGGGCATCAGATAAAAACTAAGGAAACTCTTAAACTATTACTATCTATTTACGGACTTTAGTTTAAACTGATGTATCTATATTGGTTCGTTAACTGAGACAGATGTACCACATTAATATTATTGATGGGGGAAAGGGTTGTGGGTCCATGGGAACTCTCTGTACCACCTTTACAAATTTTCTGTAAATCTAAACTTAATTTTAAAGATAAGATTTATTAATAAAAAAGAGAAGTTACTTGTGGGCATGGTCTAGGAGTAATAAAAGAGTCAAGTGAGAAACTGGTGGCTCAAACTCAAAGAGGAAATGTTGCGATTTCTCTACTGCTACAGGGTAGTTAAGCAGCCACACTGGGATGCTTGGAGATTGTGGAGAAAGGCTTTTGTTTGCTAGTTTTAACAGCAGTTCTCCCAACCAGGAATTGAACCCCATGCTCCCTGCAATTGAAGCATGGAGTCCTAACCTCTGGACCACCAGGACGTCCCAAGAAAGGCTTTATTGAGTTTTTTTTTTTTTTTCATTACATCTCCAGAGACTGAATATTACAGAGACGCTAGAAGTAGAAATGCTTAAGGTTATACAGATCATACAGATCTGGAAGGAAAGGAAATAAGAGTCTCCAGAAAGAGGAAATCTGTACATAAAAGGAACTGCTATTATAGAATACTTTGTACACTAGTGTAATATTATAGTATACTATGCAACTGTGCAGCAAACGCTGTTTACATAGTTACAGCAATGCAAACATATTTGCTGAATTTTTAACTTTTAGAATGGCCCACAGAAGTGCCTTGAAGACTCAGCTGTGGTTTCCATAGGAGATGTGTGGTGATGCCAGGTCACATGAATCTCTCAGGACTGTAAGTTATTTGAAATGGAAAAAAACCTGGTTATTGCTGCAGTTGCCAGCTAACTGGGAGGTGCTCGCTGACTCTTCAGGTGGTAAAATGAGCCGTTTGGGAGTGAGGCTTTGAAGTCTGACAGTCTCCACCCCATTCCTGGCTCTGACGTTCACCCATGTTAGGAGATTGAACAAACAATTAATATTTATCTCCTCTTGATCTGAAGTCACTTGACTGCCTATATCACCCAGCATGGATGCAGCAAAGACGAAGGCAGAATATATCTGTCAAATAGCACAATGCCCAGACACAGTGAACACAGCGTAGATTAGCAGGCTATCTGGTTAGAAGGTAGTTTGCAAGGTTAATGTTACCTTATAAATTAAAACATGAAGACAGTTTCCTCTTCTTTGTCAGGAGGCTGAGCGGGTGTGGGGGCAGGGGAAGGTAGGGGAAATACCACCAGAAGTGTAATTGCTCAACTCAAGCTGATAGGTGAAAAAAACCAAACCAGTAACACCTCTGCACCTCTGAGGTTTGGCCCTGCCCAAAAGGATGGTGCTGGACACCCCCTGCTCCTTCCAGGACCCCTGCCTTCTCTCTCTACTGGCTTCGTCTGTCTGTTAGCTACAGAGGAGGGTCACAGAGACATCAGGCCCCACCTGGTACCTCTGCAGCACTCATGGAAGGTTGCCCCTACAGATGAGAAGGAGGGGGCTTCTGCCAGCACACACCAGGGGCAGCTTTCATTAAATCCAGAGTCAGCCCATCCAGCTTGAGTAGCACCGACGACGTGCAGATACTCGACAGGCCCAGAGCCCCTCCCATGCCCACCATAGGCGGAAAGCCCCGGGGTGCACCCGCCTGATGGATATTGAATCACAAAAATAAGTGATTATTTGTGCCTGGCAAAATAATTCAGCAATGAGGTTTCATTAATTATCCCAGCCGACGGGCTGGGGCCGGCCAGAGGTGGAGACATGCAGACATCTTGGCGGTCCAGACCCGATGCACTTGGATAATTAGCTCATCCATAATTGAACACTTCTGCTCGCATGAAGTTTGTGCTCATTTGTCAAAATCACATCTCGCACGACTCCACAGGTTGTTTTAAACAAATTGGTTTTTCACTTAAAGCCATGCTTTCGTTTAAACACGTGCCCTTACACGACACGTCAAGAACAAGGGCACTTTCAGGAAGATAAATAGAGCTGCCCACTCTCTTCTAAGTATTTTGTGGTATCCCCGGGCACACTGTGCTTGGCCAGCAGGACAGAGGGGCAGCAGCAGCCCTCCTGGGCAGGCCCAGGATCAAGGGTCCTCACTGGCCCTGCCGGGAAGACCTCTGTGGCTTCCCTGGGCCCAGGAGCCATAAGCAGCTCAGCCAGACCCTCAGCCCCATGCTCTGACAGACGGTCCAAGCTCCAGGGAGGGACGAGAGTACACGCTCTGTTCCCAGGTCCTGTTTCAGACACGTGGTCTCTTTCAGATTTAGAAAGCACGTTTTCAGTCTATCTTAATTTGGGCTACAATATAGAGGCTGAAGAACTCACACAAGTTTGCTGTTGATGTTTATTCTCTAAGTTGTATCTGATTCTTTTGTGACCCTGTGGACTCTAGCCCGCCAGGCTGTTCTGTCCATGGGATTTCCCAAGCAAGAATACTGGAGTGGGTTGCCATTTCCTTCTCCAGGGGATCTTCCCAACCCAGGGATCAAACCTGCATCTCCTGCATTGGCAGGCGGACTCTACCAGAGAGGACCAACACGCAGTGTGGGGTCTGAGAATTCTGAGATCCAAGCACTGGCAGACTTGGTGTCCCGTGAGGCCCTGCTTTGTGAGTAGCAGAAGGCCCCCTTTGGAGCCCTTCCCTCTCCAGCCTGTTCCTGCTGCAGCTGACCACCAGATGGTCAAGGGGACCAGGGTGCCAAGGCTGAGCCCTGCACCACCTCCTCTGGGAATGATGGACAGTAAAGGGAAGTTGGTGGGGCTGAGGCAGGAGCAGCCACAACTGTAACAGCAGCAGCCATCACTGCTGTTCATGGCGTGTCCGCAGGAACCGGGCCAGCGCTGCACCCTGTGCGTGCACTGTAGTCCCTCCAGGTGTCAAGGAACCTTGGAGGTGGGAGCCCTGTGAGTTCTGCCCTCTCAGAAGGCACCCAGGCCTTGCGAGTGCTCTGAAGGTCACCAGACAGGCTGAGAGAGAAGACCCAGGCCTGGGAGGGTGGCCCAAGGGCTGTCCCAGGAGGCAGGAAGGGGCCCTTAAGGGGCTCCCAGGGCACCAGAGCCCTCCNATATATATATGTATATATACATATATCTATATACACACATACACATACACAAACCCAACCATCTGCTAAAGCAGACTCTCCCCAAAACGGCTCCAGCAGCCCATAACCCTTTTCAAAGATTTAAAATCCACCCACACTGGTGGGAAACAATTACTTTCACATTTGCACTTTCCCTTGTCTCATTTTTGCAAGTCTCTGCAAAATGCTTATCAATTACCTGACTTGATCATAATACAGAAAGGCTAAAAGGGCAGTTTTCTTCCACCTCTTCAGAGGTTAATCTTGCCTGAGTTTCTTGGCACATTCGAGGTCTGAGAGGTCCTGACAAACTCCCCATGCAAAGGAATCATCTGGGGAGGGTGATATGAAATGCAAATTCCCAGACCCTGCTCCCAGGGTCAGAAGGGGTGGGAGTAGAGCAGCCCTGGGAACTGGTACTTGCCTAGGACTCCCGGTGATTGATGTGGAAGGAGGTTTACCGGAACTGAGCCAGGCACATGGCAGAAACCAACCAAGGAGATTTTGAATTTCAGCTGATGAGTAGAAAATGTCTCACTATCTCAACACTCGATTAGCAAAAAGCAGTTCTTAAGGGGTTGCTCCTATCTTAAATCACTTTCTCGCTCAGGGACACAGCTTTTATTCCTTGTATCCATTCGACAAGACTTTAGCAAGCAAAGTGCGCGTGAACTCCCATACAAGTATTGTGCTCTGTGAAAACNAAATAATTCAGCAATGAGGTTTCATTAATTATCCCAGCCGACGGGCTGGGGCCGGCCAGAGGTGGAGACATGCAGACATCTTGGCGGTCCAGACCCGATGCACTTGGATAATTAGCTCATCCATAATTGAACACTTCTGCTCGCATGAAGTTTGTGCTCATTTGTCAAAATCACATCTCGCACGACTCCACAGGTTGTTTTAAACAAATTGGTTTTTCACTTAAAGCCATGCTTTCGTTTAAACACGTGCCCTTACACGACACGTCAAGAACAAGGGCACTTTCAGGAAGATAAATAGAGCTGCCCACTCTCTTCTAAGTATTTTGTGGTATCCCCGGGCACACTGTGCTTGGCCAGCAGGACAGAGGGGCAGCAGCAGCCCTCCTGGGCAGGCCCAGGATCAAGGGTCCTCACTGGCCCTGCCGGGAAGACCTCTGTGGCTTCCCTGGGCCCAGGAGCCATAAGCAGCTCAGCCAGACCCTCAGCCCCATGCTCTGACAGACGGTCCAAGCTCCAGGGAGGGACGAGAGTACACGCTCTGTTCCCAGGTCCTGTTTCAGACACGTGGTCTCTTTCAGATTTAGAAAGCACGTTTTCAGTCTATCTTAATTTGGGCTACAATATAGAGGCTGAAGAACTCACACAAGTTTGCTGTTGATGTTTATTCTCTAAGTTGTATCTGATTCTTTTGTGACCCTGTGGACTCTAGCCCGCCAGGCTGTTCTGTCCATGGGATTTCCCAAGCAAGAATACTGGAGTGGGTTGCCATTTCCTTCTCCAGGGGATCTTCCCAACCCAGGGATCAAACCTGCATCTCCTGCATTGGCAGGCGGACTCTACCAGAGAGGACCAACACGCAGTGTGGGGTCTGAGAATTCTGAGATCCAAGCACTGGCAGACTTGGTGTCCCGTGAGGCCCTGCTTTGTGAGTAGCAGAAGGCCCCCTTTGGAGCCCTTCCCTCTCCAGCCTGTTCCTGCTGCAGCTGACCACCAGATGGTCAAGGGGACCAGGGTGCCAAGGCTGAGCCCTGCACCACCTCCTCTGGGAATGATGGACAGTAAAGGGAAGTTGGTGGGGCTGAGGCGGGAGCAGCCACAACTGTAACAGCAGCAACCATCACTGCTGTTCATGGCGTGTCCGCAGGAACCGGGCCAGCGCTGCACCCTGTGCGTGCACTGTAGTCCCTCCAGGTGTCAAGGAACCTTGGAGGTGGGAGCCCTGTGAGTTCTGCCCTCTCAGAAGGCACCCAGGCCTTGCGAGTGCTCTGAAGGTCACCAGACAGGCTGAGAGAGAAGACCCAGGCCTGGGAGGGTGGCCCAAGGGCTGTCCCAGGAGGCAGGAAGGGGCCCTTAAGGGGCTCCCAGGGCACCAGAGCCCTCCTTTCACATGTGGAAACACCCCGGTAAGGTCCAACGTCCTCATGCTTTCAACAGAGACAGAGAGAGAGACAGAGATAGAGACAGAGAGATACACAGAGATAAGGTGTGAAACAGACACACAAAGAGATGGGGAGCAGGGACAGGAAGACAGAGACAGAGAAATAGAGAGAGATATAAAGAGACAGGCAGAAGCCCAGAGGAAGGCTGTCTTCCCCAGTGAGACCCCCCACCCCGCCCCAGGAACACACTCAGAGACCACTCCGGCACAGCGTCCAGGCAGAGGGAACCACTTTCCTGCTGCCAGTCGCCCCGCGCCTGACCCGTCTCCATAGCCACTCGCCTCACACCCACTCCCCCTAAGGCAGAGAGGCCAATTTTGAGGACTCCCATCCCATGGACCTCAAGGTCCCTTCCTCATTAGCTTCCATTTCAGGGTCAGGGAGCCCTAAGGGGCCAAGACCCAGCTCACTGCCTGGGCCAGACTCCACTCCGGTTGTCTGTTGAAACGGGAATGTGGGGTCAGGCTGAGCTTGTGCCCACCTCACCCCCTCAGGCTTTCTCCCCATGTCTCCTCGGGGTGAGGCATACACCCCATAATCTGCGGGGCCCATGGGGGTGAATGCTGGATGGCTGTGCAGCACTCCATCACCTGTCTCTGTGGCAGTCACCCCCAATGAAGGACTCCTCTGGAGCCTGAATGTGAACCCGTCCTGTGCACCCAGGACCAGAATCCACAGCTCAATGAGCAGGGATTGCCAAGCACAGAAGCACCAGCCTCGTCTTGGAGATGGGCTGGCAGAAAGGGGCAGGACAGCCCCCTCGAGGGTTGGTCTTAGGAAGGACTAGCAAGCCCCAGTCATGGCTCTAGCTGGGGTAGGTTGGCCCCTGACTCCTCCCAGGAGCCACATCCGCTCCGTCCTCCATCTTGAGGCCCCGCCCCATACAGGTGCTTATGGCACAGGTGAGGCCACCATCAGCAGGCTGGACGTGTGAGTGAGACACAGACAGAAAAATGAAATTGGGGTGGCTTCCCAGTTGCTGTAAACAACTCTTGCAAACTGACTGGCTTAAAACACGACAAATTTGTTCTGTTCCATTTCTGGAGTTCAAGAGTCTGCTGTTAGTCCTTGGGGCTGAAATTAGGCATCTGCAGGGCTGTGTTCCCACTGGAGGGGCCCAGACAGATTCATTCTTGCCTTTTCCCATTTCTAGAGGCTGCCGCACTCCTTGGCTTGTAGCCCCACNGGCGACCCCATGGACTGCAACACACCAGGGTTCCTTGTTCTTCACTAACTCCCAGATTTTGCTCAAACTCATGTCCATTGAGTTGGTGATGCCATCTAACCATCTTATCCTCTCTCATCCCCTTCTCTTCCTGTCCTCAATCTTTCCAGCATCCTCCTGTCTTTTCCAATGAGCCAGCTCTTCACACCAAGTGGCCCATCCACTTGGACATCAGAGCCTTGGGAGGAAAAGGCCAGGACCCCGAGTACCTCTGAGGAAGGGGCTTCCACCTCCATGCATGCAGCACTTGGCCCTTCTGTGGGTGCTCCCCCAGCTCTGCCCCACTGTCAACACACACAGAAAGAGCAGGCCTTCCTCAGCCTCCCACAGGGTGTCACACAGGTCCATGTGTGCATAGAAAACTTGGCTTCAGTTTTGGAGAGATGAGTGACCAGAGACAGCGGAACACAGACAGCTCAGAGTCAGGATTTAGGCCTTCAGGGCCTCCTAACCTACCCCGACCCCCTCCCTAGCTCTTGTCTCTGCTGTCACCTTGTCCCGAATTCCTGGCCCTTTTTAAAGACTATCTGTCCCCAGGAATTCCCTCGGGAATCCACCCTGGACCTCCAGCAGTGCTGGTGAGGACTGTCCCAAATAAAGACAGAAGGAATTCTGTTGGGAAGGAAAGGGAATTCTGCTGCCAACTATTAAGATAATGGTTTATTTTTTACTCTGTTGCCTATTCAAGATGTAGAAAATGCCCACATTCAGAACCTAGAGCAGAAGAGTTTTCCCAGGCTAAGCCCTCAGGGATGGGTGGACTTCTAGCATCTTCCACTGGCCCACCCTGCACAAGGCTCTGGGACTCTGGAGAGCAGAGAACAGTCTCAACTGTGACCCTGCACAAACAGCCTGGTTGCACACCTGCTGCTTCCATACCTTCTTCCCTGATCAATGTCAGCTAACCCTATAAGACATGGCTCACAGGACACCTCCCCTGGGAAGACTCTCCCCTCCCCTCCACAGGTGTCCACTTCCGGCCACTCACTTATGCTCTGCAGTAGCCATGGGCTTAGAGGTCTCTCTGCTCTTCTGGTTTACCAGTTACAGCCACTGCTTGATTTCATTCATTTCATTTATTCATCATTCATTTATTCATTTCTTCTATTTCTCCAAAATAGAAAACCAGTGATGGAGACCAGATCAGAGGCTACCCAGGACAAGCACAGAAGTGCCACCAGCAAAGAGTGGGATGGTGTATCCTCATCAAGGTGGTGTTTACACAAACCTATCACTGGAAGGACTGATGCTGAAGCTCCAATACTTTAGCCACCTGACACAAAGACCTGACTCATTGGAAAAACCCTGATGCTGGGAAAAATTGAAGGCAAAAGGAGAAGAGAGTGGCAGAGGACAAGATGGTTAGATAGCATCACCGACTCAGTGGACATGAATTTGAGCAAACTCTGGGAGACAGTGAAGGACAAAGGAGCCTGGTGTGCTGTACTCCATAGGGTCACAAAGATTCGGACATGACTTAGCAATTAAACAAATAAAAGTGTAAAAGTCCATGGGTCTGTTTACAAAAAAGAAGCGTCAAAACTGAAACACTTTAGCAATGAGTTCGATGTCCTGTATTCGAAGGGTAACCATCCTTGGACTGGGGAGAGAGTGCCTCATGAGCAGTGGAGCACTCTTCCTGGGGGATCTCGGGCAAGAACAGGTTCTACAGAGCACAGAAGGGCCACTCGGGAACAGGGCACGAAGGACTGGGAGGTCGGGATCTCCTGGAAAGCTAGCAGAACCTTCTTGCTGGGGCCTGGGGAGCCAGCTAAGCTGAGATGGGGCATTGCAGTATGTCAGTTTCAGGCTGATTTGGTTTATATTTGTGACTTGGGCTGGGTCACTGGGGTTTTATATACAAATTAAGCTCATTTTGCTATGTTTTGTTTTAACGTGTGTGTGTGTGTGTGTGTGTGTGTGTGTGTGTGTTAGTTGTTCAGCTGTGTCTGACTCTTTGCGACCCCATGGACTGTAGCCCACCAGATTCCTCTGTCCATAGAATTCTCCAGGCAAGAATAGTGGAGTGGGTTGCCATCCCCTTCTCCAGGGGATCTCCCCAACCCAGGGATCAATCCCAGGTCTCCTGCCTTGCAAGCAGTTTCTTTCCCATCTGAGCTAGCAGGGAAGCTTTTATTTTAAAATAATTTATCATAAAAGGAAGGATGAATTAGAAAGATATCTTCTCATCACCAGAGCTTGGATGCCCTTTCCCGCCATCTCATTTGCTCCTCCTCTGGGCATCTATACAGGCCCTTGGCCAGTCCAGGGGAGGGCACCAGTGCCCCAGTGTCCCCTGGGGCTGCTCTGAGGCAAGTCCCTCAGTGGTTCACAGGTTCTGGGAGCAGGAGGGGTTCACCTCACTGGAACCATCGAGATCAACCTTTCAAAGCTGCTATTGATCCTGGAGAGAAAGGGGAGAAACAACTCTTGCCCCTGACATGGGAAGAGACGCAGTCTTGGCCTTGATCAGTTTGATGGGGAAGGACTGTCAGGATGGGCCATGGGCCAGGAGTGGGCTTCACCCACCAACTGCCCAGGACCAGCAGCCCTGCCTCCCCCCAAGCCCAGGCTGGATCTCAGGTCAACGCAGCGTGGGGGACCCTGCAGAAGCACATGCATCCTGGGAAGGCTGCTCCAGCTCCACGACACCCCGAGATACAGTCCTGCTCAGACTGAGTTCACTGCATCCCTGGGTGCTCCTGGAGGTGTGGCTATGGAGGGGACTTCTCAGAGCAACCACTCACCTTTCCTGGGGCCCCTGGGGCATCCCCATGGCAGAGGACAGAAAACAGGCACAAACCCTGGCTGAACCTGCCCTGCCTCTTCTCACCCTGAGGCCTACCTCCCCCACCCTCCACCCTCACTCTGCCAGCTGTGCGGGGTCCTGTCCTCGGGAGAGTGGTTCACTGGCAGCTGTTTCGTCAATCCCAACTCTCCAGGAGTTCCCAAGGCCAAGTTCAAGCTTGATTAAACTGCTTTCTTTGGCTTCTGCCTGTGCCTGAGCCCATCTTGCTGAGGCCACAAAATAAAGTACGGGAAGTGGCTTCTTTCGCAGGAAAATGATTTTCCCAACAAGGGCTGAGAGTGATTCAGTTCACAGGGTCCCCAGCCCCATTGGCTGGACCTAGAGGGCTTTTGTGATACTTGGCTAAAGTATTTCCATCTCTGCCTGGATCAGAAATTTGTGGCATTTCAAATACGCGTTTTAACAATAAACAACAGTGTGACAGCTTTCCGTCCCCATGGGGAATAATGGCATGGTGTTTCTCCCCTGAGCCCTGGAGACGTGAATAGATGAGTCACCAGCTCAGCAGGATATGGGATCGCACGTGGTGGACATTCAGGGGCAGGGGTGAACTGCTGGCCTCCGGTAAGAATAAGAGGCTAGAAATTTTTAATTCGTTTCAGGTGAAAACTGTACCCTGTACTCCAAGGTGGGCAGGTGACATAGCAGAGAAATGACTGTGGTGCAGGTGGGAGAGAGAAGGTTCTGGACCAACGCTCAGCCTCCCAGCTGCTGCCCCTGCTCCCAGCTGCACGGCCCTGGAGTCCACCCTCCACATCACTCCATGAGCTCGTACACACTCGCACACTAAGCCACTTCAGTTGTGACTCTTTGCGACCCTGTGGACCATAGACCACCAGCTCCTCCATCCATGAGATTCTCCAGGCAAGAATACTGGAGTGGTTGCCATGTCCTCCTCCAGAGGATCTTCCTGGCCCAGAAATTGAACCCGAGTCTCTTACATCTCCTGCATTAGCAGGCGGGTTCTTTACCACTAGCGCCACCTGGGAAGACCCATGAGCTTGCCAAAGCACAAACGGAATAGTTATGTCTCTGCTTAGAAAGTCGGTGGTTCCCCAAGGCCCCCAAAGAGAAGACCAAACCCCATAGAAAACCAGGGACAAGCCGTCCTCAGCCACCTCCGTCCTCCCCTCCATGTTTTCTCTGCACAGGCTCCGTTCCCCTCCCCCACCCATCCCAAACTCCCCCATTCCCAGCCTTTGCTCACTTCCCTCTACCAGGAATGCCTTTTTCCCCCTTTTCCTTCCCAAGCCCTCCTAAACCTCCCTGCCACTTACAACTTTGGTCATGGCCTGTTTTATCATGACCACGTGGCACCAGATGTATCTGCTTACATGTCTTTCTATCCCCCAGCTGAACTAGGAGCTCTTTGGGGAACAAAACCACCTCTCTATATCCCAGGTCTTAATCATGGCTTCTGAAATTTGTCGGCAAACACACACACACACACACACACACACACACACAGAAAACCCGAATTTAGAAAGCTCACCTGTGACTCTCCCATCTGCATCAGTGGCTGTTAACCTCTGATGTCTCCATATCCAGCTATCTTTGTATGAGTTTCCTTTTTGACTAAATTGATGTCCTGTCCTCGAGTCTCCTTTGTAATTTTTCTTTCATGGTACAGTGCAGCCTGAACTTTTTACCACATCATTAAATATCCTATGATTCCAAAGCTACCTAAGAATTCATGTGTGTAACTGCTTCCCTATTTTGAATGTTTAGGTCATTTGCTATACTTCGGTATTAAAGACCATGCTGCAACCAGCACCCAGGACATGTCTGTGCATGCTCCCCAGGATTAATGCATTCCTAGAAAGGGAGTTTCTCAGTTAAAGATGCACCCCGATCAAACCCAGGTCTCCTGCACTGCAGGCAGATTCTTTACCATCTGAGCCACCAGGGAAGCCCAGCATCAGGTACTACCAAGTTCAACTCTTGATAAGGGTTTTTCTTGCCTCTCCTCCCAAGAATCCAGGCATGTACTTGACAAAATTAAATAAAGAAAAGCCATGAGATAGGAACTGAGATTAATTTTATTAAAAAATTTTTCAGAAAGTTTAAAAATTTTTTAATTTTAATTTATTTTTTAATAGAAGGATAATTGCTTTACAGAATTCTGGTATTTTCTGTCAAACCTCAACATGAATCAGCCGTTCATGTATACATATATCCCCTCCCTTTTGAACCTCCCTCCCATGTCCCTCCCCATCCTGCCCCTCTAGATTGATACAGAGCCCCTGTTTGAGTTTCCTGAGCCACACAGCAAGTTCCCATTGGCTATCTATTTTCCATATAGTAATGTAAGTTTCCATACATCTCACCCTCTCCTCCCCTTTTATTCTTTTGGGGGAAAAATTAATAAAGTATTTATTTTGGGGCGGGGGAAATAAGAAAGTAGATTTCCTCATTGTGGGCAGAAAAGTATACATCGCTGTGAGTGGCAGAGACTTAATGTGTCCCACTCTGCAATGTCCTATAACCCCAGTCTATTAAAATTTCTAATCAAAGTGTTTGGTTATTAAACTGCCCGAGGTTGGCAAAGGTTTGCTGTTATTTTACATTAAAAATCCTTCATGATCCAAATAAAATGAAATTAATTTGAGATGCCAAAAGAAACTCAGGTCAACAGAGCATTAATATTTCAAGCTGAGGGAAGGTGGCATTTGGCAGGTGCTAGGAGGGTTATGGACCTAACAGAAGCAGAAGATATTAAGAAGAGGTGGCAAGAATACACAGAACTATACAAAAAAAAATCTTCATGACCTACGTAAACATGATGGTGTGATCACTCACCTAGAGCCAGACATCCTGGGTAGTGAACTCAAGTGGGCCTTCAGAAGCTTCACTATGAACAAATCTAGTGGACGTGATGGAATTCTAGCTGAGCTATTTCAAATTCTAAAAGATGACACTGTTAAGTGCTGCACTCAATGTGCTAGCAAATTTGGAAAACTCAGCAGTGGCCACAGGACTGAAAAAGTCGGTTTTCATTCCAATCCTAAAGAAAGACAATGCCAAAGAATGTTCAAACTACCGCACAATTTGCACTCATCTCACATGTTAGCAAAGTAATGCTCAACATTCTCCAAGCTAAGCCCCAACAGTACTTGAATCAAGAACTTCCAGATACTCAAGTTGGATTTAGAAAAAGCAGAGGAATCACAGATCAAATTGCTAACATATGTTGAATCATAGAAAAAGCAAGAAAATTCCAGAAAAACATCTACTTCTTCTTCTTCATCAACTATGCTAAAGCCTTTGACTATGTGGAACAACAAACTGTAGAAAATTTTTCAAGAGATGGGAATGCCAGACCACCTTACCTACCTCCTAAGAAATCTGTATGCAGGTCAAGAAGCAACAGTTAGAGCTGGAGATAGAACAACGGACTGGTTCCAAATTAGGAAAGGAGTACGTCAAGGCTGTATGTTGTCACCCTGCTTATTTAACTTATATGCAGAGTACATCTTGTGAAATACCAGGGTGGATGAAGCACAAGCTGAAATAAAGATTGCCAGGAGAAACACCAGTAATCTTAGATATGCAGATGACACCACCCTTATGGAAGAAAGCCAAGAGGAACTAAAGAGCCCCTTGATGAAGGTGAAAGAGGAGAGGGAAAAAGTTGGCTTAAAACTCAACATTCAAACAATGAAGATCATGACATCCAGTTCCATCACTTCATGGGAAATAGATGGGGAAACTGTGAGAGATTTTAATTTTGGGGGGCTCCAAAATCACTGCAGATGGTGACTGCAGCCATGAAATTAAAAGACTCTTGCTCCTTGGAAGAAAACCTATGACAAACCTAGACAGCATATTAAAAAGCAGAGACATTACTTTGCTGACAAAGGTCGATCTAGTCAAAGCTATGGTTTTTCCAGTAGTCATGTATGGATGTAAGAGTTGGACCATAAAGAAAGCTGAGTGCCAAAGAATTGATGCTTTTGAAATGTGATGTTGGAGAAGACTCTTGAGAGTCACTGGGACAGTAAGGAGATCAAATCAGTCAATCCTAAAGGAAATCAACACTGAATATTCATTGGAAGGACTGATGCTGAAACTGAAGGTTGGCCACCTGATGCAAAGAACTGACTCATTGGAAAAGACCCTGGTGCTGGGAAAGATTGAAGCAGGAGAAGGGGACAACAGAGGATGAGATGGTTGGATAGCACCACAGACTCAATGGACATGAGTTTGAGCAAGCTTTAGGAGTTGGTGATGGACAGGGAAACCTGGCGTGCTGCAGTCCATGGGGTTGGAAAGAGTCGGACCTGCTGAGCAACTGAACTGGACTGAGGAAGGGTCCTCTCCTCCCCTCACCACCCCCTGGATCACAGGGGCTGCAGGGCATAGCACTAGGTAGACACTGGCATCAACACAGGACCTTGGGGGGCCAGGAGCTGGCAGAGACCCTGGGTGGGTGCCTTTCCTTCTCTGCTTCCCCAAGGAGTCCTGCAGAGGCCCTTCCTCCCATTTCTTCTGAGTCTCTCAGGATCTTAAGGGGCAAATTCTCCTCTAATTCCTTCTGCCAGTCACCCAGGGCCCACCCTAGAACCCCAGACCCCAGTCACCTTAGTGATGCCCCTGCCTGCCCAAAAGTGAGGTACACAGGCAGATGGAGCCTCAAGAGAGCAGACTGTGCATGTGTGAATGCTTAGTTGAGTCTGACTATTTGTGACCCCCATGGACTATAGCCCACCAGGCTCCTCTGTCCATGGGATTGCTCAGGCAAGAATACTAGAGTGGGTTGCCATTTCCTCCTCCAGCGGATCTGCTTGATCCAGAGATAGAACCCAGGTCTCCTGTGTCTCGTGCATTGGTGGGTTATTTACCACTGTGCCACCTGGGAAGCCCCATCTCCACTTCTGAAGTCACCAAGTTTAATTCCGTTCTGCTGGGCAGAGCAAGCTCTGGGGAGGGGGGAAAAGGGAGTGGGATGTGGGAATTACAGGGGATCAGTGCCCAGATACTAAGGAGAGGTGGGATCCTTGCATAGATAGGGGATGAACTTATGCTTGTTGTGTTGTTTGGTTGCTAAGTCATGTCCAACTCTTTGCAATCCCATGAACTGTAGCCCACCAGGCTCCTTGGGCCTTCCCAGCCCAAAGTGGGAAACCACCCCCATGTTGCAGCCCAAATACAGCGAGACCCTCTGTGACAAGGAAGTGAACCCAGCAGCCACACACCGCCCTGACTCGGGGCCGTGAGGGTCACGAGGGCCAAGGGCGGCAGCTTCGGGCTCAGTCTCAGAGCCACTAGCAAGCCGCCCGCCCATCCCCGGAGCCCCTGCTATGCGTTTCTGAGGAGCCGACCCCTAGCCTGGCCTTGCACCCTCATCCCCTGTGCTGACAACTACCAGAGTCCCTGAGGGGGGACAGGGTGGGACCACAGGAGCTGACCCAATGGAGGCTCTGCCTTGATGGGCACACAGTCTGAGGGGGAGACGTCAGTTATCAACTAGTGATAACATAAAATAAGTACAGACCCAAAGTGATAGCCCGGGGAGGACACGGGAGGCTGTGATGATGAAGCGCCCCCCGCCGCATGGGAAGGGCCAGTGAGCTGACCTAGGGAGTGGGAGCCAGCCACAGGCAGGGCCACGGGCAGAGGAAACAGCACCACAGACTCTCTGCTTTGGGGGTATCTAGTTGGGAATGCAGTATACCCACAGATGCAGCAGGGGAAGCCTAGGACCCGCTGGGCCGTGCCCCCAAGACTGTTACAAAGGGCATGGGCATCTGGCCCAAGGCCACCCATGGCCTGACCCCACATCCCGCTGCCCCAGTCTCTTCCGGCCTCTGGTTTCTTCTCAGCACAGAGAAGCGTTGTGGACCAACAAACACAGGTGCCTTTGGTCATTCCTGAGGCGGTGGGTGTTCCACTCAGCTCCTGTGGACCCACAGCAAAAACTCACCCAAGGGAGCCTCCCCTCGGCCAGCATTGGTACATCTCAGCAGGGGAAGACATGGAAATGACGTCTTTCCCCACACCTAGAGCTAGGCCGTCTGTTCACCTGCCAACATCTTTCAAACCATTCTGCAGACATTCACTAAGCCCAAGGCAACGAGCAACTTAACCCAGAAATTCATCATTTACAAAGATGCCTTTTGATAGTGTGAATCCATGGGCCTGTGGCTGCCGAGAAAATGAAACGTTGGCAGGAAACAGAGATGGTAGATGCTGCTGCAGGCAGGTGAAGACCTCGCAGTCTTTGAAAGAAAGAGAATACCTAGTGGCACCTCCATGTTTAACTTGCAGCCACCTTTCAGCTGGATGCATTTATATAACAATAGCCCCTGAGGATACAAGGCAAACCCCTACTTTAAGAATTCATTTTCTTGGGTGGTGTTGTGTTTGATCAAAGATACTAAATAGAGAACTTATCAAGTTCATTTCATCTCAGCACAAAAAAGATCACAATCCCTGAATTCTACCCACCCCATCTGCAAGCTGAGATATGTGAGTCCATGTCTGCACATGTGTGTACACATTTGTGTGTACAAACATGTACGCAGGAACTCATGTTTTCTAGCCAGGAGCCAAGTCTGGAAGGGATCCAGGGAATTCTTGGAGTGGAAATAAAATGTGCCCAGTCTCCCTCGAGGGGCATCCCCTGGAAGAAACTGAAACCCACTCCAGCATTCTTGCCTGGAGAATCCCATGGACAGAGGAGTTTGGCGGGCTACAGTTCATGGGGTCACAAAGAGTTGCACATGACTTAGCAACTAAACAGCAAGAACAAGCGTAAGTTCATCCCCTATCTATGCAAGGATCCCACCTCTCCTTAGTATCTGGGCACTGATCCCCTGTAATTCCCACATCCCACTCCCATTTCCACCCCACCCTCCACACAGAGCCAACAATTTTGTTTTGATCATGATGTTACCCACAAGTCCAAGCTCATACTGCTGCCACTCGACAGACCAATAATTGGAGAGATGAGATATTGGGCAAAGAACAGTGACTTTGTCTGGAAAACCAGCAGACTGAGAAGACGAAGACTAGTGTCCCAAAGGACCACCCTCCCTGTTAGAAATCAGTCTCCTTTTGTACTAAAGGGGAAGGAGTACTAAAGACTCCTGGGGGTGGGGGTGTTAATTTCTTCCTTCCTGAAGCCATTCACAGGTGGGCATGGTCAGGATGTTTCCTGTGAGCTAAACAAAGGTATTTTCGTTTAATGCTCCTTACCTGGGAGGCAGGGCTCCCAGAGACGGATATGTATAATTGGAGCTTACAATTATGAATAATCCCCTCAGTGATGAGCTTGTAATAGAATACAGAGGTTCTTCCCTCTTACAACAACATAGTTTCTTCTGCATGCTGGTCTTCTTACAAAATTGGCACATGTATTTTATTTGTGTGAATGATGCTGTGTCATGGGTCTCATTTCTCAGTCTCATTGTGTTCCTCTGTGCATATCCAGTCTACAATTTCTGCCTCCTGCCCAGCCCTCCGTGGTGTGCATCTGCAGAATATTACCTGTGGGTCCTCCCTCCTACAGGTGAGCTCCCAGTCTGCCTCCTACACTCTCTCATGATACACACACCACAGAGGATGCTCATGTGGATCCCTGAGGATATCTCTGGACCAGATCCTCAGATGTGCCTGTGCAGAGCTTGCAGCTACAGTCCCTGAACCTCCCTACCCGGTTGCCTTCCAGGATGGTGTCAACATCGTGCCCAGCACTTGTCTTGGGTGTTCCCACCGCCCACATCCTCCCCAACATTTGGCTTAACCACCTTGTAAATTCTTCCCAATCCAGTAGATGTAAAGTGGTATCTTGCCCTAATTTTCCTTCTTTTTATGTTCATCAGCTTTGGAGTTTCCTCTCTATTGACTCTCTGTTCATACCCCTTGTCCATTTTTCCACTGGAGCTGCGTCCTTGATTTTGAGATTCCCAGGAGTTCCTTGTAAATTCTAGGTCTTAATCCCTTGTCAGTTTTTAACATTGCAAGTATCTTTTCTCCTTTGCTCTGCTGTGTATTAATTTTGTCCCTATTGTCTTGGCTGAACAAAAAATCTCTAACCCTGATAAAATGAAATGTATTGATTTGTTGCCTTACAGTTTGTGGTTTTGAATTTTTATTAAAGGCATCCCTCCTTCTAAGGAACAAAGATTTTTCCTGCATTTTTGTTAACTTTTGTTTCCCCTATTAGGACTTTAACCCACCCAGACTCCAGCTATGTATATGGCATTGGGTAGAAATTCAAGGTTAGGTTTGGGTTTTCTTTCCATATCTTGTCACAAATTGGCTCTGAGCTTTATCGAATAAATGCCTTTTCCATATTGATTAAAATACAACTAAGATACTTTTCCTTTAGTCTGCTACTATAATAAATTATAGTGGGAGATTTTCAAGTATTCCTGAATAAATCCTACTTCATCATGTGTCATTTTTTCTTAATACACTATTTGATTCAGTTAATATTTTACTTAGGATTTCTGCAATTTTGTTCATAACAAATAAAATGCACCTGTAGTTTTTTTTTACTCTTTCTGTTCTTATTTGACTGAAATCCAGATTATATCAGCCTCACAAAACGAGCCAGGCAAATTTCACTCATTTTCTACTTCCCCAAACATTTTGTATAAAAGAGAAATTAACTGTTCCTTGAAAATATTGTAGAAATCTCTCAAAAACTTGTCTGGACTTTGGGAGGTTTTTGGTGGAAGAAGTTCTTGGCTACAGTTTAACTTCCTGAAAGTACATTTGTCTGTTTAAGTTGTCTGTTGTATTTTGCATCAGCTTTGGAATTTTATACTTTTTATAAGAATTTATCCATTCCAATTAAGTGTCAAATTTAGTAAGATATTCCTTTTCATGATATTAACTCCTTATTTTACTTATGTCTAACTTCTCAATCTTTTTCTTGATGAGCCTTTCCAGAAGTCTAACATATTCATTTTTTCTAACCAGATTTTGGGTTTGGCCACACTTTTTTATTTTGTTGTTGTTCAGTCACTAAGTTGTGTCTGACTCTGCGACCCCATGGACTCCAGCATTCCAGGCCTCCCTGTTCTTCACTATCTCCCAAAGTTTCCTCAAACTTATGTCCATTGAGTCGGTGATGCCATCCAACCGTCTCATTCTCTGTCACTCCCTTCTCCTCCTGCCCTCAACTTTTCCCAGCATCAGGGTCATTTCCAATAAGTCAGCTCTTCACATCAGGTGGCCAAAGTATTGGAGCTTCAGCATCAGTCCTTCCAATGAATACTCAGGGTTGATTTCCTTTAGGATTGACTTGTTTGATCTTCTTGCAGTCCAAAGGATTCTGAAGAGTCTTCTCAAGCACCACAATTCAAAATCATCACTTCTTCAGTGCTCAGCCTTCTTTATGGTCCAACTCTCTCATCTATACGTGGCTACTGGAAAAGCCATAGCTTTAGCTAGATGGACGTTGGCAAAGTGACATCTCTGTTTTTTAATACACTGTCTAGGTTTGACTTAGCTTTACTTCCAATGAGCTTCCTTGACTTCCCTGACGGACGGCTCAGACAGTAAAGCATCTGCCTACAACGTGGGAGACCCAGGTTCGATCCCTGGGTCAAGAAGATCCCCTGGAGAAGGAAATGGCAACACGCTCTTGCCTGGAAAATCCCATGGATGGAGGAGCCTCGTAGACTGTAGTCCATGGGGTAGCAAACACAACTGAACGACTTCATTTTCACTTTCACTTCTTTTCGATGAGCAAACATCTTTTAATTTCATGGCTGCAGTCCCCATGTGCAGTGATTTTGGAGGCCAAGAAAATAAAATCTGTCACTGCTTCCATTTTTTCCCCTTCTGTTTGCCATGAAATGATGGGACCGGATGCCATGATCTTAGATTTTTGAATGTTGAGTTTTAAGCCAGACTTTTCACACTCCTCTTTCACTCTCATCAAGATGCTCTTTAGTTTCTCTTCACTAACTCCCATTAGAGTTGTATCATCTGCATTCATCTGCATATAAACCCTTTTTATAGGTTTTATCTATTTCATTTATTTCTGTTTTTATAATTCGTATTTCCGTTCTTAGTTCAGAGTGGGTGCATAGATAGGATGGGGTCTCTTTCTCACTCTTTTTCCAATGGTTCACATCAAATACTTGGCTTACTCATTTTTAACACCTGTGGCTTCCTGATAAATGCCATTTAGGACTGTCAATTCCTCTTTAAGAACTGCTTTGGCTTTGTCCCACTGACTTTGATATGTCAAATTCTACCATCACTTTCTAATATCTTTCTGATTTTCCTTGATCATTTCCATGAGTTATTTTGTATATCTGTATATATCTGTGCTAAGTCACTTCAGTTGTGTCCAACTCTTTGCAATCCCACGGACTGTAGCCCTCTAGGCTCCTCAGCCCATGAGATTCTTCAGACAAAAGTTATTCAGTTCAGTTCAGTTCAGTTCAGTCCCTCAGTCATGTCCGACTCTTTGCGACCCCATGAATCACAGCATGTCAGGCCTCCCTGTCCATCACCAACTCCCGGAGTTCACTCAGACTCATGTCCATCGAGTCAGCAATGCCATCCAGCCATTTCATCCTTGGTCGTCCCCTTCTCCTCCTGCCCCCAATCCCTCCCAGCATCAGAGTCTTTTCCAATGAGTCAACTCTTTGCATGAGGTGGCCAAAGTACTGGAGTTTCAGCTTTAGCATCACTCCTTCCAAAGAAATCCCAGGGCTGATCTCCTTCAGAATGGACTGGTTGGATCTCCTTGCAGTCCAAGGGACTCTCAAGAGTCTTCTCCAACACCACAGTTCAAAAGCATCAATTCTTCGGTGTTCAGCCTTCTTCACCGTCCAACTCTCACATCCATACATGACTACTGGAAAAACCATAGCCTTGACTAGATGGACCTTAGTCGGCAAAGTAACGTCTCTGCTTTTGAATATGCTCTCTAGGTTGATCATAACTTTTCAGAAGTATGTTAATTAATTCCCCAAGAACTGGGGTTTCTAAAAAACTATTTGAATGTCATTGGTTTATAGTACAAAATGTAGTTTATTTTATATTAATTCTTAGAAACAGAAAGAAACTCCCTTTATGACCTAATATCTGACCTGTTTCTGTGTACCAGGGGAAAGGGCACACCCTCTATGTCTTGAGTGTAATGATCTTTGCACACCTCTCACCTCCAACATGTTTAGTGCCTTGGTCAAGACTTCAACACCTCTGCTTTCTTTTGTCTGCTTTACTTATCATTAAAAGCTCCATCCACATGTTTCCCTGGATTTCTGTTAGTACTGCTTGGTTTTGTTTTGCTTGTTTGTTGAAGTTATGTAGTTAGGTACATATATACGTGTGATGAATACTTCTTTACTTGTGATTACATAGCATTCTCTTTGTCCTTTGTGAATTTTTTAAATTCTTGAGGTTTGTTTTGTGTCTTTATTAACTGCAAAACGGTGATGCTAAAACTCCCTACATCATAGAATCAACATGAGGATTAAATATGTTAATCTGCATAATACATTTAAAATTGGCTCTAGGATACTGAAGCCCTGCTAAGTGTCAGCTTTCTCTTTTTTTCCAGGACTTGATATACCATGAGCTTCGACAGTTCTTGGTGGCCAGGGCTCCTCTGCCAATCACTGTCTGGACCTCCTGCCTTTCTACTCAGCACCACGGTACCTGCACCACTGGGTGGAAGGTACATAGAGGGCTTAGAGGGGGAGAGAAAGTGCAGGCTCTCTGCCTGGAAGAGGGTACAGGACAAATGACCCTCCAAGCGTAGATCAGGGGCCAATGCAGAGAAGATAATCCAGATAGAGGGGAGATGTTGTCTAAGTAGAAACCCAGCGAGTGATAGATGTACCAGTTGTTGTTATTGTTCAGCCTCTCAGTCATGTCCAATTCTTTGCAACCCCATGAACTTCAGCATGCCAGGCCTCCCTGTCCTTCACATTCCTCCAAAGCTTGCTCAAACTCGTACCCATTGAGTTGGACATCCAACCGTCTCATCCTCTGTCACCCCCTTCTCCTCCTGCCTTACATCTTTCCCAACATGAGGGTCTTTTCTAAGATGCAATAAGTGGTAGTAGCCAGAGCTCTGGGTGAAAAGTGATGGAGGAGCAACCTAGGTCCCCTAAGGAGGAGGGAGGCGTCTCCATAAGGATGACCCTGCCTCGTTAGTGACAGCAGAGGGGGAGAAGCGGCCGAGCACCCACTGGGGACTCACCTTTGCTCTGAGGTCTCTGGCATGTGAAAGCCAAATGCTTAGGAGAGTGGCCAATGATTGACATCTCAGAGATGCTGGGGAGGGCCTCGGAGGCAGCATCATTCTCTCCCCAGGGAAGGATGGCTTTGGGGGGACTCTGCTGCTGAGCATGTAACTCAATTACTGCCTGGAAAGCTGGCCTCTTAAATGCTGTTATCAATCTGAATTAAGCTGAGAGTTTTAATAACACACTCCTTCCAGACGCCTTCCTACCCAGCTTTATCATCTCAGTGCCAACTCACTTCCAAAAGAAAAAAATAAGCCAAAGGGGATAACAAATAATGTATTTTTTAAATGTGTTTTTTTTTCCTGGTGGTTCCCATGGAGGAAGAGTAACAGCCTCTGACGAACCCTCCCAGGCAGGAACCCAAACCTGGGGCTGGGAAGGCATCAGGGTTACCAGGCATTGAGCTCAGCTGCCCAGAGCTTCCCAAACCCACTGTGTGGCTGGGGGCATCAGCGGGGAGCCTGTAGGACACACAGCTCCCTGGGTCCTGTCTGGCCCTGCTGCACCTGATATCCAGAGAGAGGTGGAGACCTGCCTTCTAAACCCTGCCTGGCCATCCCGATGCCCAGCCCAGCCCACAGTGTCCTGCCAGTCCTGCCACTACACCCAGCAGCCTGTCCGTACAGTGACCACAACAAAGAAGGCCACACCCTCATCCCTCGATTAAAGCGTTGCTCTGCATGGGTTCTCAACGTGCTTCTCGTAAGAGGCTGTGATATTGTGATTTGTAATAAATATATGCCTGGTCTTTGGAGCTTCACTTAGGGCTCAGTGGCAGAGTCCACCTGCCAATGCAGGAGACACGGGCTCAATCCCTGGCCCAGGAAGATCCCACAGGTCACAGAGAATTAAGCCTGTGTGCCACAGCTACTGAGCCTGTGCTTAGAGCCACAACTACTGAGGCCACACACCACAGCTACTGAGGCCACGTGCCCTGGAGCCTGTCCTCTGCAACGAGAGGAGCCAGCAGGATGAGCAGCTGCATACTCCATCTAGAGAGCAGCCCCACTTGCCGCAACTAGAGGAGAGGCCACACAGCAACCAAGAGCCAGCACTGCCTAAATAAATAAATAAACCCCAAAAAAATTTTTTAAGAAATGTATGATTGGTCTTCATCCCCACGCTGGCACAGAGCCCCTCAAATCCTCCCAATTTCCTGAGTGATGAAAGCGATGAAGGTGTCATTTGTTATGTCAATGAGGTGACTTTTGGAAAAGTTTCCAAGGGTGGTCTCTAAAGATGGAGGCTGGATTCTAGCAGAGTTGTCCATGTGATTAGAGAGGAGGAGGCTGGAGGTTGAAGCCATCGCCAGTGGCCAATGAGTTCATTGTCAGCCCTCTGGAATGAAGACTCCATAAAAACCCAGAAGGATGGGACTCAGACAGCTTCTGGGCTGGTGACCATGTACTGATCTGGGGGAAATGAGGTTCATGTTCTCAATCCTTAGATGCCAATAGGTCGGGGGATTGCATGCTCATGGTCTTCAAGTAGTTAATTTCCTCCTCTCAGTGGAGGTGTTAGCGTCTGCATAACAACTGGGAACGTGTATCATATTTGCTATCTGTTATCAGATCCGCCCCCCTCAGAGTCTTGCTTGGTTACATCAGAAGGACAGACGCCTCCCTTCACTGGGGTCTCTCTCGCCCTGTGGACCCGGTGGTCCTGCTTCTCTCTGCCACGGCAGCCCTTCACATAGGACCCAGGGCCAGACAGCTTTGGGGACACTTAGTCCATTCATGCAGGTGACAGCCCAAACTTGGAGTCGTGACTTCCACCAGGCTCTGGTGACCAGAGGCCCCATGCCCAGGCAACTCTAAGACCACTGGACTCCCTTCCCCAGGCCCAGGCATGGCTCCATTACCTTCTCTGGTGTTTGCTGAAACCTCTCACCGGGGCCTTCCCGACCACTAGGCTCCCCATTGCATCTTCCCTTCCAAACCCTGGAATTGTCCCAGCTAATATCCTCCTTCCCAACCAGTACCTTCTGAGGCTGCATCCCTGATGACCGAGTGGGCAGCCGGGCAGCCTCAATGGCTCAGAGCAGATAATCAAAGAGGAAAACTGGACCTCAGCATGTGCTAGTTTTAGGAAGGCCTTAAGCAGTTCATCTTGCTTATATCTTTCTTTTTAATGTGTGCACAGAAGTGATAGCTGATAAAATTCCGGGTCTAATTACATCCAGAAGAGCTCCTTCAATAGGAATAAAGTAGAAATTATAAATGATAAGAAAGCATCGTGTCAGTTTAATTGGCGGTGTTATTTCTTTCTTAGTGGTCCATAAAGTAACGCGGCCTTTTGCCATCGACAGCGTCTGAAATTCAACGAAATATTCTAAGTAAAATATAACACTGGGCAGTGGCTCTGGGCCAGGCACAATTACACACGTGCTGTGTTTTAACTCACTTAATTCTGACCCAGCCCCGATCGGCCATTGCCTTGTGGCAGGAGGCATGTCCTCACCTTGGTGCCTCATCTGTGGAATGGGTGTGAGGACCCAGAGTCCTTCTTGAGGGTCCTGAGAGGAACGTAAGGCCCCAACACAGCTGCCTAGCCAGGGGGCTCCCTCCCACCACACCCCCAGGGAGATGCCTCTCAGGCCAGCAGGACTGAAAACCCCAGGCCTGGGCCTGCTTCAACTGGGGGGCTGGTCCCAACTTGCCGGGGTGTCCTGGGCTTGGAAGGCAGAGTGGCTGCAGCCCGCCTTATCATCCTTTGGAGCCCACACATGAGCCTATTTCTGATCTGAGTGTTAAGAAACGTGCTTCCTGTTCACTGGTGCCCAACTGTCCTCTCTCTTCTTCCCTGGTGTCCCGGGAGAGGCAGCCCAGACCCCAGGGAGTCCCCTCGAGTGATTTGCCTTCCCAGGACAGCATCAGTCCCTTCTGGGTTACTGAAGTTGAGGTAGTTAAGAGGCATCCTTTCCTCCCCTCTAGTGATGATTGTTTTGTGGGACAGACAGGAATTCATGGGTCTCTGACTCCCTGACCACGTGGCTGAGCAAGGCTGTTGCAGACACAGGGGACCAGCCATCCAGCGAGCATCCACAGAGAGCACTTACTGAGCACTTGCTGGATATGGGGGCTTGAGACACGACACACCCCTCTCCCCAGGGAGGCACAGGCTGAGATGGGGTGTNTTTTTTGTAAAGTTCTTCTGTGTATTCTTGCCACCTCTTCTTAGTATCTTCTGCTTCTGTTAGGTCCAAACCATTTCTGTCCTTTATCGAGCCCATCTTTGCATGAAATGTTCCCTTAGTATCTCTCATTTTCTTGAAGAGATCTCTAGTCTTTCCCATTCTGTTGTTTTCCTCTATTTCCTTGCATTGATCGCTGAAGAAGGCTTTCTTATCTCTTCTTGCTAGTCTTTGGAACTCTGCATTCAGATGCTTATATGTTTCCTTTTCTCCTTTGCTTTTCAGTTCTCTTCTTTTCATAGCTATTAGTGAATCCTAAAGTAAATCAATACTAAATATTCACTGGAAGGATTGATGCTGAATTTCCAATACTTTGGCCACCTGATGCGAAAAGTCAACTCATTGGAAAAGACCCCAATGCTGGGAAAGACTGAAGGCAAAAGGAGATGAGGGCAACAGAGAATGAGCTGGTTGGATGGCAGCACTCACTCAATGGACTTGAATCTGCGCAAACTCTGGGAGATAGTGAAGGACAGGGAAGCTTGGATTGTTGGAGTTCATGGAATCGCAAAGAGTCAGACACAACTTAGTGACTGAACAAAACAACAAATACAGAGAGGGAAATCTTCCAATGGCTGACTCACCTCATTATTTAGAAGCCCAAGGCTGGAGGCAGCTCTGGAGTCTTTCACACCTGATTCCAAAAGCCACTTGGTCTTTCCTTCTCCCTACCCCAGGGGAAACAGAAAAAGAGGCATCAAGAGGTACAACCAGGTCTTAAGCTTCCACAGCCCAGAAGTGACCTGCAGAGCTTCCACCATCATCCAGTAGTTACATGGTCACACTTAGCTTACTACAAAGGAGGCTAGGAAATGCACAGTTATATACAAGAAGAAGAACTGAGTCTGGTGAAGAGGTAGCAATCCCTGCCACAATGAAAGAGAAGAACACACATATGTGAAATTGCCAATCTTATGTCTGAGACAGGAACCCAGGGAAGAATAACACCAATTCTGAGTAGCAGTAATCTGTGAAGAGGGTCCATTGCCAAAGGTTTTATGAATGTCTTTTGCTTTGTTTTGACTATGGTGGTGAGAGACAGCATTAGAAGAGGAGAGTTGAGGCTTGGGCATATAACCCATTCAATGTATCCCTCCATTCATTCTTTCATTCAATTAAATCTTTTGGAATCCTAGTAATAGGAACAAGAAAGCAATATAATGAAGCCAGAACACAAATGTGCTTGTCTGGAGGACAGGGCCCGTGTTAAGGTTGTAACATGCAGAAGCAGCTTATGCGGTTGATGGAGTAAGAAGAGATAAAAGAACAAGGCCCCATAGTGGAAATCAGAGTTTATACAACAGTCAAGAGGAGAGTTCTTTCTTATGGAGCCATGTGTAGAATAATGCAGAGAAAAATAAGAGGAATTTGGACAAACTGGAAGGCAATTGCCAAAATATTAGGGATAAGGTAATGAGTCCTACATTAAGGGTTGGTTAGTTAGTTCAGTTGCTCAGTCATGTCCGACTCTTTGCAACCCCATGAATCGTAGCACGCCAGGCCTCCCTGTCCATCACCAACTCCCGGAGTTCACTCAGACTCACATCCATCGAGTCAGTAATGCCACCCAGCCATCTCATCTTTGGTCGTCCCCTTCTTCTCCTGCCCCCAATCCCTCCCAGCACCAAAGTCTTTTCCAACGAGTCAACTCTTCGCATGAGGTGGCCAAAGTACTGGAGTTTCAGCTTTAGCATCATTCCTTCCAAAGAAATCCCAGGGTTGATCTCCTTCAGAATGGACTGGTTGGATCTCCTTGCAGGCCAAGGGACTCTCAAGAGTCTTCTCCAACACCACAGTTCAAAAGCATCAATTCTTTGGTGCTCAGCCTTCTTCACAGTCCAACTCTCACATCCATACATGACTATTGGANACTTGTTGGATCTCCTTGCAGGCCAAGGGACTCTCAAGAGTCTTCTCCAACACCACAGTTCAAAAGCATCAATTCTTTGGTGCTCAGCCTTCTTCACAGTCCAACTCTCACATCGATACATGACCACAGGAAACAGTATAGCCTTGACTAGCCGGACCTTAGTCGGCAAAGTAATGTCTCTGCTTTTGAATATAATACCACAAATATACTTAAAAAGCTGTACCTCCTTTCCCCACCGCAGCCTATCTACTATTCAGGCCCACTCTAGTCTTCTACTCCTCCTCTCCCAATCACAAAGCAGGATTCTCTCTCCGAGATCCCTCCTCTGTGTTGACAACATTTCTATAACATTTGTTGACCCAGGAAGCTGTCTGACCTTGAAGCACGTCACCATCTTCAGGACATTATGTAAGCTGCATTTGTTGGCAGGAGCCTGTAGCTCATTTTTATATGACTTGACCTTTATACAAATGTGGTAAAAAAAAAAATCTATACTTATACAGTGTCAATTTCTTATTATCCAGTTGGATAGAATTTCATGGAACACTATGTCTCTGCCTAGATTCACAGTCCAATTTTCATTTTGTTTCCTTTGGACTGAGTTTCCCACACCCCAGTCTGAGTCTGCAGTGTCATTACTAAAAGTACAGAGGACCATCCCTGTTCTCAAGAATAGCAACAAGAAGCCCCCCAAAAGCTCTTTGAACCTCTAAATTGAGGTGAAGATGAAAGGAGAAGTGCTCTTTGTCTTAAAGACTATCTTCTTTCTTCATGAAAGAGTCAGTCTTAATGCTGAAAAATGCAAGAACAAGACAACTCAGTTGCAGAGATGAACATCTAAAAGCATAAAAGAATGGTAATTTGCTGTAGCTAAAAATAGACTCCCACCTTGATGCATTTGCATCATGTGGGTTGCTGGCAGTGTGGCCAGCCTTCATCTGTAAAGAGAGAACGTCAGAGTCTACAGTCAAAAATCAGATACAGTTGATTTTAATGTGCTTTGCTTCTAAGTGGGACACATTCCAGTGATTCTTCTGACTCTCCTCACACTGATAATCAGAGGCATCATTATTACATTTCTGGTTCCAATCATTTATCAGATGGCTACTCTGCAAGCAATACAGTTGTGGTCCTTGCCTTTAGGGGACTTAGGTCCAGTAGGGAAGGAAACACAAAGCAAGTAATTATACACGTTATTCATTCATTACAGTTGGGATAAGTGACAACAAGCAAAAATGGTCAGTGCTATGTACATTTATAAAGGGAAGCACTAAATTAGTTTTCTAAAATGATCAGTGCTCTCTGTAGCCTCCTGAACTTCATGAACTGTATCCTTTGTTTCAAAATCAGGTGATTCCTTCCTACTACCTTCATTTTTCTGGCTTTTGGAAATTGTTTCTCCTTCCTAAAACTGAACCTCCCTACATGGGTAGGGAGTGCTCCTCTAGTGGCTCAGATGGCAAGGTATCTGCCTGCACCGCAGGAGACCTGACTTTGATCCCTGGGTGGGGAAGATCCCCTGGAGAAGGGAATGGCTACCCACTCCAGTAGTCTTGCCTGGGAAATCCCATGGACAGAGGAGCCTGGTGGGCTAGAGTCCATGAGATGGAAAAGAGTCAGACATAACTAAGCGAATAATATTTTCACTTCATTACATGCTCTCATAGCACCCTGTGATTAATCTGTAGCTCATATCTTGCATATATTTAGCAATTGTTTTGTTTATTTATCGGCCTATATGTCCCTGTAGGCCATAAGCTTCTTGAAGGCAAGACTGTGTTCTATTCAGTGATATATTTCCTACTACATAATACACATCGGATAAAATGCTGAGAGAGTGAAATAGAGTCAACTGACATTGGGACTCTGATCTCTCCGGTGGAGCCATTTATCAGTTAAGTTCGCTCTTTCCCTTTCTCTTTCTCCCCTGTTTCTTCAGTGTGGATCCTTCAGGTCAGCTCTTCAACATGTTCAAGCTGACTCCTCCACAAAGAAGTCCTCCCTTGATTAGCTATCTCATCCAGACACTGCCTTATTTCTCTTCTTACCTTTATAGCCCAGCTTCTTGAAAGAAGTGTTTTGTCTTGCTGTCTCTACTTTCCTCTGTTCACCCAGTTCTCTGCCCCTCATTTTACCACACTCTCCAGCTTATCAGTGACAATGATCTCTTATCTAACTGACTTCTCACAATGCGGTCATCTTTTGTTGCCATTTTTGCTGCTCCATCTTGGTCTCCACAGTGGGCTCCTCCTTCTCTGCCCACTACTCCTCAAAGGCCAGTTTTCCCAATATTTTCAGTCCTGGCTCTCTTCTATTCTCAATGAACATAATCTCTCTAAGGGATATTATCTGTTCCAGTGATTCAAACAACCAGCTGTATCCTGCTGATCCAGCCCAGATGTCTCTCCTGAACTTACATCTCTATTAACTCTTGATTGAATATACACACATGGATGTTCACCAATTCCTTAAACTCAAATTGTCTAAATCTGAACTAACGAACATTCCAAATTGAGGAAGAAGTATGTCAAGTCTGCATATTGTCAGCCTGCTTATTTAACTTATATGCAGAGTATATCATTCGAAATGTTGGGCTGGATGAAGCACAAGCTGGAGTCAAGATTGCCAGGAGAAAGATCAATAACCTCAGAAATGCAGTTGATACCACCCTTACAGCAGAAAGAGAAGAGGAAATAAAGAGCCTCTTGATGAAGGTGAAAGAGGAGAGTGAAAAAGTTGGCCTAAAACTCAACATTCAAAAACAAAGATCATGGCATTTGGTCCCATCACTTCATAGCAAATTGGTAGGGAAACAATGGAAACAGTGACAGACTTTATTTTCTTGGGCTCCAGAATTACTGCAGATGATGACTGAGGCCATGAAATTAAAAGACAGAGACATAACTTTGCCAACAAAGGTCTGTCTAGTCAAAGCTATGGTTTTTTCAGTAGTCATGTATGGATGTGAGAGTTGGACATAAAGAAAGCTGAGCACCAAAGAATTGGTGCTTTTGAACTGTGGTGTTGGAGAAGACTCTGGAGAGTCCCTTAGGCAGTAAGGAGATCCAACCAGTCAATCCTAAAGGAAATCAGTATTGAATATTCCTTGGAAGGACTGACGCTGAAGCTGAAACTTCAATACTTTGGCCACCTGATGCAAAGAACTGACTCATTTGAAGACCCTGATTGAAGACCCTGATGCTGGGAAAGATTGAAGGCAGAAGAAGGGGATGACAGAGGATGAGCTGGTTGGATGGCATCACTGACTCAATGGACATGAGTTTGGGTACACTCCAGGAGATGGTTATGGACAGGGACTCCTGGCGTGCTTCAGTCCATGGGGTTGCAAAGAGTCAGACATGACTGAGCAAATGAACTGAACTGAGCTTCCCAAACTAGCCTTCCTATGTTTTCTACCTTGGTAAATAGTATCACAGTTATCTGACTCCTCATTATTCTTCACCTTTTACTTTTGTCACTACAAGCAATCCTCAGGGGTTTATCCCCTGCCCCCACCCCACCATAATTCTCTCTTTTTTATTTTATTATGGTTTCTAGCCCCGAGGAAGTATCCATCTGATCTTGCATCTTGACCATCTTTTCTGGCAGAGGCTTTAACATCTTAATCATTACATTTCAGTTCCAGTATTGCTTTGTCTCTTGGCAGTGTGTTGCTTTTTCTTGCCTTTTCTATAATTTTTTGTTTAAAGACAGAGATGCTGAGGCAGAGAGTTGTATGCCTGGAAATGGGTGTGTCTTTCCTTCTGCTGGGACTTTAGTGTGGAGATTTGAATTAATCTAGTTAGGAATTAAGGATTTGGGTTCACTTTTGCTATAGTTACCCTTGCATTAAGCTTCAGATGCCTCTAGGGATCCCTTGTGTTTCTGGTGGGACTAGTTTGTCAGCAGCTTTTCACCATGTCTGCCCCAACCTCTGCTTTAGGTTTTCTCTTTGCACTGAATCAAAGAGGGCCTGTTTCTATGCTCCTGGAACATTCCCAATGGTATCTTACTGTTCCTTATTATTCAGTGTTTTCCAATCTTGTAGGGGAGGTGAAGGGAGATTTTTGTTCCTCTGACTCAGTTTTAGTCTCAGCAGGCACCATGTCCCTGGGTTTTGGGATGTTTCCTTTCCAGGGCTCCTCCCCCTCCCATGGTAGCAGTTCTAGCTACACCATGTATTTCTTCCCTTCTCCCTGGAGTAGAGTTTTCCTACAAGCTTCTCCAGCTGCAATGTATTTTCCCCAGAGCTCTAAGAGCAACAGTCCCTGTCCCCTCTTTGGACCCCAGGAAATGTAGCAGCTATTTTTCTCCACTTCTTTACCTTTGCTTGCTGTCTCTTTCCCGGCTTCTGTTCTGCAGACTAGCAGTATGCTCAGGTCCTTCACAGCCTAACTGATTCATTAAACAGTTTATCTTCCATGAATCTACTTCCACAGTCCTCTCCTACCCCTCAGTCTTTCCAGTCTGGCCTCCACTGTTCTTCAGATGTTGCTCTTGTCAAAGTTTCTATGGTCAGGATTGGGCCCTGTAGACCACGATCCTCAGAGGCCAGACCACTGGATGCACCATTTGCAGATCATCTCTGCAAAATAAAGACCGAGAAGCAGGAAAACAAATGCCAAAACATGAACCAAGCCAACCATGAACAAACATTACAGTCAGTGATTTATAGTGGAGCAGAAATTTGCTCTCAAAAAGTAGCATTGACATATATACACAGTCATGTGTAAAAGAGACAGCTAGTGGGAAGCTGCTATATAGCACGGGGAGCAGGGAGCTCAGCCAAGTGCTCTGTGATGACCTAGAGGAGTGGAACGAGGCTAAGAGGAAGGCTCAAAGGGAGGGGGACATATACATGCATATCCTTACCCTATATATATACATATAGCTGGGACTGATCCACATTGTCGTACAGGAGAAACGGACACGCCATTGTATCAATAATGTCTAACAGTGGAGAGAAAGCGATTTTGAAGTTTTCCTATTTCACACTGTAAAGTGGCCTATGTATCATTCATTTTAAAGGTTAAGAAGTTAAGAAATCAAAGCTCAGTGAGGTTGTCAAGAAGTTAGTAATTTCAAATTCGTGTTCTCTGACTCTAAACTCAGTGCTCTGAAACTTTAGTGAAATATCAAGGAAAGATCTGTCAAGTTTTTTTCACTTCTGGCTTCATCGTGTGATGTAAGAATACGTTGGTTAATTTGCACGGACAGATTGTTTTCTCACTAAAACAACTAAAGCCTTCATAGTATTTTGGATAGGTCTAAGCCGAGAAAAGAAAATAATTCTGAGATGTGAACTCTGGGTGAACTTCATATATTTTTAGCAGGCCTTTGTGGGTATTTAGTGGAGCCTGTTACTGTTTTTGATTAAGACTAGAATTTCAATTGTGCTTTGGATAATTTTGTCCTCTTCTCCCCTTCTCTCCCCACTGCTCCCCACCTTCTGCAAAATAACTCCCTCAGGTACATGCTAGGGGTTACTCGACCAGGATCACATACCAGGCTGTGGCATCAGCTGACCTGGCACTAATGCCAGTTGGCCGGCCATCCCTCTGAAAGCTTCCCACACAGATTAGTTTCAGATGTATCAGTGTAAGTATGGGCTCTGGTTGGAGGGAAGTTGTANGTTACTCGACCAGGATCACATACCAGGCTGTGGCATCAGCTGACCTGGCACTAATGCCAGTTGGCCGGCCATCCCTCTGAAAGCTTCCCACACAGATTAGTTTCAGATGTATCAGTGTAAGTATGGGCTCTGGTTGGAGGGAAGTTGTAAATAAAAGTGACAGCCTGTAATTTCCTTGTGTCTTTTGTTTTGGAATTTGCAAGTAGATTATTTTAGATACTAGTGGGACTCCTTAGAGCTGTCCCTTTGAGGAAGAAATCCAGTTGACTTCCTTTTTTCTGACTTCAAGGGTAGCTGTACTCTCCTTAACAATTATATGCATTTTTTCCCCAACTGTTTTGTTTGTCACAGGTCCTATCTTACATACAGCCTTAGCAGTAAAGCGCCTCTATTAATCTTCACACTTTAGGAAAAGAAAATTTGTGCATTTTACTGGTGTATAAAAAAAAACATTAGCTTGCAACTTTGCAGGATGCAGAAAGTCAGATCCTCTGTGTAGAGGAAGAGTCTCTCTGTGCTATACAGCAGCTTCCCACTAGCTATCTATTTTACACATGGTAGTGCATATATGGGACTTCTCAGATGGTGCTAGTGGTAAAGAATCCACCTGCCAATACAGGAGACATAAGAGATGTGGGTTCGATCCCTGAGTTGGGAAGATCCTCTGGAGGAGGAAATGGCAACCCACTCCAGTATTCTTGCTTGGGAAATCCCACGGACAGAGGACCCTGGCAGGCTTCAGTCTATAGGGTCACAAAGAGTCAGATATGAGTGAAGTGATGTAGCATGCATGCATGCACACATTTATATGAGTACCAATAAAAAGNGGGGCCTGGACATCCCCATCCTGGGACAGGTCTGGAAAGTTCCTTGCCCTGGAGCAGTGAGAACAAGAGGCCATGCCCAGTGCCAACTCTGGCCCCTATCCCCAGTATAAGATCGATGCCCCCTCTGGCCACACCAGGTCCTGGGTACCTGCTCGGCACCAGTGAGTTCTCCTTACCTGAGACAAATGTTTGCAGACTTCACAACTGGTGGGGCCCCTCCCTCACTGAGTCCCCACCTCACCTACACAGCAAGTGTCAGAGCCCCTCTGTCTTTTAGATAGAAACTAGACTGGTGGCTTCTGGGCCACACAGCTCAGCTCACTCTGCCTTCCTGCCCTCATTTTAAGGTTAGAGGAAAAATGCTCCTCAGTTCCATGTTTAACCAAAAGCTGATCCTGAGACTAAATAAGCAGATATTTTTCCTGCCATCTGTGATGCAATAGCAGTAAATGGTCAGGCCCTCATGGATACCAATACACCAGGGCATCAGAAGTTGGGCCACTCTATATTTTCCCCCAAGTTCTCCCCTGGATGCTTTGGGAAATATGGCCCCCAAAAATGTGCCAGGAGTCCCAGTGTCCCAGACAGTACATGGAGGGGAGCCTTTGAAATGGGGTGGATGACTCATTCTTTGCAACGAAAATTGTCCTAGACTCCCAGGAAGATTGAGAATTCACCACTAAGTGAGTTAAGTTCTTGGTATTTCACCCATGTGGTTATGTATGTAGACTCTGGACCTCAAACCCAGGCTCTGCCACTTACCCTCCATGTGCTCTTAGGCAAGTCATTGCACCTCTCTGTGCCTCAGCCTCTCAATCTGTAAAATGGGATGACAACAGTGGTCACCTACCTCACAGATAATTGTGAGCAGTAAATGGGTTAATGCATTTAAAACTATGCTTGGTTCAGAAGAAGCAGAAACTCAGGAGGAGACGGATCAGGGTCAGATCAGGTACTAGGAGACCAAGTTTTCCCCCCAGCTTGGAGCCCAGATACAGTGTCCTCAATTCTCCCAAGCCAATCAGCAGGACTTTCAACCCAAACCTCTACAGGGTACTGACCAGCAGGAAAGGGGAAGATGCTGCCAAGACCTGGCTCCTTTTTGATCTTTATTTAAAGGGGATTAGGAAATCCTGTAGAAATGAAAAAGCCTAAAGTGAGGCTACCGTAAGGATAGAATTTTTAAAGCAGGCAGATCAAAGAGGTACCTCTCAGTGCTTCCAGCATCCGAAGCTAGCCTTTTCATCAGCCTTCAGAGTGCCTGGAGGTCAGTGGACAACGGTGTGATTTGCCCCTCCCAACCCCCCGTGCTCTCCAGTCAGCAGAGCTCCACAGCTTGTTTTTCTCCTGCAACACAAAAAGGGAAAGAAGCAAGCGTCCAGTGACTGCTTGGCTGTGTGCCCCACATGGGGCCAGCATGTCGCTTGCGTCACCTCATTTATCCCTGTGACAACTTTGTAAGGTGAAGAGTATTATGCCCTTGATTCAAATGAAGAAGTTAGCTCTCAGACCAACTATCACTTGCTTCCGGTCATATCCCTTGACAAATGGGCAGCCGAGATTCAAATCCAGTTTTGTTCCCAGTACATACACTCTTCCCATTGTCCAATGGGGAAATCACCGTGAGTGCTGAGCTCCCACAAAAGTATAAGACAATTTGGGAATTATTTACATTCTCAAGCCTTGTGTTCCCTTGTTTTTCCTCCCTGGTGTCCTGGGGACACTAGTACAGAGAAACCAGGACCGGACTGCCCTACATCAGGTGAAGGGCTCAGGAGATCACACCCAGGGGCCACCTGCTCACTAGCTTTCCCTCCGCCCATCTAGATGCTCAGTCCCCTCTGATGCGGCTTCCAGAGCTAGCAAGGTCAAGATCATGGCATATTTGTCAGAGAGCCATATGAAGCCCTTGGCAAGGGCCCCTGGGCCTCTCATTCTTGAAAGATGAACGTTATGTCTCTTTTATGGCTGGGGAGACCCGTAACTCAAGGGTGTAGCCAGCAGAAGAAAAAACTAGGACAGACTTCAGATGTGGAAGAAAAAGTAATACCCTTCATAGATGAGCTGTTTAAACTCTCCCACAGGGTAGCACTTTGTTTTTGATGAAAACAGCTGACGTTTGTCTCCAGGAGCCCAAACTGAGAAAAATGGGGCAGGCACTATTTATCCCAGCCAGAGATTATGATGTCCTGACCTGACACCCCCTGGGGTTCTCGCAGACTACTCAACCAAAATACAAAAACAGGGATCAACATGATTTTTCTCCATGTGCTGGTGCAACAGCTGGTTGTCTGTTTTTTTCCTACACAAACAAGAGCTGACAAACAAGTTACAACCAGGCACTCAGCTGGTGTACTACCCTCTGCCCCACGCTGGCAGCTCAGATTATAAAGAGTCTGCCTGCAATGCAGGAGACCCAGGTTCCATCCCTGGGTTGGGAAGATCCCCTGGAGAAGCAAATGGCTACCCACTCCAGTATTCTTGCATGGAGAATTCTGTGGACAGAGGAGCCTGGTGGGTTACAGTCTATGGGGTCACAAAGAGTCAGACACAACCAAGTGACTAACACTTTCACGTTAACTCCTGGTACAGATGCTGTGCGCCCTCATTAATGTAAATCCACGGAGTTTAGAAGACTGAACTGAAGAGTCCAGACCATAGGTAAAGGAAACTGGATGCCTTTTTTTAATGATCATTAATCTCAGTTATTTTTTTAGTTCTTATTTATTTTTGGTTGTGCTGGGTCTTTGTCACAGCACATGGGCTTTCTCTAGCTATGGCGAGAGGAGGATACTCTGTTGCCATGTGAGAGGTTTCTCATTGCCATGGCTTGTCTTATTGTGGAGCACGGGCTCTAGAATGCACGAGCTTCAGTAGTTGTGGTGTATGAGCTTAGTTGCTCTGTGGCATGTGGGATCCTCCCAGACCAGGGATTGAACCCATGTCCCCTGCATTAGCAGGCAGATTCTTAACAGAGGACCACCAAGCAAGTCCCAGAATTGGGTTTTTGAAGAAAATGCATGGCATATGAAAGGCAAGGTTTCAGCCTGATGAGGCACTGAAGTGTTTTGGAAGTATTCTGGATCTAAATCCACCTGTTGGGTGTAGGAGACGTGGTGGTATTCCACTCCTTAGCCCCTCAGCCCACGTGACTTCAGCGCCATGGAGTGGACAGTTCCCCCACCTCACATACACTGTATCACTATGCTTTGTTTCCATCAAAACTTTCCCCAGAGAATAGATGCGATACATGTTTATGTGTGGCTGAGTCCCTTTGCTGTCCACCTGAGACCATTACAACATTGCTAATGAGTTATAATCCAATATAAAATCAAAAGCTTAAAAAATAAAAGAACTTAGGCCTAGATGATGGAGGCCACTCTGCCCTTGCATTGACACAGCCCAGAGGTGTGCGGAGGATTAACTCTGAAAACACAGGGGGTGAGAGTTGGCAGATAAATGGCCCAGTCTCACTTCCTTCAGAGATACAATGATGAGACGCTTTCGACAAGGTACTGACAGGGCCCCTGGTGGGACAGAAGCTGAACACAGTGGTAGTCATCTCCATAGGAAGTCCTTTCACTGAATTTTCCTCCTGCCCTGTTCCCCACCCATCATTCCTGCTTCTACTCCTTGGGACCGCAGCCCCATTAAAATGCCTGAGTCCAATCCCTTATTTCAGGCTCTGCTTTGGGGGAATCTAAACTAAACTTAGAAAGCCAGCCCTCTGGATGGAATCCTGGAACTGCGTTGCTCCTCATATGACCGTAGCAAAGACCCCCTTTCTGGGTGATAAATTGAGCAATGCTCTTCCCTAGTGTGCATCACAGCTATCAGAACTCTCCCCTGCATCATGTGGGATGAGGTAGAGGTGAAAGGAAAGCCTTGGTCTCTGCAGTAACAGCGTTGAAGTACATGGAAGCAATGGAAGTTATAAAGTTAGAGAGTTTGCTGGTTCCTTGTTAACTGCCTTCGACTTGATGGAAGAGAATGACAAGCTCAGGGCAGCCAATTATCAGCTCAAGGTGTGCAGTCAAAGCCAGAATGCCTTCCTGGCATTTACCCTCATCTCCTACAGCCAGAGGGAAGATGGTGCTGAAATCAACTCTGTAATTAAATGTAAGGTTGGGAAAACTATAAGAGTCAGTGAATGCATAGTCTTGACAGGTCTCCAGGGCTCATGCCAAGGTCTATTAGAGGAGTGGGACCCTGGTTCAAAGATGAGACATTTGGGTCAATGCACCTAAGAATCTTGAACCTCAACCTCTGAAGAATTGTCCCCCCCTTTCCTAGAGGAAAGAAACTTCCTCTAAATTGGTGACTATGAAAAGATGAGGCTTTGTGTTACCATGCCGCATAAGATGGTGCTTTTTCTCCTCTCCACTCTTCCCCTCCTTGTTACTTGAAGACCAGTAACTTAGACGTAGTTATCAGCATGGGTTGTGCAGACTGTGAGAAGTCCAGAATGAGTGATGAAGGAAAGAGATGACAGATTTTAGAACCAGCTGGGTTTCACATCCCTCAGACTTGAGACTTTTCTTAGAAAGTCTAACCAGCCACCACCGTGAACATTTAGTGACCGAGAAGATGTAATGTGAGGCACATGTGGATCTGAGAAGCCGAGG
The DNA here is from genome assembly GCA_006410875.1 of Neotragus pygmaeus. Classification (NCBI taxonomy): domain Eukaryota; kingdom Metazoa; phylum Chordata; class Mammalia; order Artiodactyla; family Bovidae; genus Neotragus; species Neotragus pygmaeus. Next base: position 632,762 of record SJYV01013771.1, read on the forward strand.
GTGAGTGGGTGGTGGGCTGAAGCAAACATCACTTTGCCGCCCCCACCCCCTGATTTCAGCACTTCTTTCCTGAACAGTTCCATGTGCTTTGGTGGGCTCTCATCTCAAGGCCTCCTTAACTCTCTACTCTTCTGCACCAGGGCTTCCTCTAAAATTGCAGAATGTCCCCTACACAGGACAAATCTCAAAGGATGGAGATTAGAAGTTGGTGGATAAATACATATTTTAGCATCCTTCAGAGAACAATTTTAAAGTCCATTTTCAGAGAATCTTCAGCAGAATTGAAATCCAGTTGCCCGGAGTGGTAACTAGCTCAACAATGAATCATTTATTGATTTCCCCTCCTTTTCTGTTCCACCCCTATTGAACCACTCTCCTGCTTACTGAGAATCTACTCTCAATTAACCTTCCTGCCCAGAAGCCCCTGCCTCAGTTTCTGCAAGTAGGGAACCCACAGAGAGACATCGAGTGGCATTGCTACTTTGTCCACTGGCCAGGGGCCACTCTCATATGCAAGGTCATTGCCTGGTTATTGCTCTGGTTCTCTCTGCTCTCACCCCCTCATCCCAGGACCAGGGGTGAATGCCAGGAAGGGAGTGTCCAGACTGGACTCAGTGGTAGGCTATCTGGCCAAGGGAATTTGGCTTTTGGAAGTTTTTGATAAAACATGCACACTGTAAAATTTACTACCGTAACCATTTTCAGTGCACCGCTCAGTGGCATTAAGTACATACATGCTGCTGCTAAGTAGCTTCAGTCGTGTCCGACTCTGCAACCCCAGAGACAGCAGCCCACCAGGCTCCCCCGTCCCTGGGATTCTCCAGGTAAGAACACTGGAGTGGGTTGCCATTTCCCTCTCTGAGGCATGAAAGTGAAAAGTGAAAGTGAAGTTGCTGAGTCGTGTCCAACTTTTCACGACCCCATGGACTGCAGCCTTCCAGGCTCCTCCATCCATGGGATTTGCCAGGCAAGAGTATTGGCATGGGTTGCCATTACCTTCTCTGAAGTACATACATATTGTTGTGCAAACATGCCCACCACCCATCTCCTTTGCTTCCTGCAACATTGAATCCTTGTCCCCATTAAACCCTAACTCTTTCCCCCTCCTCCCAGCACCCACCATCCTACCTTCTCTCTCTCTGAATTTGGCTCCTCCAGGGACATTAAGTGGGATGTATACAGTATTTGCCCTTGGCCAATTGGCTCATTTCACTCGGCATAATGTCCTCAAGGTCCACCCATGCTATGGCAGGTGTCAGAATCTTCATCCTTGTTCAGGTGGAATCTTATTTCATTGTATGGATGGACTGCATTGTATTTATCCATCATGTTCAACCATCCACTGACACTTAGGTTGTTTCCACCCTTTGGCGACTGAGTAAGGCTTCTGTGAACATGGGTGTGCAGTTATCACCTTGAAATTCTGCCTTCAGTAATTGTGGATGAATACCTAGATATGGAATTCCCAGATCACATGGCAGGACTACTTTTATTTTTTTTAAGAATCGCCAAACTGTTTTCCACAGCAGCTGCTGCATTTTACATTCTTACAGCCACACCTAAGAATCCCATTTCTCCACAGCCTCGCTAGCACCTGTTTTCTGTATTTTCGACAGGGCCATCCTAATGGGTATGAGATGTCTCACTGTCACTTTGATCTGCATTTCCCTGCCGATCATTGGTGCTGAGCATCTTTTCATGTGCTGTTGGCTGTATGTCTTCTTTGGATAAATGACTATTCAAGTCCTTTGCCTTTTAAGCCAGATTATTTTGTTGTTGCTGCTTTGTTAGGCTTCTTTGTATATTCTCAATGTTAACCTCATATCAGAAATAGAATTTGCAAATGTTTTCTACCATTCCATAGGCTATTATTCTGCTGATAAGATTTTTTGGTGTAAAAAAAAAAAATGTTATTTTGATGTAGTCCAGGCAATTTGGCTTTGAATTTCAAAGCCTGGTTGTTTCGATAAGCACTCGGCCGGCCTCGTATCAGGTCCTGGGGACACAAAGAATGATCCAGGGCTGCTTGCAGGCAATGAGGTGGGCCGACTCTCGAACAGACAAGAATAAATGTTTACATGTTGGTGACGACAGCTACCACAAAGCTCTCTGCGTAACATATATGCACATGGACACACAAACAGAGGAAACTGTAGAAAAACTGCCTCGTAACACAGGAGACATGCATAAAGGGACCCCTAGGACAGCCCAGTCACCTGACCAAAGGGCAGCCCCTCAGCTCCGCCCAAAAGCCAAAATCACAGTCAAAGGCCCAGTGGCTCACAGGGCAGGAACTGAGTGGAGCAAGCTAAGGACCCCTTTCCTCCCCCAACACTGAAGCCCCAGAACCATGAGGCCTGGAGCCCATCATCCCCTGAGGCCCCGTGACCTCCCAGGGACCTGATCACACATGGAGCCTGTGAACTCCCACAGCCTGTCTGTGGACAGGGATTTGATCTATTTGGATTCATAGGACTATAATTCAGAAGATTAATTAAAAATCAAGGGTACTTTTAACCATCTGTACTAATTGAGGAAAATTTAGAAATATAATTGTGTCATCTGTAACAGAGGAATTCACACCAATCCTTCTTGGAATCAGAATATTAATACATGTCTCAAGGAGATTCAGCAACACAAGGAATTCACCGCTGCTGTTCTCCTAAATTAGACCAATTAAAAAAGGGTAATTGTAGATGTTTGACTTTGGAAGTGGGTGACAGTCATATACTAGCCAGGAGAAGACAGGCTCTTCCCACCCCCCGCTGCAAGTCTGGGAAAAACTATCTCCAACATGCACACCAGGGATGGTCAGCTCCTGCCTCAGCTCTCCTGGGATGTGGGGGAGGGGGGCAGAGCCAGGCTGGGGGCTGTGAGGGATGCTCAGGTATAAATAATGCAGAGAGAATGAGGTCAGCCACTGAGCACTGGAGGGAGGTGTTCATGGTCGCAGCCCCAGGCCAGCATCCGCTGGCTTCCACCTGAGTGACTCCTCAGAGCCTGAAGTTGGCGACCCAAAATCCCTGTCCCCAGGGGACCTGCGGAGAGGGTCAGCCTTCAGTGCAGCCAGATTAGGCCATCACTGAAGGACAAGAAATAAAAAATAACCAGATAGGATTAAACAAAGAGTGTTTGCTGGGTGGCGATGCCTGGAGAGGGGCCAGGCCCTCAGCAGACCCCAGGCTGTGATGCCTTGCCAGGTTTGGGGACCCTGCTGGCTCCCTGAAAGGAAAGGAACTCCCATAGCAGGTCACAGTTTTGCCATGGCCCCAGCCTAGGAAGAGGAAATTCCACACAGGCCAGGGTCTGGGACAAGAAGGGCAGAGTTGGGGGAGGACTCATCCTCTGCCAAGCTCCTCCTCCTCCCGGGAGCCTCCCTGGAGCACCTCTCAAGGCCCGCAGGACCCATGGGCTCCAATGAGTGTCCTAATCCACACTGTGGAAGCACTGAGGGTCAGCTGTGCACCAAGGGACGCTGTACTGTAGACGGAAGGAGTGCAATGGAAAGTGCAAACACGTGCGGGTGCTCACACATTCATTCAACTGGGCTTGTGCCCACACGTGACTGCACGCACACACACACACGTACACACATGCACACGTGCACACAGGCTTTGAAACCCTGAAGCAGGCACAGACTAGCAATGTGATCTCAGGCAACATTTGCCTCAAAACCAACTATTCATCTGCAAAATGAATATGGGTTGAGTCCTCAGGCCTGGGGGGATGAAATATGGACTCTAGGTATGGGCAAGAGAACACCTTTTTAGGCTGAATATTGACTCACAGACCCTGTGAGTCAACATTCTCTCTGCTGTGATAGGCTGCCCCCCAACAGAACAGTCTCTTCCCCACTGCAACACCCTCTCCCCCATCACAACAGTCCCTCCCCACCTCAACAGTCCCTCTCCATCACATTAGTCCCTCCGTATCACATCAGTCCCTCCCCATCACATCAGTCCCTCCGATTACAACAGTCCCTCTCCATCACAACAGTCCCTCCCTATCACATCAGTCCCTCTCCATCACAACAGCCCCTCCCCCATCACAACAGCCCCTCCCCATCGCAAGAGTCCCTCCCCATCACAATAGTCTCTCTCCATCACAACAGGCCCTCCCCAGCACAACAGCCCCTTCCCATATAGTCCTGGCGATAGTCATGGCCCCTTTATTCTTACTTGTCTTCATGCCAAATCCTGGAGCCAAAGTGACAAAGGCAGAACCCTGCAGTCTGTCTGGGGAGCAGGGACAGTGGGGTAAGAACCAGATCCACTTTGGTGGGCAGGATGAGAAGGCTGGGACCCTCACATGTTATCAAACTATCTCCTGTCCCCTGGAAAATAGAATTCACTGAGCTCCTGTGAACCATGAGTGCAGGAGTAAGGCAGGCAGGAGGAGGAAAGTGAAGGGGAAGCTGCAGGACAAACTAGAAACAAGCTAGTGCTCAGAGCTCACATGGGAATGCCATGCACTTGCTAGAAAGGGTCCTCAAAATTCACTCCAATGGTGGACAAGAGGCTTCAGGAAGCAAAGTAACTGATCAGGAAAAGCACAGATCGCCGCTCCATCCCTGCCTCTCATTGAGCTCTCACTGTGGTCCAGATGCCCCTAAGAGCTGCACACACAGAGTGTGCCCAGTCCCCACTCAGCTGCACTTCACAGAAGAAGAGAAGCAGCCTGTGCAGCATGGCTGAGTTCACCCAGCTGGCCAATGGCCGAGCCAGGATTCCAATCCAGATCCTCCTGCTCCCAAAGCCTTTCATCGTTCTTCTGAGATTAGACAGAACACAAAGCCACGCAGAGCAGCTCCGGTGAGGGAAATCCCAGCTCTGCGCAAGGACCCCTTCAAGGGGCCCACTTGAGCTAATTCACTGCAATTGCTCCAGACCTGAAATTTCCCAGCGCTGACTCGAGTTCACTGGGAACAAAAGCTCTCACGACCGTCATGACTGATGGTGTGAAGTGGCTTCTCCATCTGTGTGTTTGGCCTCACTGGGTCCCATGGCCCAAGGCCAGAGCTCCTGCCTCCCCATGGCCATGGGGGCCCTCTCTCCCCTCTGAGACCTGCCGTCTAGGGTAGACTTGTATGCAGGAGTGATCCGAGTGCTAGGGCTTAGATTAACACCATGATGATACACAATTGAGAGGGACGCATGCATTTCACCAGCTAAATCATACCCTGGGCATCACCTTTCAATTTTCGCTTTTCCTTAGCTGGCTGGAGTCTGGAAGACTGTCTTAGATGTGATATTTCTGGTGATTCTTATCCCAGGTGGGAAGAGGAGCAGCCTGTGTTTGCAGAAATTAAAGCACTAACCCAGAAAACACAGGAGAAGCAAGTGGGGAGCAGGTGGGAGATGATGGGGGAGAGATGGAGGAAGGATACGGGATGAGAACTGAGGCTTGAGGTGAAGGACAAGAGAACATGGAGCCTGGGGAGGAGCAGGAGCTGCCACTGAGTGACGCTTAAGGGGGGGGCAGAAATTGGGAGAATGGGATTGACATACACACACTACTATACATAAAACAGATAACTAATAAGGACCTACTACTTTGCCAACAAAGGTCCGTCTAGTCAAGGCTATGGTTTTTCCTGTGGTCATGTATGAATGTGAGAGTTGGACTGTGAAGAAAGCTGAGTACCAAAGAATTGATGCTTTTGCACTGTGATGTTGGAGAAGACTCTTGAGAGTCCCTTGGACTGCAAGGAGATCCAACCAGTCCATTCTGAAGGAGATCAGCCCTGGGATTTCTTTGGANTAAGTCACTTCAGTCTGACTCTGTGTGACCCCATAGATGGCAGCCCACCAGGCTCCTCCATCCCTGGGATTCTCCAGGCAGGAATACTGGAGTGGGTTGCCATTTCCTTCTCCATGGTTAAGTCATCTCAAATGGGCTCTTCATTACTAACAACCTGAGATGTTCTCATTGGCACAAGTCTGAGAGCCATTCATTCACTCATCATTCAGTCATTGCTGAGAACCCAATACAGCTGAGCACAGTCTCAGCTGTAAGGAATAAAAATTCAAATTAGGAAACATCCTCTGCCCCAAGTGCTCACAGCCCAAGAGAGGAGACAGACACATGAGTGGACACGCACCCTCCCGGGTGAGCAGGGATAAGGGAGGATCTGGCAGGTGCCTGACCAAGCCTGGCTGGAAGGGCAGGGACTGAGTGGGGGAGGCTCAGGGAAGGTCCCTGGGAAGGACCTGTGTGCCGCCATTGAGCTGTTTTCCTCATGATCTCTAGGATGGGCCATCTGACTCCTGAGAAAGGGCCCTGTTTATAAAGTGAGAGGGTCTCCACCGCGGCTAGACCCGCATGGCCCCTCAAACATCCAAGCCTGGGCCCAATTAACACCAGCAGAGGAACACACAGTGGGAGAAAGGAGGGAAAAGTAATGGCAAAGTTAAGGTTTTCACCAGAAATCTGTTCTAAGCTTTCCGAGAAAGGTCACGTCAGTTTTTGAAGACCCACACAAAGGACTGTCAAACTGAATTCAAACACAGCACTCGCTATCCCGGAAGGGCCCTTGAGAAGAGCCTCCGGAACTCCCTACTGAAGCATAATTGTCACCGCACCTCTAATGGGGCAGGATGACAGCGGGGTCCTGCTGCCTGGGATTGACCTCACCACTCACAGCTGAGTGACCTCTGCAAGGCTGTCACCTCCTGCAAAAAACAATGGGGCCTACTTCTGAGAACGAATGTGAAAATTCTATAGATAAGAGAATGTTCTTAGAACTATTTCTGGTATGCTGTAAGTGCTCAATAAGTGTTGGTATTATTTTCTAGGCACTTCCACTCTAATCAAAAGGTCTGTAGGCAGAGATTTGTGCACCTGGCCAAGTAAAATAATGGAGAATGAACTTACCTTCCCGACTAGAATAGCCTAAATAAAGGGGAAAATATGTGAAACAGCTTGTCACACCATGGACATCAGGTAGCAAAGGAAAGTAACCCCTGAGACATAGGGAATAAACCAGGTGAACCCAAAGAACACCCCCACCTGCTCTACTGGGGCAGAGCCCAGGGGACCCTGAGTAAAGGAGACGGAGCTGAGAATCCAGACCACAGCACAGACACCGGAGCAGAGAGAGCTGCAGACAGAACTCTGAAGATCTGCAAAGGAATCCAGCAAAGGAATTATCAGTGTACATAGGTGAGGAGACTACCCACGGGTGTAGAAGATAGCCCCCAAAAATGTGAGTGGGAAGAGTGCCTGGTACTCACACAGGCCAGCAAATTGTTACCATTCTCACCACCAGACTGAGAATCCCCATAAAATATGAAAGCTTGCGTAGAGCATTCAGAAGGGTCTTATCTCAGTCATGGGGATTAACTCCCCCGGACCAAATGCTGATATGGTCTAGGAGTAACCACTAGGAGTAATTATTTCTGATTTGGGGGCTTACCAGCAAACTTAAGAGGAAGGTCTGATAAGATCAAAATGTTCCCAAATGACTGCATCTCAGAACAAAGCTCAGGAATATTCTAGACCCATTTTTTAAAAATACCCAGCAGCCTACAACACAAATTCCCAATGTCTGGCATCCAATCGAAAATTTCTAGGCATGCAAAAAAGCTTGAAAACACAACCTATAATAAGAAGAAAAATTGATCAGATAAGAACTGACATGGAAAAAAGTGAAAGCGTTAGCTGCTCACTTGTGTCCGACTCTTTGCAACCCCACGGACTGTAGCCAGCCAAGCTCTTCTGTCCGTGGAATTCTCCAGGCAAGACTACTGAAGTGGGTAGTCATTCCCTTCTCCACGGAACCCTTCCAACTCAGGAATGGAACCTGGGTCTCCTGCATTGCAGGCAGATTCTTCACCATCTGAGCCACCAAGGAAGCCCAAGAACTGACATAGACGTTGGAATTAGCAGACAAGAACATTTTAAAAGTTATTAAGGCCAACACAATATTAAGGAGCAGAACAAAGCTGGAGATCTGATGCTACCCAACCTCAAGACTTACTATAAAGCCATTGTAACCAAGACAATGTGATACTGCTGAAAAACAGACAAATAGGTCAATGGAACAGAATAGACAGCCCAGAAATAGACCCACATAAATATATATAGTCAACTGGTCTTTGACAAAGGAGTCAGGGCAGTGGAGCAAAGATAGTCTCTTTAACAAATGGTGCCAGAACCACTGGATGTCCATGTACAAGAAAAGAAAATCTAGCCACAGGACTCACAGCCTCCACAAAAATTAACTCAAAATGGATCATAGGCCTAAATGTAAAACACAAAGCTACAAAGCTCTGGAAAGAAAATATAAGAGAAAACCTAGAAGAGCTCAGACTTGGCAGTGACTTCTTAGCTACAGCACGAAAGGCATGATCTGTAAAATAAATAATTGATGAACTGGGCTTAATTAAAATAAAAACACTTGCTCTGTGAAAGACAATGTCAAGCGGGTTAGAAGACAAGCTCAGACCAACGGAAAATATTTGCAAAAGACACCACTGAGGGACTTCCCTGGCAATCCAGTGGTTAAGTCTCCACTGTTCCACTGTAGGGGTGTAGGTTCAATCCCTGGTCAGGGAACTAAGATCCCACATGCCACAGGGCATGGCCACCAAAAGAAAAAGGAAAAAAAAAAACCACACATCTGATAAGACTGTTATCAAAGAACTCTATTTTTTTACTTAATGATATTTTATGGGAGCACAATCGCTTTATTTACACAAAGAACTCCTCAAACTCACTAAGAAAACAAACTCTATTTTTAAATGGGTTAAAGACCTGAACAGACACCTCACAAAAAAAAAGTGTACAGACAGAAAACAATCATATGAAAAGATGTTCCACATCCTATGTTATGAGAAAAATTCAAATTAAAACAACAGTAAGACACCACTACATACGTATTAGAATAACAAAAACAGTCTGGAAACACTGACAACACCAGATGCTGGGGAAGAGGTGCAGCGGGAGACACTCTCGCTCTTTGCTGGTGGGGGTGCAAAGTGGTGCAGCCACTCTGGAAGACGGTTTGGTGGCTTCTCACAAACCAAATCCAACGAATATGCTCCTTGGCATTTACCCAAACGAATTAAACACTTATGTCCACACAAAAACCTGCACATGGGTATTTATAGCAGCTTTATTCATAACTGCCCAAACCTGGAAGCGACCAAGATGCCCCTCTGTACGTGAATGGGTAAACAGACTGGTACATCCAGACTATGGAATATAATTTGGAGCTAAAAAGATAGGAGACATCAAGCCATGGAAAGATACGGAGGGAATTTAAATGTGACTGCTAAAGTGAGAGAAGCCCATCTGAAAGGCTACAGAGGGACAGTTTCNTGAATGGGTAAACAGACTGGTACATCCAGACTATGGAATATAATTTGGAGCTAAAAAGATAGGAGACACCAAGCCATGGAAAGATACGGAGGGAATTTAAATGTGACTGCTAAAGTGAGAGAAGCTCATCTGAAAGGCTACAGAGGGACAGTTTCAACTATATACCATTTAGACATTGGAGGCAAAACTATGGGGACAAGAAAAAGATCTCTGTTTGCCAGGAGTGGAGGAGGGAACAGGCAGAGAGCAGAGGATTTCTAGAACAGTGAAAATGCTCTATGAGGTTATAATGGTGCACATACACCATCGCCCGTTTGTCCAAACCCACAGAGTATACAGCACTCAGTTCAGTTCAGTTCATTCGCTCAGTCGTGACCGTAGGGTGAACACTAAGGTAAGCTATGGACTTTGGGTAATAGCAATGTGTTGGTGTAGATTCTTCTTCCGTGGTAAAAAATGTACCAGTCTGGTGAGTGATGTTAATAATAGGGGAGGCTATGCATGTGGAGGGCAGGCAAAGTACACTGGAAATCTCAGAGATTTCTGCATGTTCCCCCTAATTTGCTATGAACCTAAAACTGCTCTAAAAAGGAATTTTTGAAAAGAAAAAAGTTATTACAACTGTCTCCCATATATTCAACAAGTTAGAAACAGGTAAAATACTTTAAAAGACTCAAAGTTCTAGACATGAAAACCACAATATCTGAGATGAAAAATAGACCCGATGAAATTAATAGCTGATTAGATGTTGCAGGAGAAAAGAGCAATGAATTTAAAGCAATGGAAATTATACAAGACATAACACAAAGAGGAAAATAATTTTTAAAAATTAACAGAGAATGTGTAAGCTGGTGGATAATTTCAAACAGTGTAAACAGTGAAATTGGAATCCCCAAAGGGGTAGAGGAGAATAGAAAATCTATTTGAAGAACTATGACTGAAAATATTCCAAATTTGATTAAAAAAAAAAAAACTACAAACTCACAGATTCAACAAGATGTGTGTGTTAGTCACTCAGTTGTGTCGGACTCTTTGTTACCCCCATGGACTGTAGCCCACCAGATACCTCTGTCCATGAAATTCTCCAGGCAATAATACTGGAGTGGGTTGCCATTTCCACCTCAAGAGGATCTTCTCAACCCTGGGATTGAACCCAGGTCTCCCATGTTATAGGCAGATTCTTTACCAAATGAGTTATTAGTGAACCTCAAACACAAGATAAAGTTAAACCATGATCAAATGACTTGACTTCAAAGATAAAAAGAAAAGACCAAAATTAGCCAGAAGAAAAAGATGTGGCATGCACACAAAAATCAAAATGACAGATTTCTTACTGAAAACAACATAAGCAAGAAGACAGCAGATGAACATCTTTAAATTTCTGAGGAATCAAAAACCTAGAATTACAGGCAGTGAAATTATCTCTAAAAGATAAAGACAAGGATCTCAATTTCAGAAAAGTTGAAACAAGCACAGGTCATCTGGTCTCTCCCACTAAGCGCAACTATAACGCCTGGACATGTGCATGGAGAGTTATTGGAGGACTTTGAAAGTACACAGAGCAGACAGATCGAGGAAGGNAAAGACAAGGATCTCAATTTCAGAAAAGTTGAAACAAGCACAGGTCATCTGGTCTCTCCCACTAAGCGCAACTATAACGCCTGGACATGTGCATGGAGAGTTATTGGAGGACTTTGAAAGTATACAGAGCAGACAGATCGAGGAAGGAAACTAGGGCTTTTCCTTTAAGTACCACGGGGAATTTCTGGGCAGTCCAGTGGTTAGGACTCCGGGCTTCCACTGCAGGGGGCACAGGTTCAATCCCTGGTGGGAGAACTAAGATCTCACGTGGTGTGCCAAAAATAAATAAATATAAAGTATCACAAAATCAGCAGTGAATTCACCCTTTTTTCCTCTAGTACGCTTGGCCTGAACACAATGCAACTCACAACCCAAAAGTGAGCATTGGCACAAACAGACAGCTTCAGGGGCAGCCCTCTCATTCTGGCTCAAGAAGCAGGAATAGAACTTCCTAAATGCTGCAAGAACATGTAGAAAGCTCACGTTCTTTCTCTACTTTATTTTCTCATGCCTCAGCCCCCAAATAATCCCATAGCAGTGTTGGCAGGATCACCACAGGAACCCCAAGGGAGGGGAACCTTCCTCTCCAGTTTGGATCTGTGATTCCAAAAATGGGGAAAATGCCATTGCTTCTTCCTCTTTCTATCTCCACCACTTGACACCAGATAATGGTGTAGTCAGATGGTGCCAGTGGAAAAGAACCCACCTGTCAATGGAGGAGACGTAGAGATGCAGGCTCAATCCCTGGGTCGAGAAGATCCCTGGAGGAGGACATGGAAACCCACTCCAGTATTCTTACCTGAAGAATCCCGTAGACAGAGGAGCCTGGTGGACTTCTGTCCATAAGGTCTCAAAGAGTCGGACACAACAGAGTGACTTAGCTGTGGTGTGGTGACAGAATTGCACATCAGAGCAAGGTCACTGGAGCCCTAGATTAGTCCAGAGATTATGAAAAAGACTACAGAAAGGGGAAAGCTGTGGCAAATAGCACCATCAAGATGTATTATAGACTCCTGGTCTCACCTCCCAGGCTGCATGTGGCATGAATCTGATCCTGGACAATATACTGGGGACTTCAAGAACTGAATCTCTGGGTTGTGCACACAAGGGACAGATATGAACAGCACCCCAGAGGCTTTGAAAACTGAGCTGACATTGGAACCATCTCCCCAAGTTTTCTCAAGCATAGGCAACAAAGGAAAGCACCACGTATCACCCAGCTGACCACGCTGTTTGCTCCGACACCAATTCCCATGGAATTTCCCCCAAGCATACCAGCCAGCCCACCAGCCTCGTCACTGACTGCATTTCATTCTCATCACCAGCCCTGCTAGGTCAGAAGATACAACGAGTCTGACTTGTTACCCTACTTGCTAGGTAACTGGCCCAGCGGCCATGTATTCTGACACAAACAGGATGCTTATTGCTCACAGCAAAGCCAGTGCTCAGAGCAGCTCTTTCATAATCCCACGGGCAACGCAGCTGACCGAGCTCACGGCTGCATGGGTTACACTTTGGGGAGGAACCCCAAATTATGAGACTCAGCACTTCCACAGGGCGACTGGGACCCCTGACCCTCCGTCCCTCCCGAGAGACCTTGTCTCTACTCGAGGGTGAACAGACCTTCCCCAGGCTCTGGTGAGGGCATGAGGGGGACCTCTGGCTCACTGTCCAGAGTGTAAACAGGTGTATCTGAATAGAGGTGTGTGGGCTGTTCTGTCGACATGCCAACACCCTCTGCTCAGACGCCCCACCTGTGCAGACTGTGAAACTGTCATGGGGAACTGCCCCCCCCCGACAGTCTGACAGATCTGGACGGGTTCATTTCCAGACTGGGGAGGCAGTCGGGGTGGGGGGTGCCAAGGAAGGTCACGTGCTCCTGGGTGGGCTCCTTCAGAAGCTGGGGGCTTTCCACACAGACAATACAAATGGCTAAAAGGACTACTTCTTTCTAGCAGGGAGGGAATTAGAGCCTGTATGAGTGGAGACCCCAGGGGAGCCTCACTCTCGGGGCAGGAATAATGGTTTCCACTCACAGTGTTGTCCACGCTGCCTGGACAACTGCCCAGGTGAGCCAGGGACTGTCTGCACCACTGAGCTAACCAGTCACCTCTGCCTCCCTGGGCAACAGATGTTCCCAGGGACATTCTCCATTCTTCCCTGTGAGAGCACAACCCCCAGAGTTGGATGGCCTGCCTTCAAATCCCAGATCCACTGTTTGTCAGCTGTGTGACCCTGGGCTAGTTCTTGCCCTCTCTGTGTTAGGCAGGTGGGCAGATGGCAGTGCCTGCTTCACCAGGGATCTGAGAGCTGGCTGAGCTGAGCATGCATTCTGTATGCCTGGGCACAATGAGAGTGCCCAGTGCTGTGAAAGGCAACTGACCTGGACGCCCACAGGTGCCGGTCAGGGACGAGCTGCCTCTCCCGTCCCCAGCATGGCCATCAGTCACAACTTCCCTGCACCCGCCTTCCTCCCAGAGGAACAAGGTGTGGCTGCTTCCATGTCCTGGGGCTGCCTTGGCAACCATAGGCTCGGCAACTTAAACAGCAGAAGTCCTCACGATTCTGGAGGCTGACGTCCAAACTCAAGGGTCAGCAGGGCTGGCTCTCTCTGGGGCAGAGGTCAAGGTCCAGGCCAGACTTCCTCCTTGGCTTGTAGGGGCCATCTCCATGTTCACCGGGGTGCTCCCTGAATGCGTGAGCCCACGCCCAAACTCCCCTGAGAAGGATACCAGCCTTGTTGGATTGGGACCCATTCTAATGGCTTCATTTTTTTACTTTTTGGCTGCTCTGGGTCTTCATCGCTGCTCGTGGGCTTTCTCTATTTGTGGCAGTCAGGGGCTACGCTTTAGTTACGGTGCTGTAGCCTCTCACTGTGGTGCCTTCTCTCATTGCAGAGCATGGGCTCTAGAACGCACGGGCTTACTTGTCCCTTGACGTGTGGGGTCTTCCCAGACCAGGGATGGAACCCAGGTCCCCTGCATTGGCAGGCAGATTCCTAACCACTGGACCCCCAGGGAAGTCTCCTAATGACCTCATTTAACTTTAACCTCCCCATCCCCAAATGGGTCCACCATGTGAGATTCTGGGGGCTAGGACTTCAGCACACAAATCCAGGGGACGTGACCCACCACATAACCCACCCTCTCAGGTTAATGCCTTGTCCTACCCACGAGTTCACAAAGAGGGGCCTTCGTGTGACAAGGTGGCACCAACAGTGGAGGAAAAGAGTGCAACTTACCCTCCAAGTGGCCCCAGACTGCCTGGTATATGTTTCTCGCTCCTCTGGCTGGGGAAGCAAAGAGACCAGACCTTAGTACAGTTTCTTACGGTGGGTGTTGGTGGTGGTGGTTTAGTCGCTAAGTCATGTCCACCTCTTTGTGACCCCATAGACTATAGCTCACCAGGCTCCTTTGTCCATGGGATTTTCTAGGCAAGAATACTGGATTGAGTTGCCATTTCCTTCTACAGGGGATCTTCCCCACTCCACCAGGGATTGAATCTGGGTCTCCTGCATTGCAGGCAGATTCTTTACCAACTGAGCCACTAGAGAAGCCCTTCTTAGGGCAGAGGGTGCTCTAATAGCTGCAGTGTGAGGGGAGAAAGGCCAGCCAAGAGGGGCATGGAGAGCCAGTCACAGGCGTCCCACGTCCAGTCACCCTTGCAGCCAATAGATCCAGACTCATTACAAGCGGGGCTCAGGTGGGCTCCCATACCCCCACTAGCACCCACGGGCCTCTGCACATGTGTGAGGTGGCAGGGGAGAGGTAGAACAGGTCAGAAGCGGAGGTTCCAAATTGTTCACATCCTAATTTCCTTCCCTAAGAAGAACAGCATCACCAGGCGATTGCTCTCTTGTTTCTCTCTTGGCATTTTTATTTTCCTCTGGTTCCTGTAATTACCCCTGTGCTGGCAGCTGCATTGGAGCGCAGCCCCTGGAGCCCAGTGACTCGAGGCTGGCCCCGGGATGAGCCCAGGAACTTATGGCAGGGGCAGGAATGGGGGCTCCCCTTAGTCTCTCTACTTGGGGAGGCATTCAGAGAGATGCTCTTGGTGGGAGCTTAATAAACTGCGGCATGAAATATTCATCCACTTATACTAGCCTAAGTAATTTGGGTTTGCTGGAAATCAGCATCATGTTTTCATTTTTAATGAACCCTCTGTAAAGCAGCCCCTTCTGTCACTGTTCGGTGCCGAAAGCGGGAGCTGCCAGAACCCGATGCAATTTTAATCTCCCTTCTCAGACAGCGTTGAACAAGGCTCCATACTGGCGAAGCCCGGCCCAGACCTCAGGGAGCTCAACCTTTCAGTCCAAGCAAGCCCCTCGTTTGTCAAGGAGGCTCAGGGCAGGGAACCCCTCCTCCACTCTCTACCCCTACTCTGATTGCCAAGGACACTCGTCACTCCTTAGGCAGAGCCCACAGGGGCTGTGGTTGGCTAAAGGATGGCCCCCAAAGATGTCCCCATCCTAGTCCTTGGAACCTATGGATGTGTCACCTTACCTGACAAAAGGGACTTTGCAAACATGGCTAACTTAAGGATTTTAGACAGGAGTTACCCTGGATGACCTGTGTGGACAAAGGAAGTCACCTGCCCTGAAAAGAAAAGAAAGTGGAAGGGCTTCCCTGATAGCTCAGTTGGTTAAGAATCCACCTGTAATGCAGGAGGCCCTGATTCAATTCCTGGGTCTAGGAGATCCACTGAAGAAGGGATAAGCTACTCACTCCAGTATTCTTGGGCTTCCCTGGTGGCTCAAACGGTAAAGGATCCGCATGCAATGCAGGAGACCTGGGTTCAGTCCCTGGGTTGGGAAGATCCCCTGGAGAAGGCAATGCCTTCACTTCCCTTCACATCCACTCCAGTATTCTGGCCTGGAGAATTCCACGGACTGTATAGCCCATGGGGTCGCAAAAGATGTTGCAGCCGTCAAGGCCAGCAGCCATGGCAGCCGCCCCCAGCTGGGAACCCTGAGGGGACTCAGGATGAGAACAGTACACTGGCCCTAGAGAGTTACGATGCACATCAAATGAAGGATTTCAGTGAGCCCAGACTCTTGCATCTTCTCATACGTAGAAAAGTGCTAAATCCATTCACTTGAGGTGTCTCTGTTGTTCAGTTACTAAGTTGTGTCCCACAGTTTGTCACCCTTTGGACTGCAACACGCCAGGCTTCCCTGTCCTTGACTTTCTCCTGGAGCTTGCTCAAATCAATGTCCATTGGGTCAGTGATGCCATCCAACCATCTCATCCTGTTGTCCCCTTCTCCTCCTGCCCTCAATCTTTCCCAGCATTTGGGTCCTGTCCAATGAGTCAGCTCTTCACATCAAGTGGCCAAAGCATTGGAGCTTCAGCTTCAGTATCAGTTCTTCCAAGAACACTCAGGATTTATTTCCTTTAGAATCAAATGGTTTGGCCTCCTTGCTGTCCAAGGGACTCTCAAGAGTCTTCTCCAGCACCACAATTCAAAAGCCTCAATTCTTCAGCACCCAGTCTTCTTTATGGTCCAACTCTCACATCTGTACATGACTACTGGGAAAATCATGTCTAGTTTTCTTTAATTAACAGTAATCTTTTCATGTTTTACTTGGGTTTTGCTTTAAAAATTCCTTTATATCCTGGCTCCTTCCTTATCTCTTCTAAGCAGTCCCCCAGAACTGAGAGGCTGTCTCCTGGGCTTGAGTCCTCAGAAAGTCCTTTAAATAAAGCATAATTCTCACCTTTTAGGTTATGCATTTTTTTCAGTCAACACCTGGGTGACCCGATGCCATCACAAAGTCCCTATAAGAGGGAGGCAGTGGGGGTCATAGTCAGGGGAAAGATGCTGGACTGCAGGCTTGCAGGTGGAGGAGGGACCACAAGCCAAGGAAAAGCTGGAAAAATTTTAAAAATGGGTTCTCCCTGGAATCTTTGGGGATAGAAAGAACTATCCCCAAAGACCCATTTCAGAGTTCTGGCCTCAGGTGGGTAAAGAACAAATTGGTATGGCTTTAAGCCACTGTGTATGTGGTCACCTGTTACAGCGGTGACAGGAAGCCAGTTCCGTGATCATCTCATTTTCAACTTCCCCCCCAGACACGTGGTCATTGCTGGCCCCCTGGGTTCTCCGGACACCCAACTTCAGGTCTGCCTCCCACTGCTTCCTGGCCCTGTGACCTCGAGCAGGTGCCAGAGTCCTCTCTAAAGTCAGGACAGCATTGTATCCTGGGCAGCACGGCAGTGAATGTGAGCGGCTGTGCTTCCATAGCCCTGCACCTCGGGCTGCTGAGGGCAACACAGTCACTCACGCTGCCTTCAGAAATGCTGACCACAGAGCCTCAGAGAGCAGACAAACTTTCTGCCGGCTGCCCCCCTGCCTCCAGGAAAGGTGAAGCAAGTACCGCCCATGGCCCAGGCAGGAATAATGAAGCCTGAAGGTGCCAGTTCAGCGCTGGGTAGACAACAAAGCCCCACACGGGGCTGGGACTCCAGGGCTGGGACAATGACCCTGGCGGCCAAAAGGAGGATGAGAATGCCTCCCACCCCCTTTCCAACCCCAGCACTGGCCTGAGAGAGAGAACCCTGGACATCTGACTCATGCAACCCACCTTCTGAATCCCAAGGGCACAAGGAACAGACTTGGTCCCCACCCTCGGGAAGCCCAGGATCTAGATGGAGGAAAAGAGCTGGGCAAGGAACTGAGGGCACATGGAACGACCCTGTCTCCTAAGGGCAGGAGGGCTTCCTGAAGCAATGAGCTGGAATCCACGGGAATGAAGTGTCTTCGGCATACACAATACCTGGTTACAAACTGGTCTGGGTGGTCCCAGCAGGGCAGGGAGACTGTCACCTGGTTGGAGACAGGTGTGTCCATCCACAACTCACTGTGATTCAGGAATCCACGGGTGGCTGCCGGGAGGAGGCAGATCCAGGGGCCTTTCGGGGGACAGACACTGATTGGGAGGATGATTCACTGAGGGGCCAGGAGGGCAGAGGAGCTGCAGATGACTCTGCCGGCCGTGGCCTGGGGAGCTGGGAGGACAGAGGACCATCAGCCAAGATGAGGGCTTGGTCAGGGCAGGGCTAGCAGATGGATGCAGGCCTGAGCCTGGTTGGAGCTACAGACTTTGAGGTCTGGCAGAACCTCTGCGTCAAGGCACAGACAGCTACCACTTGTGGAGGGGGGACTTGCTCAAAAGACCACCAACAGTCAGAACGGGGGGCTCCCAATCAGGAGATGCCTCTCTGAAGGGCGGACCATTCCTCCCTCAGGCGGTATCTTTCCTCCTCCCATCGCTGCCCTTCCGGGCCATTGATAGCTGGGGGACATTACCCGTCATCCCCTCGTCCACAGTGACAGGCAGTGCCAGGCACAGAGGCGCTGCCTAAGAAACCAGTGGTCTGGAGAATGTGTGGGTGCTGCCTGCCTCCAGGGGTGGGTACAGGCAAGGTGGGTACAGGTACAAGAGTACCCTTCCCACAGGATGGAGATGCAGGGCCCACGGAAGAAAGGGATGGAGCCCCGGGGCGGGGCAAGAGGGTCCCATCTGGCTCCTCACAGCTGCTCCGAGGTCAAGCTGCTGCTGCTGAAGCTTCAGTCGTGTCCGACTCTGTGCGACCCCATAGACGGCAGCCCACCAGGCTCCCCCGTCCCTGGGATTCTCCAGGCAAGAACACTGGAGTGGGTTGCCATTTCCTTCTCCAA